>CATOUR010000186.1:0-575000 GCA_951848785.1 Callosobruchus maculatus
ATATGTAGGACCACGAAACCAAAACCGAAATACCATATGTAGGATTTTCTATCAAGGTTCTGGAGTCTGAAGGATCAAAGCAACACATAATGTTGTGCATCATTAAAATTGGGAATGAGATAACCTCTAAAAACTTAGATGGAAGCCGCCTGAACTTTTAGGTGATAACTACTTTCGTGGATATAGTGATTCCAGCAAATAAACATTCGAATCTTTGACTTACCGGCTCGTCAAACAGTTCGTCGAACCTCTTGCTGACTTCTTTGCCTTTCTTCGGTCTGATAATAATATAGATTTTACTTATATCAGGACATGTCCTAAGCAGTTTCTCCATACACAACTTCCCTAAGAACCCTGTAGCTCCTGTAATAAATACTGTTGATTCCTTGTAGAAGTCCCTGATGTCGCTGTCTTCATCTGGGAGATTTGCATGTGTGAATGTTAGATCATCGACCATATCGGATCCGGACACCTGCGAATTCGGATCTGGGATCTCGTGGTCTCGGATCATTTTGTGCGGTATTAGGCAGCCTGAAAGTAAAGTACATTATGAGCAAAACAAATTGATTCATATGCATACTGGACACTTCCAAGGTATCGTCACTACAAAATTCTTCCTTTGCGGCTAAAACCTATTGTAGTCTTAGTCGCTGTTGGAATATTTTTTTGCCTTCCGACAGAATCATAGCTTTAAAGTACATGTTGAGTTTTTGCCATTTTTGGGCTTGATAATTGTCATACCCACTTCGCGTACCGCGAAAATGCACTCCGCCGTACTATCCACTAGCACGCCATTGAGGATAAATAGTTTCACTCCGGTATGTGGCGACATCTATTCCTCAACTCATCCATGGAAGAAAAGGAGAGAAGAAAGGAGAGAGTCGGCGCGCAACCATTAAATTGATAACAACAGGTGTACGAGATCAGACGAGATAATCTAAGATCTTCCTCTGGCCTCTGGGGTGTCGCCGCATCTTACAACAATTCCCGGGACGAACTGCGTCGCCAAGTAAGTGGGTAGATTCTTTTTGTTAAGCCCAAAACTAAATTGAACTATATTTTTTAAACTAAAAGAGCGGGACTCGCCTTGTATCCGCCAGTACAGTATAATTGAACTTTTGTTTTACCAAAATTTAGCAACCTGGTCCATGATAGGGTACACACTGTGGGAGTGGGCGGATCGGTGGCTGATAAAAATTAACCACTCTAAAACGCAGGCTATCTATTCTACCAGAGTGTCATGGCACCCCGCCAGAGCTATCTATTAACAGGACTCTATTGGAGGAGAAGCCTTCCGTCAAGTAACTTGCTGTCACCCTAGACATGGTGAAAGCATACTGAAATGTTAGGAACAAAATTCCAAATTACGTTTCATCAAATTTATCCTTTGTTATGTGGACCTTCAAGATTAAGTCTGGTTAACAAAATGTTTATTAGACCTGCAATTACTTACGCGTATGCGGCTTGGTGTTTACTAGCTAAAACGCACATGCGAGCTTTGCTCCAAAGCAGGAGGACTCTTAGAACCTTCACAAATACTCCATGACATGTTTAAAACGAGACCCTACAGATATATCTCATTCCT
Source organism: Callosobruchus maculatus (assembly GCA_951848785.1). NCBI lineage: Eukaryota > Metazoa > Arthropoda > Insecta > Coleoptera > Chrysomelidae > Callosobruchus > Callosobruchus maculatus. The sequence goes on from CATOUR010000186.1 coordinate 1,586, forward strand.
TACTTAAAGGACTATATGAAAAGACACACGCAGCGACGCTATGAACAAGCTGAATCGAATAGCAACCCTTTGCTGCGTGAATCAGGTGAACAGTGAAGAAAGTCCGCGGACATTCCATCCGTGAGTCGCACTGTGAGAAAAATTATGTCATGAAATTTTAGATCACATAAATTCACTGTTATCAAAACTAACTTTAGAGCATTAAAATTTCCCGAGTTATTTAAACAAAGGCTATATATTCTTCTCCTTTTCCTTTCTTTTTTTTTTTCTCTTTCCTCCCTAACATTCTCTTCTCTTTATGGGTGAATAGGCCGACAGAATGACAAACAGACTGACGAACTGTGACATAAAGGCAAAGGTCCTCCGGACCGCCTTGCAGGTAACGATGAGTAGTACTTAGAGATATTCTTCTTCTTCTTCCTACAGAAGGTTGGCTACAACTTCGGCAAATCATTCTCTATCTTTCGCAATTCTGAGATAAGTATGTGTATTCAGACCAGTCCAGTCTCTCAAATTCTTCGGCCATGCACACTGTCTTCTACCTAAACCTCGTTTAACCCCGACTTTGCCCTCCACTATTTGTCATAAGAATTCATATTTAAGACTCCTGTATATGTGTCCCAAATAGCTGGTCTTTCGTTTTTTAATTATTTCTAATAGCTCTCTATCGGTATTCATTCTTCTTAAGACCATTTCATTAGATATAGGTATGTTCTGTCCATGATATTTTGAGCATTCGACGCATTACCCACATCTCGAATGCTTCTAGTCGCCCCATCTATCGGATTCTCAGTGTTCAGGCTTCAGTTCCATACAAAGGATTGAATATAATATCTGTGGGTTTTCACTTTTCACGAATCTGTGTTTAATGTAATGACAGAGTGGGATTTGTTAGCAGTCTCTTCATACTAAGAGATATTACCTGGATGCAAACATCACCCAGGTCATGATAGACTCTCGTTCCATATAAAGTATGTTTAAGAAATAGTAAGGCTATACTTTGGTGACCTACATACCTCCATGCATTTTGAATACTTACTAAACTCATACGAGTATAACATTCCGCATCAAATATACGGCAAATTTTGTCTTTTCACATTTTTCTTCCCAAGCAATAAGTGAATATGATATGAATATGATTATGAACATTTTGTGTCTCTATCTAGGCCGTATAGATAGACCGTCTGTCTACACAGACATATAGATCATCTAGATATTACTATTTCTTTCAACGTATTTCACATCAAAAATAGAAGTATGGCTTCTTCTCATTTTTGCTTCCCACACCGATAGGTGAGGGGAGTATTGTGATCGCGAAAATTTTCGATTTTGAGATAATACGCTTTTTGGGCGTTTTATGTTGTCTACATAACGAAAATCCATGTCACTCATTTCCGTCGGTCTGTCTGTCTGTCGGTCTGTCAGTCTGTCGGTCTGTCAGTCTGTCGGTCTGTCGGTCTGTCTGTCTGTTCGCGTTCTTCTAGCCTCGTGATCTCAGTAACCCCTGCATGGATTGTGATGAAATTCGGGCACCTACATGCTATGGGGTCGTAGTAGGTAATGCTACTATAATTTTTAAAATCGATAAATGGGCGGCGGAAAAAATTAGCAAAAAACAAAAAATATCAAATATGTCTCAAACTTCGCTTTTAGGTGTTTTAGGGGTTCCTGATCATTTTCTACTTTTTTTTTTTGGTGGGGGTGAAATTAGGGTGGCTGGAGGGTGGGGGGTTGCAAAACTGCAAAATTTGTTGTATGCATAATACGCTGTCCATTGAGCTGTGAGCGAAAGACCTAGCGGCATAATACACATTTTTAGGTCCATCCGAACGTTGCCTTTCATATTGTTACACCAAGGGCCTTAGAATTTTCTGATGCACATATACGAGTATTGCTTTAGACCATTCTCTATTGTATAACAGTAATTATTTAATTGACATTAATGAAATTTTGCCACGGTATTACTACCATGGCGAGGATGAAAAATGCGGATGATTCTTGGAAATCAAGTCAGTGGCAGTGTTCCTGTACTTTTTTGTGGAAACGAGGGTAAAATTGGGGTGGTTTGGGGGTGGGTGATTGTAAAATTGAAATATTAATGTTGTACTCATAATTAGCAGTCCATTAGCCTGTGAAAGAAAGACCTAACGTCATGATACACGTTTTCAGGTCCATCCGAACGTTGCCTTGCCTTTTATAGAAACCGAGGGTCAGTGGCGGCGAGGCAATAAAAAAATCTAAAAATATCAAAACCACTCAAACCTCGTTTTTATGCGATTTGGGGGTTCCTGATCATTCCCTACATTTTTTAGAAGGGGTTAAATTAGGGTAGTTTTGAGGTGAGGGTTGTGAAACTGAAATTGAGCCGAAGTAGGATGGGGTCACGGATAGGGTGGTTAGGATACCCCGGAACACTTTTAATTGCCCTTTAAAGACACATGATATAATCGGTTTTTAAATATCGGAAAATTGGCATGCCATGTGATTGGGATACCAGTTGAAAATTGCAGAATAAAAACTAGTTCCTACGGAAAGAGATGCAAGAAACTATTTACGAGAGTTTTTGTGATGGATGTTTTTTGCGAGCGTGCGGGCGATGATTTGGTTGCAAGGGGATCTCAGACTAGCTTCGTGCAATGGAAAAATATAAACTGTTATCACCGTAATGTGTGGGAAGTAATGAGTCAATCAACTTGACTCCATTTTTCTTCCCACGCAACAGGTGTGAGGGGTATTGTGATTACGAAAATATATGCCACTGATTTCAGCCTCTGTTTGCCTGTCTGTATTTCGATATTTCTGTCACGCAATCATGAAATAATACGGAATAATATTGATCCTGATCCTGGTGATATTCTATACTTCTCAGACTTATCCAAATATTGATTTCAAAGATATATGTGGATTTAGAATTATTGTTTAACACATATTTTTATAGTAAGCAGTAAGCAGTAAGCTTGATTATCATGAAACATAGAAACTATCTTACTAACTGGACAGTCCTGAATAGTATATAGTTTTTAGAAATCAGTTCATTGGCGATGGAATAGTTAGCGCTTTAGGTGTCCTTGGCTATTTTTTGTTTTTTTGTGGTCTAACTGGGGTGCTAAGAAACGAGGGGTTGAAATTTGAAATGTTTGATCCCGTGCATTATCCATTCATTTCCAATCCAAATAAGACCTTATTGCTATACATACATTATACTTAGATCCTTAATAAAACCATTGCTAATAAACAACTACTTAAATTTTAAGCTGGCTGCAACCCTTCCAAATAACATTTGCATAATAATATGTACAGCCTGACAAGTGTAGCAATAGACTTGGGAATTTCGCCGCTGTCTTACATGCACTCGTTATTTCATATCCTCTCGTCTCTTGCTTTCCTTGTCTATTTCATATTTCTCACGGCTCTTGTTACCTTGTCAGGTTCTATGTAATGTATCTCTTTTTAAACATTGAAACCCAAAATATGATATATAGGTGTACAGACACCTACATTTACATTTACATAAAGCTATGTGAATCCATATCGATCAATGACGTACCCGAGATCTATTTTTTACAGCATCCTTCAGAATGTTATGAAGTGAACAGTGTTATAAAGTTTGCAGGGGATCTACGATAAATATAGTTTCATTTTACAATAATCATTCAACAATATGGAAATGGTATCGCAGTACACAAAAACCAAATGTTTGGCAAGTACTAAATCGATCAACTTGACTCCATTTTTTGGCATTATATTTTTTGAGTCAAGCATAATTTTTTGTGTGCGGAAGTGAGTATGCGTTTAATATACTGAAATTTTGTCGTCTTCCAAGCTAGTAGATTAAAATGTACCTACAATTAATTTCACATCACCGATTTTGAAAAAAAATGTGTTGATTAACGTTTATGTAGGTACTCTTTGTTTTTCCCATACATGGTTTTTCGCCTTTCATAGTTTGGTGTTCATTTTTTGATAACTTTATTCGGAAGGGATTTGGCAATATTATGAACTTATTACTTCACAAGTAAAACCAATAAGGTTACAGGAAGGAAATTTTTCGGCTTATAATTTTGGAGATAGGTAATAAAGTAACACTGACAAAGAAATTGGTTTATTTTCAAGCAGGTTTTTGGATCAATTGCTGCGTATTAAAATATTTAAGGGTACTGAATATTCTCAAAGAAGAGGGAACATTTTTCTGATTCTACTTATTTTTTTCAAGCTGTTTTTCAAATTATGTGGATTATTATTATTATCTCGTTTTGCCCTTTCGCGTCGAATCACTGTATATTTTTAAAGATGCAAGCAAATTATATAGTTACTTACGTAGCATGGTAGGGCTAAATTGGCATCACGATTTTCATTTTGAGATGTATGCATTAAATAATTGCTCCGGAATTGAAATTATGCGTACCCCTAAAATCCATGATAGAAGTAATGGTCTCGCTACTTTGGCATACTATACTCTAATACTTTTGCTCGGTGCTGTATAAATGCAACGTTTAGCAAGTGCTGTTGCAGTGCCAGAGAAAGCCTTTTGCAGAATTGAACGATGTAGGTCAGTTTTGTTGCTGTTTAGTCGTCAATCCTCTGCATGCACTACCGTTTAGAATTCCAATTAGACAATTATTATGTAATACACACTCATGGAGTGGATTAAATCGAATATTTACCAACATCACAGAATGTGCGTTGAATCCAAACGATTGGATATTACTTGCATCCTCTTAGAGTTTCATAGGATGCTATTTCAAAAGCTTTCGTTTAACTAACAATGTATGTATGTATGTATGCATATTTGTTCGGGTAGAATCTTGCTACTCAATTTTGAAGCAAATGTCTTCAACCGATTGAGCTGAAATTTTGTAGACGAGTATAGTTGGGATGACAATACAGCTGAGTGACGTCATTCTAAATCCAATATGGCAGACCATCCAAAATGGCGGAATAGTTATTTTTAACGCATTTCCACAATATGGGTATCAAATGAGAGGACTTATTGAGAGTAACTCGAAAAATAATGTGACGTCATTCTAAATTCAATATGGCGAAACATCCAAGATGGCAGAGTAGTTATTTTTTATTCACTTCTACAATATAGGTATCAAATGAAAGGGTTTGCCCAGAATATATAGAAAAATATTCTGACATCACCCTCAATCCAGTATAGTAGACTTATGAAGCTTTTTATGCTTTCTTATAGTATGGATATTAAATAAAAGGGTTCGCTCAGAGTTAAAATGCAAGTTAACAACTAAGAAGTGAAAAATAAATCAAAAGCAAAGCCCTTTTTTTAGACAAGCTTTTATTCAAATGCTCTAAAGAGAAGAAAATAAAATGTTCCTTTAAAATTGTAACTATCAACTTGTTGTAGCATTATTATACACAATTTATATGATCATATAAGCTTGTCGCGAGGTTTCTGTAAGTCTCTTAAGTACGAAACTTGAAAAAATATAAACTTTTTTTATTTTCTTTTTAGAGAATTCAAATAACTGTTTTTTGAGGGTTTTTTGCTTTTAATTTATTTTATCTCAAGAGAATTCCTTCACATACTACATTATTTGAATACAATGTTTACATTTGGTCTAGATACGTATCTTTGAGAACTAGCCGTACTATAATTTCACGTATTGATCTATGAATAATTAAATGTTTTTGAACAAGTTTGCATACCATGACATGATACACGATATGACTTCTCAATTCAAGGAGCACCACTGAAAAGTCTTTTCCAAAATTGTACGTTTGAGTGCGGCATTAGTCAGCAAAAAATGGCGCCAAGAGGATTAACTTGATGAATGTAGAATGAATGAAAGGAGAGAGTTTTTCTTTTGACAGGAGCTACCAGTGCGTAAGAATTCATGGTACTTAACCTGTCTGATCAAACAGCAACCAGGAAAAGAGTTCGTCGGGGATGTGTATTATCTCCGATGTTATTTAACAGTTACTCTGAATTTGTGATGAGACAGGTATTGGACAACTGGAATGGCTTTATAACTATTGGCGGAAGCAAAATATCCAACTTAAGATTTGCTGACGATACAACCCCTATTGCCGCTTCTCAGGAAGAATTAGTAGCTCTATTAAACATCTTAGAATAACACAGTGCAGCATATGGCCTTGGTATTAACTACAATAAGACCAAGGTTATGATGGTAGATAGAGAGCATGATAATCATCAAGAAATAAAGTCAATAGACCGTTGTGAAGTAGTTGAAAGTTTTGTGAACCTCGGTTCTTTGATCAATAATTCGTAGCTGTGAAAATGAGATTCGACGGCGCATTCAACAGGCATGTGTGGCCATGGCAAAGCTTACTAAAATATGGCGTGACCAAGACATCACTAAAGCTACCAAAACCGCTGGTTCAGTGTCTTGTGTTCTCCATATTTTTGTATGCCTCGGAAACTTGGACTGTTAAAAAGGCAGATCGAGCTCACATAGATTCTTTTGAAGTGTGGACGTGGAGGAGAATGCTGAGAGTTCCTTATACCGCCCATCGAACTAATGGTTCCATACTGGATGAGCTCGGCAATCCAAAGAGACTATTCTCCATTGTATCGACGAGAATGCTTACATTCTTCGGACATATTCACAGAAGCGATAATATGGAGAAACTTGTCGTTCAGGGTCACGCCCCGAGTGGGCTGCGCCGTGACCTTTCCCCTACACGCTGGGTGGAAACGACGAAACAGTTACTGGATATGAGTATCAAGAGCGCCACTGAAATGACAGTAAATCGCGAACGATGGCGAGCTACGGTTCTCAAAACTATTGATAATATTCGAGTTCACAAAATGTCTGTTAAGACATTGTGACTATGATGATGATGATTATGACCAGTGCATAGGCATACAAGCTAGCCATTTTGCACCTCCCCTTAATCTATTTTTCAACTCCATCAGCCCTCATCGCAAAGGCGAGCATGGCCTTGAGTCTTGACCATGTTATATATTCAGGTTCAAGGACACTTGAACGTAGTATGGTCTGCCTGTGGTACCCAAGTACGTCATAGCGACATAGAATGTGTGCCGAGGATTCCTCCTCCTCGCTACAGCCTGCACACGACGGACGGGTCGCTTGCCACCCCCATCATACACGAGTGACGCCTGAAGGTGTTATGGCCAGATAGCAGGCCCACAAGTAACCTTAGCCCGCTCCTGCCCAGTGAAAGGTATAGCCACCCCACCTAGACCAGAGGTCCTAAAATAAGTTCCCTTCTTAACCGAAATGTCCAAAGATTCCTCTTCATCTCATAAGATGTTAATCTTGCAACTCCACCAGTTCAATTTCACCTCCTTCCGAAGAATGGAAAATGATCAGTAAGCCTAAAGCAGCGCATAAAAACTAACTTTGAAGCAATTCTGAGGAGTTTCGTTTATTGTCAATTACTCCACTGCCAACGCACCACTTTTAAATATTGCAGTTCATATTCTACAGATAAGTCCCGATAGGCAATGACCGGATAGGTATGCAAGGTGTATAATGTCAAGGTCATTAGAACTACCTACTATGCCTCCAAATCTTGTCACACCTCAAGCTTTCCCCAAAATGTCAGAGTACGAGATAACGCGGTTGCAAAATACACAATACACACCTATAGCGTGTTGAGGAATATTCCACAAATATATCCCTAAAAACAATCTTCATGGGTAATAATCCTTTATTAATCTAAAAAGTTTTCTCAAGTTCCTATAATCCATCCTCTCCACCACCCCAATTTCATCTCCTCGCCAAAAAAGTGGAACTATATTCAGGAACAACAATAGACAGATAGACCGAGGAAAATGAGTGGCAGATTTTCATCATTATAGAGTCCAAGAAAACATATCTCAACATGAAAAATCGTCGCGTTAACAATACTCCCCTTACCAACAGCGGAATGGTAAAAAACGAAAGAACCTTGAACCATTACAACTACTTCTGAACTATTTTACAAGTAGTATTGTTAGTAAAAATAATGTTTACTTATTAAGTTCGGACAAAGCTACAGTTGGTATCCACGTAAATCACGCATAAAACTAATGTATATTCACGACATCTACATTGTCAACACATGCTGCTTTAATGCAAACACTCATACTTTTAATTACACTTTTATGATCAAATTTCTAGTAGAAAATTGCAAATTAAGGAAAAATATTTATATTCTGCTGATCTGTCAGCACAAATCTACACATTGTATTCGGTCGTTACCATCTAGCTTTGTTTTATAACAAAACGTATGCTTAGCTAATAATAATTGCAGATTTTTGGTATAAAACTATCCTCATATAGTAGTTTTTTTATGTCGATATCCCACTGTCAATAGAGGAAGATTTTTGTGCTCAGGGCTATGAACTAAAATCGCTGTCGGTTGGAGCTTATGAGATATTCGAATATAAAAACGGAAGCAAGCAAACAAAAGTATATGACGAGGGGAGTAAAATGATGATTGGCTTTTGAAATCTGCATGTTTTATGCCGACCACTGTTGCTAAACAGACGACAATAGACAGACCGACGAAATTCGTTTTTTCCCATTACAATAAAACCTCTTCATATACAGGACGTTTCAAAATAGGTGAGCGCGTCTATAGGATACTTAGAAAACTAAAAAATAATTGGGGTTTGCTCAGTAACAAATTTTCCTAACGCCATCCGTATTCAAGATAATAAAAAAAATTAAATACATTTACAATTCATTGGGCTCCTCAGTCATGCGGTTTTAACCCTTTGGACTACACAGTTTGGTCTTATTGAGGGTCGTATCTTAAGGAAAAAGTCTATGCTACAGTGGTAAATTCACGTGAAAGATTATTTTAATACAGAATTCAACGTCACTTTAGTAACCTAACAGCTAAACCCCAACCATTTAGAAGATTAATGGATGCTTCAGAAAAAAGGTTAGATTTGTGTATTCGTGAAAACAGAGTACATTTTGAACACTTACACTAATTGAACTTTATTTTATGTTCTTAGTTTCTATTTGAATATACTTCTTGTAACTTTTTGTTCAAGTAATTACTTTATCCATTTTCTCTATACCAGCATCGCTTATTACTCCATGAGTTTAAAATCAAAATATTTAGTTTTACCAAGAGTACCTTTTTGATGTGAAATTGGATGATTTTTAAGATCCTTTTAAATTTTAATTACTAAATCTAACCTCAAAAATAAAGAAAAATAACAATTTTTTGGCATAAAGAAAAGTAAGTTTTTGTTTTCTTTCTGACCTAATCCTAAAAAAATAAAAACCAAATTTCATAACAATGTTGCTATAGTTGTTTCGGCAAAATCGTATAATGTGTGTACAGGCTAATACGAGGTGTCCCTGCCGGGGCATGATAGAGGAGCTAAAATCAATAAATTTTCCTTGATATGAAAAATCAATTGTTTTTGAGGTTTTTCAATTTTAACGGAATTATAATAATTATCCAAAGTCTGGCATTTTTGTCTAAACAATGAAAAACCTACGTTAAAAATCTGTAACACGTTCACTTATTTTCGTTCAGTACGCTTACACTAATTCAATGACATCTTAAAAAGGTGAAAAGGTACGACACTTTAGAAAAAATATATTGAGAAAAGTAATATAATTCTCATTTTCGTTTTCGTTTCAAGAATCATATCTAGATCAAAATATTGCAGGACGCTGTGCGTACAAACTCCTGGAAAAACTTTCTCATAATTTCAGTTTCTCAAAAAGGTATAAATGTCTAATTCAAAACCTACATTCAGGAGCATAGTCAGGATTTAAATTCGGAGAGCTGAGACTAGTGGTTGGGCCATCGACCGCCTATTGCACCACCTACAAAATGTGGCTGTCGCAATTTTTTCATCCTGCGTCTTTGAAATGGAGCGGTTTTTCAAAAATCAACAAAGAACAAAATAGTCTCAAAATGATTCAAAGGATCACCCTTTAAATGTTTTCCGCATGTTTACCAAACACCCTGTATAACCAAAGGGGCTTGCCACTATCTTTATGCGATATTATATTATCCCCTCCCGAAAAATCTTTATCGCCATAAACATAATAGGTGGTCGATGACTCAAACACTAGACGCAGTCTCCCAAATTTGAATGGCCGCAGAACACTAGCGCGCTGCGGTCAGATTGGTCCCTCAGAGTAATAATTCTTCTCTCATTGGTCCTTATCCTACCGGTCAAAAGCGCGCGAAATATTTCGGATAAGAGGCAGGTATGTGAACACAAGCGCGCGAGGTGACCCTCGTTTACTTTTGTCGTTAATACCGTTGATTGAAGTAAATTTTAATGCCAGCGGTAATACATAATATCAGATTAGCAGCACTTGCTGTCAGGTTTATTTGCATCTCGTCGTTTTTTCTAACTTATCGAATGCTGATCGAGCAACAGCTCCATTTTTAAAGATCTCAATTACGTTGAATATACGCTGTTGATCTTGATATATTCGCAATTGCACATACTTTAACAAAGAATATACATGGCTGAGAATGTTAGAAACCTGAATTAAAATGACGATAAAAAGGCTCACAACCGTTGGTTGTTTGCTCCACCGAAGCCGTAGCAAATGCCTACAAGATGTGGTGGAAATAACGCATTATCTTGTAATAATTTTCCTCTATATAATCCGCGTAGGTATTTAACAACTCGGTTGTCATCGGGAATAAAAGTCTTCGACAAACCATTCCACTACCTAGTAGTGATCTAGAAATAATAAACCGAAACTCCATCTCAACCAACGGCCAATTTCAGAATTAGCGTCCTCATATGCTACAGTTAAACCTAAACTCTGTATTTTTTTGAACCAAGCTTGTGTTAGATGAAATCTACTGCCTATTATTGTACAGTTAGGCCAAACTTGCTCTATTCCTAAATGAATGGCGATTTCAAAATCACAAACTATTTGTGAAGGGTTAAAAGATAAATTCTTTTCTCCACAATAATCGACTAATAATTTAAAACCTAAAAAATATCTAGGACTTAATTTGCTAGGTGATAACATAAACACCACAAGTATTCTTAAAAGCGTGAGTTGTAAATGTTTGACAAAAAATGTTTGTACAATAATCAAAAGTGCCATCTACGTATACCATATATCTCAGGAGCACAGAAAATAGTTTGTTTTACAAGAAAATACAACTACTACTTGGTTATGGTCATGATTATAAATAATGATTGAGAAGTGTTCGTTGGCATAATATTGTCAGTTACCGAAAGTGGTAAAAAGACAATGGATAGATAAATGATAGAGGATGAGAATCTCGCCGCTGACCGACGCGCGTATTGAAATACTAGACGTTCCCATTGCCTGTTCAGTTGACACGCGTCTTTTCTAGTGTTCAGTCGACATACCTGGTGTTTCTTTGCAAAAATCTATTTCTCACGTATTCTATTGAAATGGAAACAGAAGAGAAGAGGCCTACGATTTGGGACATGCATTCCAAATTATATTCAAATAAGACGGCAAAAAAGGAGCGCCTTGGAGGAACTGGTCCCAATGTTGTGCAAATCCGATGATAAAAATTTAGGTTCGTGATTTAGCAGGCTGAGATATAGTGTAAAGTATGAACTTGTAGAAAGTCTATTCCTTAAAATTGGGTAAACCCAGTGTGTCCTTTCCCTCCTACGTCGTTTCCTTCTTCTATATGCTAATCAAACACAAACAGCTTCTCCTAGATCCATTCTCGTTAATAATAACAAATGAACTGACACTCGATTGCCTAGTCTCACCCTATATAAAAGTTGTACGAAGTCCTACGCGTGTCATCTGAACACAGACGCACCAAACGTGCGCCACGTTGACGCGCGTCGTACGCGCGTCATCTGAACTAAGCCTAAAAGGGAATGTTCTCAAAGAGACATCCAAGCTTGATTTTCTTCCGGCGCGCAAGTGACCGGTGCCGATTGAAGGCACACTTTCTGAAAACAGGTAAAACTCAAACCGCGCGCGCTTCTGACCGATCATCATTTGAATCTTGGTTCTGCTCCTGAATGTAGGATTTCAATTCATACATTCATACCTTTTTGAATGATATTATGGGGGGAAGTTTTTCCAGTGGTTTGTACGCGCAGTGTCTTGGCATTATTTTAAGCTAGACGCCGAGACATGATTCTGTTGAAACGAAAACGAAAATGAGAATTATATTATCTTTCTCAATATGTTTTTTCTAAAGTATCGTACCTTTTTTACCTATTTATGATGTTATTGAACTAGTGTAAGCGTATTGAACTAAAATAAGTGAACATGTTCTGACTTTTAACGTAGATTTTTCATTGTTTAGACAAAAATGCCAGATTTTGGGTAATCTTTAAAATTCCGTTAAAATTGAAAAATCACGAGAACTATTGATTTTTGTCCATAGATATATTAAGCAAAATTTGTCGCATGTTTGCGCTTCTATCATTCCCGCACAGGAATACGTCGAATTACATTAAACTTCATATTTTTTTCAACGCCCTGTATCTTGAATACGCATGGAGTTACGAAAATTTCTTACTAGACAAACCCCATTTTCAGTTTTCTACCTATACTAGAGCACCCTGTATATAGGAACGCCGCTTCGAAATGGAGAGTATTTGCGATCACCTCAACCCTCATCTATTCTGAACCAAGTAAAGTGACGTGTATCACCTCAAACTAATAAACATCAATATCACACCATGCTATTGATATCGATACGCACATTATATATTTTCAAGGTTTAGCATTTGAATAAAGAAGGTAAATGCTAATAACTGTTATAGATCATTGTTAATTAGCGCGTCCACGAAAATTAGTAATTATTCATAAGTTCGCAAGTTTAAGGTCCTGTGGAAGGAAATACTTGCTTATTATGCATACTCGTATTGATAATAATATACCTTTGATTGAGGACATATTTTGCCTGCGCGCTTTATGTTTCTCCCATTGAAAGGTTATCATTAGATCATTACTATTGGTATAATTATTTTACCGGTCGACAAAATACCTACATCTATTTCTTCTGAACTCCTTTGCGTATAATAAAATTCTTAAATCGTAATTATGTTCATAGTACCTAGGTAAGACTATAGGTGTATAGTCCATCAAACAAGTTGGCTGAGGCACTATCTGAGAATCCAATATAAATTGGCTACAACTTCCGTCGTTTCTCGAGTAAAATGTTGCAATTGCAATTTTAAACAGAAATTGAAATTTCTGTTTAAAATTGCAATTGTAGTAGTAGTCTTTAGGTAAGAGATGCTTTGGACCGTTTGGATATCTATATCCTGAAAGCTTGTCTTGCATTCAAAAGCGTGCCTTGGCGGAGCCCCGTATAAAAATTTGTTTAGGGGCCCTTAGGAAGGGTAAAGATTTCTCACAAAAGAAAAAGCATAAAATTAAAAGAAATATTTTTCCATGGTATTTGACTATCTGTCACGTTTCATATCTCTTCGTTTGAAGAAGACAGGAGTTTCTCCGGTTATAATATTCCGAACATACTACTCAGGTCGCGAAATCTTTGTTTAGTTTAAGAAATTAAGATAACTAAACAGCATTAGTATATATACAATGACTTTGAAATAGGATTCCGGGTCTGAAGTTCTCTTATGTTTTGGTAATTCATCAAACATACGCTTCGTTATCTTTCGCCTTTTCTTTTTAAAAACAATTGCTACTCTTGTGCTCAATTTTGTACTCATTTAGCAAACTATTGAATGAATTTTGATTTCTTGATTCGCATTCAAAAGATTACTTAATAAAATATTATTTTCATGCTGTATAGTGTAGAGCTTCAGAAACAGAATTAATGATTTCAAATCGTTAAGAAAAAAATGTGACAAGACTAAGAAATGATAACTCTCTAAAACGTTAAATATATTTTTACATTCTTCACGTTCATTGTTTTTTTCGATATTAAATTTAGTTGGTACAAAGTTTTCATGACTAATAAATAATTTTTCTTTGATGCGTCTGGTGGGACATACCTTTTTAAGGATAATTAAATATTTTTCAGATGATTCGTTACTTAACGTTGCCCAGCGTTGTATACTATTGCCAAAAAAGTATATATTATATCTAAATTGTCGGAAAAAACTGTTGAACCCGGGAAAAAATTGCTTTTTTGACTTTTGTGATTTGTGGAATAATAAAAGTTTTTAATAATTTGTGCTTACGCACGTTGAGGGCCCCCGTGGTCATAATGCATAATATGGTGATGCCTGTCAATCTATCTATCTCCCTGTCGACAAGCCTTTTCTTATTCTAGTCAGAGAGTGATGCTTCCTTTATTTTTTTTAAATCACTGTGCTGACAAAAAAAGGTATCGAAACATGTTCTATTTTGTTTCAGTTTTATTCTCTGTAATATCTCAGAATACAGGTTAAGAAATAGAACAGTGGTATAATAAAATATACAGAAGCGATATATGCTGTAAAGTACTACTATAAATAAGATCCAGGTGCATATATATGAAATGCGATGAACAGGATCAATCTATGTATAATCAGCCGTCCCTCTATGGCTTTATACAAAAGAAGCGGCCTTAAGATGGTCCTCCTTTGCGTGATAGAACAAAACGCCTTTATTTGGCGTTTTAGTATGATCGCTAATAGAAAAAATGAAGTCAAGCTGATTGACTCAGTACTTCCCACACATTAAGGTGATACCTGTTTATTATTTTCCCATAGCATGAAGCTTTAGTCTGAGATCCCCTTGCAACCTAATCATCGCCCCAATTTCACCCCCACCCAAAAAAGGTAGAAAACGGTCAAGAACCCCTTAAACATCTAAAAACGAGGTTTGAGCTGTTTTCATATTTTTAGTTTTTTGATTATTGCTACGCTGCCACTGACACGATTTCTAACAAGCATACGCGTTTGCCATCCTCACCACAGTAATAATAATGTGTCAAAATTTCATTAGAATCAACTTAATAGTTTCCACGTTACAAAATACAAAACGATCTAAAGCAATAAATACTCGTATGTATACAGAAAAGTCCCTTAGTTTCGATAATAGGCAAGGCAATGTTCAAATGGACCTAAAAAGCTGATCTATGTCGCTAGGTCTTCCCTCACAGGTCAGTGGACAGCCTACTGTTAATATAGCAAATTTTTCAGTTTTTCAACCCCCCACCCCCCAACCACCCCAATTTCACCCCCACCCAAAA
Organism: Callosobruchus maculatus; assembly: GCA_951848785.1. Classification (NCBI taxonomy): domain Eukaryota; kingdom Metazoa; phylum Arthropoda; class Insecta; order Coleoptera; family Chrysomelidae; genus Callosobruchus; species Callosobruchus maculatus. Next base: position 16,673 of record CATOUR010000186.1, read on the forward strand.
AAACTCAGAAAATGATCAGGAACCTCTAAAACACTTAAAAACGAAGTTTGAGCTGTTTTTATATTTTTAGTTTTTTTATTATTTCTGCGCCGCCACTGGCACGATTTATAAAAACCATACGCATTTTCCATCCTCGCCACGGTAGCAATACTGTGTCAAAATTTCATTAAAATCAATTCAACAGCTTCTTCGTTACATAATATAGAATGATCTAAAGCAATACTCGTATGTTTACACCATAAAAATTCTAAGTCCTTTGGTTTCTGTAATAGGCAAGGCAATGTGTTCGGATGGACCTAAAAAAGTTATTTATGTCACTAGGTCTTCCTTCACAGGTCAGTGGACAGTCTATTATGAAACCAACAAATTTTTTAATTTTACAGCCCCCCACCCACCAACCACTCCAATTTCACCCCTACCAAAAAAAAAGTAGAAAATGACCAGGAACCCCTAAAACGCCTAAAAACGAATTTTGGGGCATATTTAAAATTTTTCGTTTTTTGCCAATTACTTCGCCGCCCATGCACCGATTTACAAAATTATAGGAGCATTACCTACTACGACACCACGGCTTATCGCTGCCCAAATTTCATAACAATCCATCCAGCCGTTACTGAGATTACGTGGCGTACAGACGACAGACCGACAGACAGACCGACAGACCGACAGACCGACAGACCGACGGAAATGAGTGACGTGGATTTTCGTTATGTAGACATCATAAAACGACCAAAAAAAGTATTATCTCAAAATCGAAAATTTTCGCGATCACAATACTCCCCTCACCTATCGGTGTGGGAAGTAAAAATTATAGTTTTCTTGACACACAGCTAAAATATTGTATAATATTACTTAGTAATCGTATAAAAATAGATTTGGTATTCAACATAATAAGATAATATATAGCTTAAATTATTGCAGACTAAAATAAAAATAGTAATAATTAATAATAGAATTGGTCGACAAGATGAGTGAGTGAATTAAAACTAATATTGTATATGTATAATGCAAATGCATATAATTTCCATTTTCATTTTCAAAATCTAGGTGCAGCAGCAACAAACTCCCACGATTGGGATTCTAATGGAATGTAGGAAAAGTCAAAATAATTAAATAGTACAAAAAGTACAAACGAACTTATTTTTAGTAAAGAATGAATAAGCTTCCAAAATGCTTATCGTTTACTCTTAGCTACTCAACAAATTATACATTTTCCTACTGAACTGTAATAGTCCCCAAATCGTGTGTTCCAAGTAGGTAGAAGCTTTTTTCTGGAAATTATTGTCATATTGAGCTGGCTAAAGGAGTCCGTGGAAAACTGCAGAGATGAACTGTTCAATCAGCTGCTATATGTAAATTTATAAAATTAATGCACCCAAAAAATTGTTTTGCTGATTTAGTAAGAAATGATAAAATTATAAAATAATCGAGGAATACTGCGAAAAGAATTCAAATACCTTGATCAGAACAGGCAGTTAGCAATAAAAATGTATTTACTTAGAAATTGTGATCCGGATAAGCAATAGGTAACTTTCAATCACAATAATTGCAAAGCCTTTTATGATAGGTAACAACCAATATTTGAAGGCAATAGATCTACTTATCTATCTACTTGTTCAAAAGTTATTTCAGTCAAATTTGTTGTAGTACTTTTTTATGAATAATGTATGCTTTTACTTCCCACACCGAAATTATGAAGTTTAGGTAGAGAAAATTTTACAAAAAAATAATTAGTATTTTTCAAGGATGTAAAAAATGTAAAAATATATAGGGTGATCCATTTGAAATAACAAAGTTTCTTATATTTTCGGAAAAAAAGACCTGACAGTATTGTAAATACCATCACAACATTGGCCGTATTGCAAACCCCACCCAATTCCAAAATTCATGAAAATCGTGCAAAGCGTTTACAAGATAATTGAAGCGTTCCGTACTTTAGACTCACTCTGTACAAACTATAGAAGTGATTCATTGCACACTAATGAATTGATTTTAAGATTTAAGTTTTTATCGTTAATATCAAGGTTCGACCACCACAGATTCATAGTTTATTGATATACAGAGCAGTCGTAATCCGATGTATTTTAGTCAATTGTGTAAATAACGGCAATGACACATTGATTCATACTAAAGAATAATTTTGACGCTCATTAATATTTTTCCATCAATATCGCATGGAGTCTTTTTTCAGGGCAGTGCTTATACCCACAATATACATATATTTATGATGAAGGTGTATTCAGAAATATAATTTCTTCCACCCCTCGTATTTGTACTTTTCAGCGATAATGGTGGAAAACTTACAAATAGTTTAAGTAACCCAATGATCAACTTTTATCACATAATATAACGAGTTGTTTACGAAAAAACAGTTTGGCGAAAATAAAGTAGGTATTAGTAAGCGGTTTTCCGATAACAAAATAATGAACATTTGATGAGTATTCATTCAAAATATTTGTCTAGGTATTTCGTTAAAGATCAAGGTGGAATAGTTGATGAAGGTTAATTTTCGGGTAAGATGTACACCGCTTTTGATATTATTATTTAATGACTTACGATACCTTTGGTTTTTTTTCATGGTTTTTAACATAAATAGTTGTTGATTCGTTTCACCGTCTCAGCTAAGCGTGAACTATTGAAGTTAAAAGTCATATTTTTGCCCCATAGTCTGGTGTGCTTCACTGACGGATCACGCTCAAAGGAATCAGGATCCGGAGGAACAGGCTTCTGCCTGGAGGTAAAAAGAGTGCACTACTGTTTTCCAAGCTAAGATGTATGACATTTGATAGCGGCACACTCGACGGAAGTCGAACAGTATTCTGAACAGTACAATATATGTGCTTTGACAGCCAGGCAGCTCTAAAAGTGGTGGCAGCTGCGAGAGTCAGATCAGTGCTGGCTCAAGAATGCTCTGTCTCTGTCGCCCTTCAGAAAGTAACAAGCCATAAGAAGGTTACCTTACTGTGCGTTCCCGGACACATTGGTGTACCAGCGGGCGGATTAGCTAGGATAGGGGCCGTCAGCCCCTGCATTGGCCCAGAAGCTATGCTTGGAATTAGCAGGCGTCAGGTCAATGTTGTCCTGGACGGCTAGGCCTACAAGGGACTGACGAAAGAGAGAAATGACTGCAGACAAGCTAAAAGATTGAAAGCGGGCCCCTAATAAAGGCAGGCATTCAACCTTCTGGAAGGTTCTTACTAGCCATTGCCAGCTGAATAGACATTTGTCATTCATGAGAGTGTGAGAGTGGTAGGGGACCCCATCTGCTCCAGATGCTGGGAGGAGGTCGAAGCAGCGTTCCACTTTCTGGGCAGATATGCAGTGTATCGCAACCTTAGGCTTCAAATATTCGACACGACGGAGTGTGGGGAGAAGTCACCATATTCAGCAAGATGGTCGGACATACCATACTTTTGTCAGGAGATCTGGTAGGTTCGCCAAGGAGCTTTCTAGGACGTAAGATTTAACTGTTTTCAGTGATGGTTCAGTAGGGTTCGCAAAAAGGCCCAAAGGTGGCCTACTTGCCTGGCTTCGCCTCCCCATCACTACTACTACTACGCAGGTGCGCAGTGTACACATAATCAGCTGGTGGAGTGTCATGCAAATTCTCGTCAGTAGCGTGGTTCATATTTATTTGCGGAGCATCGTTTGGTGATCGTTTGTGAGGTAAGTCCAATGTCTTACGCGGAATGGGTTGTACTTCACAATCACTTTTTGTCACGCTCCGTTCATTGTTTACGTTTTGTTTCTTTCTTGGAGGAGTTGACTGTGGATGCAAAGATGAAGGTGGAGCTCTACTACTTTATGATAACTCAACAATTACTTCATGGTCTTATTTGATCTGGATAACGATAACATTAGAACCGTTATGATCTGCCAATAACAGTAATGATCAATATAAATATTCAAAAAGCAGCGCAACTCCGGTGGCAGTCCATATAGGTCCATCATAGACAGCAAATTTGACCAGAACCGCATACCTCACCAAAGGTTAACAGGTTTCCTTTAAATCTTTGGTTACAAAAACCCTCTTAAGAACCGTTGATGATGTAATTGTCTAGATGTTTCAAAGCGCAGTCTTCATAACCTTTGGCATTATGTTGAGATGCGCTACTAGTTTAAAGTTGTTGGGCAAGATGTTTCCGCTTTCTACTGTTTTATATGCAAAAACCATTCACAAAACCGCTTTTATCAGTTTTATTGGTGTTAGTCGGCAAGAAGTCAAAATAATATATCTATAGCTATGCAATACACTACAATGGTATAGACATGTTACATTTGTAACCTGGATATATTAATTTTTATCCTCAACGCCCATCTACAAGTCATTGGGAGGGTAACTATGAATTGTACCTATCGCTATATTATCAGACTAATATTCTTATAGCGAACATATTGCAGTATACGATTATTCCAGTAGAAAAGCAATTTTTTATATCTTTCAAATATATCGGATTTCACAAATATTTTGACAAGACACTAGTGTCATCAGTAAATAAAATACAAGTAAGGTCTATCCCCCGTTATAAAATTACTAAAAAATAGAAACGCTAGAGGTTCTAACACTGCGTTAGGTACTCCGCTAGTGTCAGATACTATTCTATAGCGTTAAGCAGCTTCGAAGGCCAAAATATTAAAGTACCGTTAACTATCGTCGCAGGGTTCGAACTGTCCAACATCATCAGGTTCAATAAAGGGGACCCAGCAGTAGAAAAAGAGCAGTTCGGAATGGAATCGTCCAGTCGATTGTCTTTTACGGAGCGCCAGTTTGGCACAGGGCCCTCAAAACGAAAAAAACATCAGCAGGCGCTGGACAGGCTGCAAAGAAAGTCACTGCTGAAGGTAGCCAGTGCCTACCGCACAGTGTGTCCCAGCTAAAACTTGCTACTCACCTTATCTCTAAAATGATAAAAAATAGTAAAAAAAAAGCCGTGACACGTCGATTTTTATTTTGAAGAGGAACTCTTCCACCGAATACGTCATTATTGTGCCATTAACTCCCTCACCCCCATCAACCTCTACTTCAAAATCTTAAATGAGGCCACCATACATGATTGTGATACATCAATTTGAAGAGAATTCATTGACAAGTACAAAATTGTAATCAGATTGAAGATTCGTTCACTATTATGGAAGTTAATACAAAATATGGTGATTATCAAAATGAAGTATTATTTTCATTACCCGAAGTATAGTAGTCGTAAATGTTCCAAAAATTTCGTTCCATACAGACGTACAGGCGATATTCAAAATATCTTCGCACATTTCTCAACATCTCCGGAGTCACTGTGGAGATCGTCTATAGGACCGGGCTGCGTAATATAAACTTTGGATTTCAAATGTCCCCATAAAAACAGTCGAAGACATTTTTGATATCGCCCGCACATCTGTATGGAACAAAATGGCTCCCATCTAGAACCTTTCTTACGATAATATTTCAGATAATGAAAATAATACTTCATTTTGATAATCACCATATTTTTTATTAACTTCCATAATAGTGAATGAATTTTCAATCTGATTACACTATTGTATTTCCCTTCAAAATGATGTATCACAGGTATACTGGTCTCAATTAAGATTTTGAAGTAGGGGTTGCTGGGAGTGAGCGAGTTGATGGCACAATAATGACGGAAGAGTTCCTCTTTGAAATAAAAATCAACGTTTCACGGATTTTTTACTATTTTTTATCATGTTAGAGATAAGGTGGGTGGCAAATTTTAGCTGGGACACACTGTATGCTTTTAGCTTGTCGCACCGATAGGTGAGGGGAATATTATGACCGCGAAAATTTTCGATTTTGAAACAATACGCTTTTTGGGCATTTTATGATATCTACACAACGAAAATCCACGTTACTCATTTCCGTCTGTCTGTGCGTCTGTTGGTCTGTCTATTGGCGTCTTTTTAGCCGCGTAGTCTCAGTAACCGCTACTTGGATTATGAGGACATTTGCGTAGCGATATGCTGTGAGGCCGTAATAGGTAAGGTGTTCTAACTTTGTAAATTGGTGCATTGGCGACGGAGAAATTGATAAACAACAAAATATTATCACAACCGCTCCAAGCTTCGTTTTTAGGCGTTTTTAGAGTTCCTAATCCTCTTCCTTTTTTTTTTTTTTGGAAGGGTAAAATCGCCGTGGTGAGACGAATGGGGGTTCGAAAACATAAACATTTGTTGTACTCATAAAATACTCACACTGGAAAAAAATTACTTTGGTGATATGTTGTGCTTTTTGGACCTATCCGATTGTTGCTTTTGAATTTTATATCTGTGGAATCATTTGATACATAAAATATTATAATCCTAGCATGTAACTTGGAAACTACTAACTTATTTGTGATGACATTTTGTTACCGTTCACTATCTTGCAGTGACGAATATAGAAATCGATTTTAAACAATGTACTAATATTAAAGAAAATAATTATATATGTTACGGTTAAAGTGTTTACTTGAACAGTTTAAACACTAGTTGGATAGTATACAAACTATCCAAATGCCTGGTTATTTTGATGGAAAATCATATTTCTACTAAAATAGCTATGAATATTGGTTGGTTTGTATACTAACCAGCTAGTTTACAAACTATACAAGATATGCCGCTAAAGTATATACCAGAAAGGTATCAGACATATTAACCAGTGTTTCTGGTTAGTTTACAAACTATCCATATCATTTGGATAAGGTATGCACCTAATATCTCTAGTACTACATAATAACCAACTCGTTGGTTAGTATGTAAACTAACCAATCCTCTTTGGTTATTTAGTTTAAAACAATAATTTTTAATCAAAAGTAACGTTTATTCATAGATAAAACATACAATTGCTATTCGATTCGATTCTCTGTAAATCATATGATAATCATTCTTGTTATTAGTGTTAGGTTCCTGTTCGCATATTCTCTTTATAGGTATGTTGCAGAAGTACACTGTAATCACTGTCATTCATTAATTTTGAGTTTTGGGACTTCTTTTCGTAACATTCTAATAGTAACTTTTCAAATTTCTGTTGCTGATCCATTTTTGGTAACTAGATACCTATTCCTAGACAAATTTTACAAGGCACGGTAGTAAACAATACCAACACGTCACACTTGCACTTGGCATAAACATAACCTCACTTTTCTGTTAAATTGGCCAAAGAAAATTAGTTAGTTTACATACTAGCAAAGGGGATTGGTTAGTTTACATACTAACCAACGAGTTGGTTATTATGTAGTACTAGAGATATTAGGTGCATACTTTATCCAAATGATGTGGATAGTTTGTAAACTAACCAGCAGCACTGGTTAACATGTGTGATATCTTTGTGGTATAATACTTTAGCGGCATATCTTGTATAGTTTATAAACTAGCTGGATAGTATACAAACCAACCAATATTCATAGCTATTTTAGTAGAAATATGATTTTCCATTAAAATAACGAGACATTTGGATGGTTTATATACTAGCTGGAGAGTATATAAACTATCAAAGTAAACACTTTAACCGTAACATATATAACACATATGCATATTAGAAATGTAAATTTCTATTTTTATAGATAGTAGTTCTAAACTGAAGCAAAGAAACCAAGGTGTACTTCCTAATCAGACATCTATGATCATTAAAGTTGCCCTGTTTGCTTTATTATTAGATTACATTTTGATGTCGCTGCTAATTTTATTCAGTACTATATTTTTTGACATTACTTCGTCAGCCTCTTCCCAGACGTCAAAACTGAATGCGTGACTGGCTTCGGGGGGGGTACCCTTTGGCCCCCCGATATACGGCACTGCTATCTTGGCGCAAATAGTAACAGTGTATCGTTGTTAGAATTCTTGACAATGGCGGAGGAAAAATCAACAAAAACACCAAAAATTTCAAAATCGCTCAAACTTTGTTTTTGGATGTTTCATTGTCTACTTTTTTATTAGCATGGTGTAGAGATCGAAAAACTCCAATTTTTTTCTTCGCATCAATAATGTGTGGGAGGCACTGAGTCAAGCCAGTTTATTCGGTTCCTTTTATGTTTCAGCTGCATTAGGGGAATGCTTGTTTATCCACCTCAACTAACGAATGAATATACCGAAGACAATAAACAATAATAATAATTGAAACGATCGCCACACGGAGGTACGTATTGCTAACACGGTAATATGAATTTCCGCTCTTAATGCAAATTCAACATGTCTGATTAACCGCGTGTCTAGACCGAACAGTTTCACTTTCATCTGCATGCTTGCGCCCGTTTGCGGTGTTCACGGCTCATTTGTAATTTCCACTTGTATAATAATGTTGTCTCATTATATGCAATATGATAGCTTACGCAAAATACGTAATTATGTTATATGGAAATAACAAATAACTAATCATAAAAATAGCTCGTTTTGATTCCCATACATAAGCGAGGCTGCATTATGACTTTTGCTATCACAAAACGTTTTAGATTCGAAGCTGAATTGGAGAACACAAAGTCAATATGGCACGTAATTCGTAATGGGCATATAGAAGGGTTGTAGGAGTGAATTGGGGCCTGACTCCCAAGGTGATGTTCTGGTTCTATACTACGATCGTAAGGCCATCCTTATTGTATGGATCACTATAGTGTGGTGGCCATGTGTAACGATGGAAACAACCAAAGCAAAGCAAAATAAATGTCAACGCTTAGCTTGTGTTAGTATAACAAGTGCAGTAAGCGCTAAAAGCACTGCTGAATCTCCTCCCACTTGACTTGGTAGTTCAACAGGAGACAAGGGAGCCTGCGTTCCGGTTGTTGAGTCAAGGCAGTTGGTCTTTTGTGAATTCTCCATCCTCTAGGAAAGGGATAACCCTATTCTACATATGAGGAGTGATATAATTTCTCCTACATATTGCTTCGTTTGCAAATTTACGACCAAGTATCCTACAGGTGAACAGTGGGGACCAAGCGGCAGGTGGCCTTGCCACCGAAGACTCAGGCGCCGGGGCCCGTGATCCAAAAACAAAGCCATGCCACTATCTCTCTTCCTCCCTTGGGGATACACCACGGTATTCCAAGCAGAGATATATGCGATTTTAGCTTGTGCCTTTCATATTCACGAAAATCATGGGCCTAGGAGGTGGATCACCATCTGCTCTGACAGCCAGGCAGCATTAAATGCATTCAGTAGGTCTGAGATGATATTTCGGCAAGGCAGGTGTCACTTATATGGGTGCCGAGTCATGCTTGAGTTTGCGGTAATAAAATGCTGCGGACGCGAGGGCCGAGGAATAATTTCCTGTGTCCTGAGCCGGCTGTGGGTCTGGCAGCAAGTACCATTAGAAAGAAAACACCAGTGTTGTTGCAAAATCAGCATCTAATGATATGGAGAGAAATCTCTGGACATCTCCGTCAAACTAGATAACTTATTTTAAGATCTTTGGGGGTTGGGGAGGTTCTATCTCTCACTGGACAGAAGCCGGTTGGAGGTCACTTGTCGGCCTGCGGTCTGGCCACACAAAGTTCAAACGTCACTTGTGTGTGATAGGGATGGCAAGTGATCCGCTGTGTTACACACTGTGGTGAGGAGGACTGGGGAGGAAGTGTCCTAGGCACATATTCTATGTCGCTGTGAAGACTTGGGGTATCACAGGCAGACCATACTAGGTTCAAATGTTCTTGAACCTGAGGATATAAGATGGGCAGGACCCAAGGCCATCCTCGCCTTTGCGATGAGGGCAGGACTTGGGAACTAGGGTGAGGAGAAGTGCATAACGGTCCGTTTTTAGGCCTATGCACTGGTGGTTCTGGTCACCAGAAAGCCTCCCTCTCTTTTTAATTCATTCATTCGAGCCTGCATTATGACCTTTGTATCAGGAAACGTTCTAGATTCGATATTTTTGGACGTTTTATAAAGCGGCGCCATCACTCAGTCTTTCGACGTTGTCGACTTGGTGTGTACGTGGCTCGGTACGTGGCAATCTACGGTGTCGGTTGACAAAATAAATCGATCGACGTGTCAATTTTTTTCCATCGTCTGTCGGTAAACATGAAAGAGCAGTCGATCGACTTGAGTGTGTGAACGTGTTTTCGACTTTCAACATTCGACAAACTGGTAATACTTAGTAGCTCAATTGTTTAGTGACCTACTCTATACTATCCAGGAAACAGATGGTTGGGTTTAGATCAAGAAACATAGGGAGTCTCTTTTACTGTTTTGCCGACGTTTCGGCCTTCATTAGGCCATCTTCAGGGAACTAAAAAATTATTATTTTTTTAATTAAATTATTATTATATTATTGTTAATTAAATTATATTAATTAATTAAAAAATAGTACTTAGTAAAATCTTGCCTTGTTGACATCGTAGTCGTGCGTTTTGGTTGGAGAAATTGATCGGAAGCAAGATAAAGTCATAGCGATTATTAAGACATACAAAATGAAAACAAATCTATGGGATTCTAAAGCCAAAATTATTATAAGAACAGAAACTTGAAGAAACTTGAGGCACGATGCCCTTATGGAAATTGCTGATGAATGTATGAATGATAAGCAAGCGGCAGAACAAAAAATTAATAACCTTCACAGTCAATTTGCAAGAGAATAGTAAAGGGCAGCAAGAAATCTGGCACTGCTACGAAGGATCTATACAGGGTGAATCCTAAGTTGATACTGATAACTGTGTATAGGAGTCATTAAAATAAACAAATTTATCAAATAACTTTTTTTCTGAAAACTGAAAGATAAGCGGAATACAGAATAAAAAATATATATCTGGGCTTGTGTATCAATACGTACCTAGTCTGTTCATGTTTATTTTTTTGCTCGGATTTTTGTCAAATCGATCAGGCATTTTTACATACCTGTCAGGTAGTTCAGTAGTCACTTTCTGTTTACCGTTGGTAATTTTAAATTAGTAAATCCTAAGATTATTATGAAACAACTTCTAGGATTTACAAATTCAAAATTCATTATGATAAACTGAAAGTGACTAGTGCACTAATTGACTGGTACAATGCCCGATCGATAAGACAAATCCGAGCGAAAGGCTAAACTTAAACAGACTTGGTACGTCTTGATACACAAGCCCAGACTAACTTTTTGATTCTGTATTTCGCTTATTATTCCCTTTTCGGAAAAAATTATTTGAAAAAGTTGTTTATTTTAACGACTTCTATACACATTTAAAAAAATTACAACTTAGGACTCACCTTGTATAAAAATAAATGGTTTGCTTTTGGAAGTTTGAAAGTCATACTTGACAAAGAAAAGTCCAGGGAGATGTTGAATACGCATTTGTTGACCCAATTTCTTGTATCAAATATTTAAATTAACATTCCGATATTCGAAAAAATATTCAAAAACCACCGTTACGTCTGTATCCAAGGCTTAATATGTTGACGTCATCTTTCTTTAAATCGTCTATCAAATTACTAGCATTGTATCTAGTTCTACTTTTAAGACTTGGTCGAACCCATAATCTCTTGCGTTAAATTTTTGGTTTTTTTTTAGACGCGATATTAATACATGCGGTACAGGCAACTATAAGGTCATCTTCTTCGTCAGACATCTTGATTTCGACTGATCGACAAACATTTCTGTCAACTCTGTTGTGGACAGATGCAGTTTTGTCGACTTGTTGATCAACAGCATGATCAACAGTGTCGATATACAAAGCTGATTGACAGTGTCTACTCGGTGAGGATACAGCTACTTAGCACTTAGCACACTTAGCACTTGTCCACGTCTAGGAAAAGAAGTAAAATGTCCTTTCTGTACTACTTCTTTAAAAATGTACAGACTACTAGGAAAAACGGTATTTTAGAGCGCATTGTTCCGGGGCCAGAACGGAGCGAAGATCCATTGTGAGAGGCATCTCGCCGTAGCCTCATCTTCTGTGGGCAAGGATGAAATAAGGGAAAGAATTTCGATATTAGGGCTGCTGAAGTTGTTCAACATACAGTGCTTTTCTCTAATGTCCCCAACCCTTTTAATTTTTGAACGGGAAACTCAAAGAGCTGACACTTGGGATAATAAAGTTGCTGCATGAATACTATAATTTTGGAGTAAAATTAACAAATAAAAGTTTTAAGATGGCCACAGAACGCCAGCGTTGAAAAAAATTAAATTGAAAGGGGGTCTTGTGATACATCTTTTTAAAGCACTTGACGAATACTTCACAACCCTAGAATGTATAGTCAATACCTTTACCTATTACAAAATGGCGAAACATTTAATAATTACCTCATACAAACGTTAATATTCATACATCTAGAGATATTACTTTAAAGTTTGAAGTTAAACGTAGAAATTGAAAAGAGAATGTAAAGTTTTTATTAAGAATTCAATTTTATGTTAATTTAAATAAGAAAACATATTTATGATACAATGATTTTTCTGTAACAATGTATTCGGGCAATTATTAAATATTGTGCCATTTTGTAGTAGGTGAAGCTATTGACTTTATATTCTATGGTTGTGAAGTATTCTTCAGTAGCTTTAGAAAGGTGTCACAAGACCCCCCTTTCAATTTAATGCTTTTTTCAAAGATGGCGTCCAGTCGCCATCTTGAAAGTTTCATCTATCAGTGGTATTTCGAAATGTAGTATTCATGCATCAATTTTGTTATCCCAAGTTTCAGTTTTTTGACTTGACCCTTTAAAAAAATAAAAGGGCACGACATTAAAGAAAAGAACTGTATACATATTGGATAAAAATAATACAATTAAAAATATCTTGATAGAAGTGGTGAAAAAGGAAGCTAAAACAATGATGAGTTACTTTATGACCTAAATACAATTGAATTCGTTTTCCATTGGACAGCAATTAAGGAACCTGCTTAACTGTTTTGATTGGAAAATGAGGTTATAGATCAATAATGGCCGATACGGTCAAGGTGAAGGTCAAGTCTGAGTACATTTCAAGTTTCGTTTTTAATTGTATGGAAGTGGAGTAACGACACTTATGGCTAAAAAACAAGCAATCGAATATAATTGAATTTTCGCATATTTAGCATTCATCTGATTGCATACGTCAGACTACTAGATTCCATTTAAAAAAGGTGACGTCTAATTACAAACCAATAAATCTCATAACATACTGCGGTGAACTTTTCGGAGAACTGACTAAAAAATGGTTTCAATGAAAAAATTAAAAATGATAAATTAGACTCAGTATGGCTTCGAAGAAAATCGATTGACGTAGGATGCTATTGCGTGTTAAGAACACGAGTCTTGTGAGAAGAAGAAATTAATCTCTTCTAAAATTATCTCTCCAGTGAAGAGCAAATTATTGAAGTAAATGAAGAACATTTCCAATATCAGGGTCTGTAACCCCACATGGAACGACTAATTCACGTCCACGCTTGTATTTTAGGTCTACTATAGTATACACGGTGTTTATGACGAATGGAAAATACTTGTATAATAATAATAATAATATAATTAAAAAGCTAAAAGTATGAAAACAACTCAAACTTCGTTTTGAGATGTTTTAGGGGTTTCGTATCATTTTCTACCTTTTTACTTCCCACTCCGATAGGTGAGGGGAGTATTTTAATCGCGAAAATTTTCGATTTTGAGATAATATCTTGGGTGAGAGTGAAATTGGGGTGGTTGGGGGGTGGGGGGTTGTAAAACTGAAAAGTTTGTAGTATTGATAATAGGCTATCCCCTAGCGACTTGTTCACCTTCCTACAATTGGCGGGATGGACGATGACCTGAGGAAACAACTCCCTGGGAGGATGCACAATGGGCCAGTTGTGGCCTAAGTGCAGTGGGACCACTCACCCTCCCCACTCTACAGATACAGGCTGTCCATTGACCTGTGAAGGAAAAAAGACCTAGTGGCATACGGCAGTTTTAGGGGGGGGGGGCTGGCGATTATTTGGTTGCAAGGGATCTCAGACTAAAGCTTCATGCTATGGGAAAATAATAAGGTGGTATCACCGTAATGTGTGGGAAGTACTGAGTCAATCAACTTGACTCCATTTTTTTTATTTTTGGTGTTAGTCCTTAGAAGATATGTTATCACGTCATTATCGACTAAAAGACAGTGATCATGTATGAAACACTTCGCGAGATAGTGTCTAAATCGTTTTTTATTATTTGTTGAAAAGTGACTTCATGAAACGTTACTAAAAACGAATTTATCTTAACAAAACTACCAAATAATTAGCCGTGCACTTTCCGGTAAAAACTTGCCCATCTTTCTAGTTATACACTGGTATCACAAACTTGTTGTAAATGTGGTAAACATAGGCAGTAAGGTTGCGTTTAAGCCCTAAAAGCGTAATGACCACTAGTGAACACACTGTAGATCGATCATGAGTTTGTTAACATAACGAAATTCTTCCTGGATTTAAGCCTGGATGGTGGTGGCTTGTGACCATACAGAAGGTGTCTTTTACCTGTCTACAGTCAACTGCGTTCTGCTATACATAAGTCTTCTCGTCTGATTTGTGGGGTGGCTATTCCCACCAACATGTACTGATGGTCCAGGTTGGTATCGTGATTATCCTACAGGTGTCGTTCAGAGTAGGGTCCAGTTTGTTAGCATAAGTCGATCTGAACCATACAGGGCATGCGTGTTCTGCTGGAGCAAAGCACATAGCAAGGGATGTCGTCCGCAATACGCCAGAATGGGTCCCCCATTGGAAGTTGACCAGCTTGCGTTCCCCGTATTCACTTTTGCTCTAGTGTTTTTTGTGGGACAGAGTCCTGTCTAAGGTAACACCCAGATAAACTGGATTTGGGCAGTGCTGTAGCCAGGTCGAATTCCATTCAATCTGCAGTTCCCTGTTCGCTTGCCGGTTATCAAGATGGAACAGGCAGGTTTGAGTTTTATCTGGGTTTGGGCGTAGCTGGTTTAATTTGTAGTATTCGGCCACTCTTGCTAGCGACTCTGTTAACCTTTTTTCGTTTTCGTTGGTGTCTTGGGATTGGTACGTCATGGCTACGTCATCGGCGTAGATAAAACTATTTGTAGAAGGGCCGACAGGTTAATCATTCGTGTACAAATTGAATAGAAAAGGCGTCAGCACGCTACCCTGGGGGAAATCATACTTCTAGTTCCTCCACCGACTCCTGTGTCCCTGGACCTCCACGTAGAATCTCCTGTTGCAGAACAAAGATTTGAAGACCTCCGTCAGATGGTTAATTTCCTGACATCTTGAAGATTTTTTTGTTGATACATCCTAAATGAAATCTAGTAACATATCAGCGTCCTAGGATAATGATGCTGTCTGTATAAAGGCCCCAAAGGTAACCGAAATGTCAGTATAAATAATTGCAGCATATGTGGTTTCCTTGTTGGACCTAGGTGTACTATGGCAGTATAGTCTGCAAAGCAGATAGCTGTGTTTTTTGCTTTCATGTTTAGTAAACTATTTATGTATACCAAGGGAGCGGTAATGGGAGTAGCTGGTACAAATCCAAGAATTGCAATTTCAGTAAACCTTGGTATACCGAAATATTCCTAGCACAAATGATAGCCATAGGGTTGGGAGTCAGAGAGCTGAGCAAACGACTCCTGAGAGACAAATCTATAAAAAAATTTCAGGTTGCCCTGAAAGCTAAAAATGGGTTGACTCAAGACTCTTATGGAACTGTATACATGTCCACAATGAATTTGGAACAAGAAATATTGGTTCCAGGTCATAGCGGAGCAGAAGGCAATAAATTGGTCGACACACTCGCAAGAATACGTACTAATTCTGCATTCATAGGATCAGAACCATTTGCGGGTATTGCTAACATCAAGGCCAGGAAAACAATCTCAGAATGGGCAGAAAAGAAAACACTCCTGCACTAGTGAGATACACCACTTTCACCAGGGCTTGCGGAAAATAGGTCCGGAACAAATATGGGACGTTTATGCTATTTGCAGGACGAAACCGTGGAACACATATTGTGCTCCTGTCCAGTACTGGAAAGCGCTACGTTTCAGACTTTCTAATTGAAATCTACTGACATCATGTTTCACCCAACATGATCATCACCTTTGTCAAAAGGTGTGGATTGTACAGTGAACTCTAAATACGTGTGAGCTACAACAGAAACAATAGGGTCGCAGTGGAGAGGTATAATCACCCACTCACTATCAACCTAACTTAACCTAACTCAGGATGGTTAAACATAGTTCAGAATAGCAATAGCAATAGCACTTACCACAACGGCGCTATTTGTCAAAAATAGTCACAAAACAGTTTTCAGCCCCTCCCTTCCACCCGCGAGCGGCAACTCTCAGATGTCGCAAATTGATACTTATCTCAATTGAACAATGCCAGGGTAATATCATTTCCACTAAAAGGATGCACAAATAGGATATTTTTCGCAACAGCACGTATCGGTCCCACATAGCACTGGATATTCTATAAATATTCTTTAAATCTCCTATATGTTCCATGAATATTCAGTAGAATCATAGAATATTCGTTATTTCTCTTGATTATTCATTAACATAATATTCTTTATAGAATATTATTATTTTATCCACTTAGGATAATCAGTGATTATTCGTTTAATGTCTGAATTATTCCAGAATATACCAGTAATATTCTTCATAGAACATGACGAACATTTAGTAATATTTGTAATAGAAATATCTGTATGTAGGCAAGTATTCAATATGAGGTATTATTAATTTATTTTTGCACATTTCTCAGTGAATTAAAAAACCTTCATTCGTTTTGCGTTCATCCTAAATATACCTAATAAGTATGATGTGCAATTTTCAAAAGTTTATTAGTCATTAGCCATTGCCAGCATTACAGATACGGCATCCACCGACGATAAAGTGACAGCATCTTATGCTGATGTATGGTGACTATGGTGTCGTCAGTTGTCAATCTTGTCTGGTTGTCACTCGCTTCAAGTGTTCTGTCATTCTGTGCTTCAACATCTGGATGTCGACATTTTAGCAATTCACGAATTCACGAGTTTTATTCCTGAAAGGCCTGCATTTATAGCCAATTTTGTACAATAAAGTTACTGGTTGTTATAAAGTGTGTGACAGTGTTCCAAATTATGGTCACCTACTATGGTTCATTATATAATGTGAGTAGAATTTTGAGGTTAAATGCAACAAGTTTACATTTTTATACTTTATTTAGGCATCTGAACTGAGGTGTCTAACCACTTAACTTTTGTGACCATCTGCCACTAGTAGGTGCCATTATTTTTGGAACAATATCCATAATTCCCTAAAAATGTTTCGTATATGATTTAGACAAAATGTTCCTAGACTATTCAAAAACATTCTACCACGATTGTTCATGTAATATCCGCGGGGAATATTCGGCGGAATATTCTAGGAATATAGCGTGTTTTTCCCATTTCGAACGTTTACAGAATATTCTGTAAATATTCTAATTATCCATGGAATTTTTCCAGAATATTCATAATATCTGTAGTGAATGTGAACAGAATATTCTCATATCATCCGGTGCTATGTGGCGTAGTAGGTAAGGGTGCGTTCCTAAATGCTGTAATTTTTTTTTCAAACCAAATGCGTGAGTTTAGGCAACTGCAGATAAAAAAATGAGAAGATCTCATTCTTTTAGGGAAACAAAAATGTTACACGACTTAATCCGCCCTTAAATTCTTATTTTAGTGAAAATCACAAACCAACCCCTAACTTTGTAACAGTGTAGTACGGAAACTGTTGCTCGTACACGAAAAATGTAAAGACTAAAATTATGCAGAATTTTGTTCTCTCCATAAATCATTTGAAGCTTTTTTGATATCACTTACCAAAACGGCGCTATTTTCGAAAATCGTCACGAACCAGAGTTTTCAACCCCCTCTCCTCGAGCGACAACCCCCCGAGGTCACAAACTTAGGTGAACATTTAGGGAACCAAAGTCTACCATCTCACCAAAGTTCATTTCTTTCCGACCTTTTGCTGTCAAAAAACCCCTACCGCCTGGACTAAAAGTATGATATCAAACATGAATCCTAGCTAGGTAAATCTTCTTCTTCTTATGACGCCATCTCCTTTCGAAGGTTGGCGATCCAAATAGCTAACGTAGTCCTAGATACGGCCATGCGAAAAATGTCAAGTGATGAGCAACCAAACCATCTTCGGATGTCTTTCAACCAATAATTTTGTCATCTACCGACAGACCTTTTAGCTTGGACTTTTCCCTCTATAATCAGTCGCAGAAGTTCGTATTTTTCCCCTCGCATGATATGACCTATATAAGCCGTTTTTCGTTCCTTGATGGTAAGCATGAAGCTAGGTAAATGCTGAATCAAAATGTGTATGATACTCTTAATTCTTAACATGAAACTAGACTTTAGAAGGGTTAACTACTATTTTCGTTCAGCAGTCATCTTTGTGACGTCATAACGTCACTAAGTTACCGAGTTTTACGAATTATCACACCAAACCATTATCCTACCTTCATAACGAATCTAAATTTGTAGGCTAAGGTTACACTTACTCCCCAGAAAAGAAATCACACATGCCCTTTGGCTCAACGCGTATTTCTCGCTCGATCTCTGATAGTACTTTTTCTCGGAGGAACTTAGCAAATTTCAGCGGCCATGTACAAGCAGCAGTTATGTTAAGCATTGTGTGTTTTTTTATGGTCACCCTCCCGCAAAGGCTAAAAGCCTATGGCGCTGTAGAAGCGCTGCGAGAGGATAAGTGTCGATGCACATTAGATTTGAAACGCTGCAGGTTGTAGCCGGTGAACAAATTTTCCGGCAGCTCATTCCACAGTGTCGAAGTTCTCCAAAAGAAGGAATGCTGGAGGAGACTGGTTCGTGGAGTAGGGACCTCGACCTGGTAAGGATGAGCTCGCAGAGCTTCTCTAGTGTTCCTCGTTCGAACGGCCTTTGCTGTTATTACCTGGGAGAGCTCACTCGAACATCTTCCGTGATAGAATCTGTAGAACAGGTCAGCCAACCTTCTTCGATGTTCCAGGCTGTGGAGGTTCTTTATAAGGTTGGGCGTATCAATTAGTCTCATTGCTCTCTTCTGGATAGTGTCAAAAAGCTTTGGAGAGTGCTTCGGAGCGCATCCCCACATATGGGAGCAATACTCCAGCGATGGTCGGATCTGTGCCTTGTAGAGCAGCAGTAGTTGCTCTGGTGTGTACAGCTTTCTACAGCGGAACAAAACTCCAAGTTGCGGGGATGCCGTTTTAGCAATATTGAAGACGTGGTCGTGCCAAGACATGTTGGTGATGTTGATCCCCAAAAGCTTGACGGGAGGTGACTCATCTATGGGGTGACCCTCTATTTCCACTATTGGTAAGCCAACGTGATACTTCATTGTAAGTGTTGTTTCCTGAATTTTCTGTATGTTGAACTAATCCCCACTCGACAATTGTTTTGATATTTGCGTTGATTTGTGAGACATGCTGCTGTCGCCGACGTACCGTCTCCAGGGAAGATAGTGGCTTGCCTGGTTATGCACGATCTTAATGTCGTCTGCGAAGCTGTAGATTGCATTGGATATTATTTCCAGCAGCTGGTTGATGTACAGCAGAAACAGTGTAGAGGATAGGACAGATCCCTGAAGAACACCGGCGTTTATTGAAAATACGAATACTTCGTACTCGTTTGACGTATTGTGTAGATTCGTATAAAGAGCGTACTCCTGTAAATAAGCGAGATGTCACGATATCACCCGATGATTGGTGGCGAAAATCAACTTATTAATCGCGTTTCTAAATATTTGAGTTGCCAGCGCAGCACAATTACTTTGCCCGCGGACGTTCGTTTTATATTCACTGACAGTCAGTGAACTTAAACATCAAAATATCACTTTGAGCTACTTGTGGTGCCAGCTGGCCCCAGACTATTATGACTCCAATAACGTTGTAATTTTAAGTATCCGTTTCTGGTTTCTCTGAAGCCCAATCGAGCTTTAAAACCTACCAGAACCTGTTTCAGCCATCGAAACTGCTGCGACCGTGAATTTTGTACCGTTGATTCCAGACGAAAATATCTGCAAAATGAGATGCGCAAATAACAGGTATCATAAAAATTTATTTATTTATATTTTCATGTTCGGTGGCAAAGCGCACATTTAACTCATAAATTAAAATGCTGTCTGATGTGCTAAATGTGACTTTTGCAGAAGGTTACGCATAATCAATTTTTGGTAGAATATTAGTAGAAGCAAGGTTCATAGACATTTTTTGTTGATTCGCATCTTACCAGCCATGTGATGAGGAGTAGATTGTCTGGTGTGGTGATTACTGTCAGTCACCGAATCCAGAAGTAAAAGTAAAAAAAAAATGAATTTTACTCTACTACTTTATATCAAGGATTTGGCGCACTTTATATCCAGAATATAGTCCAATCGCTACGTCGTATAAAGGGGCTTTTGACAGCAAAAGGTCGGAAAGAAATGAATTTTGGTGGGATGGTGGACATTGATCTTCTGAATGTTCACTTAAGTTTGCGACCTCGGGGGGGTTGCCGCTCGAGGGAAGGGGGGATGAAACCTCTGCTTCACGACGAGTTTTGATGAATGTTCGCATGTACAGGCTGTCCCATTTTGGGCACTTTTACGGGGTATCTCGGTTATTTTTGAAGATAGAGAGTAGCGAGTTTCGCGACAGTGCGCTACTTTTTTGTGAAACTAAAGATGTCGTCAACAAAATTATCATAGCCCTTTTGGTTTTTGAGATACAGGGTGAAATCGTAAATTATCGATTTTGGGACCACCCTCGTATCTCGGTTGTCTTTTATCTTATTGAAAAGTTTAAAAAAGGATCTTATAGAATTTTTTCTGCAAAATCCAGTGGTGTAGTTTGATTTTTTCTGGCTCAAATAATTTTTCAGTTATGAAGCAAACCTGTATTTTTTAAATGGAATACCCTGTATATTATTTTTGAAGTCAATCGGAAATAATTCAAGCTTTTCAAAAATATATATTAGTATGAATTTTTTCTGAAAATTAAGCTCAAAATTTTATTTTTTAGTTTATTTGTAGCAGTAGGCCATCACCAATCCATTAAAAACAATACCAAAGTAAACAATTATTAAGATACAAGATACTTTTAAACTCAATTATTTAACTGTATTTTGTACGCTATTAACTAGTATTTGCGATAATGTTCAGTAAATATTACTTGAAACCAAACATTATATCTGAAGAATATCAACACATTATTAAATTTAAATTTGAATCAAAATAAAAACTAAAAACATCGAGGAGCCTTTAGAGATGTTGGTTCAAGTTGGAGACTATTTTCTCGAATGCAAATCTTGCACAATTCCTTATCCTTTTAATGGCATTCAAAAGAATAATTGGTCTCCTTCGTATTATAGCGATTAAAACTTGGATCCTGCGCAAATGTTGAAGTATCTCAAACTTGTATGGATGGTAATTGTATTTTTTTAGAATCATTTCTGCAGTTGATTTTCGTACCCCTACAGCTTCTTATTTGTGCTTACAAGATGATGAATGCGTTGATGCTTCTATGTAACCTAGGACGTAGTTGAATAAAAGATCCGTACCTAACTATATTTATTTTTAGATGAGCAAATATATCTGAAAACGGTTGCTGTCTCTCTGGGTATCTAAGCTGCCATTATTATAGAAAATTGACAATAATTAAAACGAAAACACAGGAATAACAAAGCTATATTTAATATAAATATAATCAAAAGCCGACAGTCTCGCAAGTTTTTTACAGATTTGCTTTTTCGTTTTTAATAGATGAGTCATAGCCTACTATCTACTCAATATTATACTAACACAATATTCATCGTTTTTATGAGACAATATTATTTAAAAAAATGTATTTTGATTCTGTTTTTTCGAATTTGAGTAGAAAGTCTCTTGTAGAGTAATAACTGCTTAGATGCTTATTATTTATAGTTGATTAACCATGGCCTACTGCTACATATAAAGTAAAAATTGGAAAAATCAAATTTTGAGCGTAATTTCCAAAATGACTTAATACTAATATATATTTTTGAAAAGCTTCAATTATTTGCTATTGCCTTCAAAAATAATATACAGGGTGTTCTATTTAAAAAAAAATTATGTTTGCTTTATACCTGAAAAATGGTTAGAGTAAGAAAAAATCAAACTACACCACTAGATTCTACAGAAAAAATTCTATAGGACTCTTTTTTAAACTTTTCAATAAGATAAAAGACAACCGACATACGAGGGTGGCCGCAAAATCGATAATTTTCGATTTCACCCTGTATCTCAGAAACCAAGAGGGCCATGATAATTTTGTTGACGGCATCTGTAGTTTCACAAAAAAGTAGCACACTGTCGCGAAAACCGCAACTCTCTATCTTCAAAAATAACCGAGATACCCCGTAAAAGTGCCCAAAATGGGACACCCTGTACATTGTTCGGGTGTTCAGCTTGTAGTGCTCGTGGCTACATACAACAAATGTGTCATCCACGTATCTGAACCATATTTTTCGCTTATACTGGGCACTGCTCAAAGCCGTTCGCTCAATCTTCTCCATGATAAAGTGGACTCAGAAGGCTTCCCATCGCATCGCCTTCCATCTGTTCATACATTTTTGTTGCATGCAAAGTATGTTGTAGTTAACACATGCTCGAGTAAGGTGGTTATATCTTCTGGGAATACCCGTTTGATGTGCCGTATAGCATCGATCAATGGTACCTTTATGGAGAGTGATACTTCGTTGGTTAGTTAACCAGAACATCGAATTCTTCGAGTTGTATATTAGTCCAGGCGGTAGGGGTTTTTTGACATCAAAATGTCGGTAAGAAATGAAATTTGGTGGGATAGTAGACATTGGTCCCCTGAACCTACACCTAAGTGTGCGACCTCGGGGGGTTGCCGCTCGAGGGGTGGGGAAATGAAAACTCTGCTTCCCGACGATTTTTTACTTCCCAGACCGATAGGTGAGGGGAGTATTGTGATCGCGAAAATTTTCGATTTTGAGATAATCTACTTTTTGGGCATTTTATGATGCCTACATAACGAAAATCCACGTCACTCATTTCCGTCGGTCTGTCTGTCGGTCTGTCTGTCTGTCGGTCTGTCTGTTGGCGTTTTTCTAGCCTCGTAATCTCAGTAACCGCTGCATGGATTGTGATGAAATTTGGGTAGTGATATGGTGTAGGGTCGTAGTAGGTAATGTTGCTACAATTTTGAAAATCGATGCATGGGCGGCGGAGTAATTAGCAAAAAATGAAAAATTTCAAATATGCCTCAAACTTCGTTTTTAGGCGGTTTAGGGGTTTCTGATCATTTTCTACTTTTTTTTTGGGTGGGGGTGAAATTGTGGTGCTTGGGGGGTGGGGGGGTTGTAAAGCTGAAAAATTTGTTGTACTCATAATAGGCTGTCTACTGACCTGAGAGAGAAAGACCTAGCGGTATAATACACTTTTTTAGGTCCATCCGAACATTGTCTTGTCTATTACAGGAAGCAAGGGACTTGGAGAATTTTCCGATGTATTGATTTAGATCGGTCTGTATTTTATAATGTGGAAACTACTGAATTGATGTTCGTGAAATTTAGGCACAGTATTACTACTTTAGCGAGGATGGAAAATGGGTCTGATTTTTAGAAATCGTCTCAGTGGCGGCGCAGCAATATTAAAAAAAACAAAAATATGAAAACAGCTCAAACTTCGTTTTTAGGCATTTTAGGGGTTCCTGACCATTTTCTACTTTTTTTTGGGTGGGGGTGAAGTTGGGGTGGTTCGGGGGTGGGGGGTTGTAAAATTCAAAAATTTGTTGTACTCATGATAGATTGTCCATCGACCTGTGAAAGAAGTCCCTAAACCACTTTTTTGCGGTCGGGCGAGCGATGATTTGGTTGCAAGGGCATCTAGACTATAGCTTCATGCTATGGGAAAATAATAAAATTGGTATCATCGGAATGTGTGGGAAGTACTGAGTCAATCAACTTGACTACATTTTTTTAAGATGGCATTGACGCAAACGCTAATTCGAACGGGGTACAGTATTTATTTCAGTGACAGAAGTAAGGTTAAGTTATTCAACAGTTCGTAATTATTATGCATTTAAATAGTACTATTAGCTACTTCGGTCTTAGATAAAGTATATAGTAATCAACTCGCGGTAATGGTAATAACTCACTTGTTGATTTACAGCACTCGCCTCAACACGTGAGTTAGTACCGTTACTACCACTCATTGAACAATATACTATTATATCGATTCAAAATTATGCTTCTTAGAGTGTTGCTCTTTCTTTCTAAATTGGCACAAGACGCCACTGCACGGATGCAGATGCAATACTCTGTGATTCTGAATATTTCATTATCGCCGACTTAGTGTGCAAAAAAAGAAATATTGCCTTCTGGGACAGCTATTAATCAGTCTCACTAGTTGCAAACACATTTTTGTCAAATATTTTGTACACATTTTGATAGATGCTGCAGAGGTCACCGAAATGTCAGCAAAGGGTTTATTATTCAAAATACGTAGCTTTTTTGGTGGACCAGAGTAGCGTGATGAATCAGAGTACATATTATTAGCGACGATATAACTATAATTCAAGATTCAACCTATTTTACAAAAATCAGTTAGTAATGGACGTCCGAGAAATAACACATAATGTAATCAAATGTATTCTGAGAGCAACAAATTAAAATGTAGTACGTTAGTTTTTGTCGCTTGAAAATCAATGACGCGTTTTATATTAACAAGCAGTATATTATTAGGCGCAATTTAATTATTTAATTTGGCATGTAAAGTCAGCATACTATTTTTACCGCAAATGAAAATTGGATACACGAATCAGCGAGAAATACAGGAATTTAAAATTTAATAGATAAACAATATCCGTTAGGTCATAAATGTCAAATACAAAGTTATATAGGGTGATTTCTAGGTTGATACTAGTTTCTAACTGTGGATAGAAGTCGTTAGAATCAACAACTACATATAAAATAAAAAAATATAAATCTGGGCATGTGTATCGATTAGGCATTGCACCTGTCAGTTAGCAGACGCGGCGCGTCGGGGGGGCATGGGGGGGCCGAGGCCCCCCCACTTTCTATGAGGAGGTGAAAAAAAATAATAGGAAATTATTTTTTTACGTGCCCATTCTTTAACTTTATTATATATATTTTTAAATTTTATTGTATACGTACATACTTATTTCTATATTATTACAAACTATAACTACACCCGCTACTGCATTATTTTCCAATTTCCAGCACTCTGCATCTTTTATTCTATTATCGTTTCGCTCTCTCTGATCTGCCCTTTCTCCTTTCTCTTTCCTTCAAAATCATACGATACATACCGCCAAAGGTTTGGCCAATACAAATCACACGATCGAGTACTATCGGTGGTACTATACACGTTGAAACTTATCCAGTCATACACACTCCCACCTCCCACCAAATCTTCGCGTTCGTGCGTCGAGTGCCGAGATGTTTTCGTTTTTTTTGCTTGCTTTTTTGTTTCAATGTGTGATGCAAGATGCAAAGATTGTACCAAATTTTCCGCAAAGTTGATTTTCTGTCGTTTGTGTTTGGCATATGATGTTATATGTATACAACTACATTAATGTGTGAATTAGTTGCAGTAAGCATTGCGGTTTGTCGTCGATTTAATTTAGCTATATCTACTAATTGTTATATACAGGGTGTCCTAATATTCTCGTAACAAAAAAAGTTCAAACGAAAACTGAGTGGAATTTTTGATTGATTTTTGTTATCATACCATGCTTTTAAACCTTTTTTTTGTACTTCCAACTCTTGAAACTCACCCCAAACTTGTTTTTCAAATAGCACCAAATAGTTTCTTCTACGCAAATTATGTCCTTATATTATTTAAAATCTTGCAGTACGTTTGGTTTTATATGCAAACTTATTTTTTTTTTCGTTAAATCACAAGCATAACCATAAAACAAGAACTTGCTTGACGCCAAAACAACGGAATAGAATAAAACTAATTGGGTCTTTAAGGGTAGTGAATAATCTAGAAAATATGTTTTCGAAAACAAATGTCATTTTTATGCTTTTCTATTACGAAAATATTATGCCTCAAGCAAATTTTATTTATCTTAGGTTAATGACTTTACGAAAAAAAAATAATTTGTATATGAAGTCAAAGGCACTACGAAAAGATGTGGAATGCTATTTGGAAAAAATAAGGGGTAAGTTTTAGAGGCTAAATAAAGAAAAATGTTACGAAAAGATAGTATGGTAGGTCATTCGGTATCCTTGACAGACCCACTTAGTTTTCGTTTTCATCTTTTTTCTTAAGAAATAATTACGCCTCAAACAAATAATCCTCATTTCATTTATTTTATTTATTTTATGCTTATGAATTTAAGAAAAAAATATTTTTTGTATAAAGTCATAGGTAACAGAGGATTTTAGGTGCTATAAATTTAGGTGCTGATTGAAAAAACAAAGTTGGGGGTGAGTTTTAAGGATTGAAGTACAAACAAAAATGTTTTAAATGCATGGTACGATAGACCCTGTAGTATTTTCAAACACTCCACTCAGTTATCGTTTGGACATTTTTTGTTACGAAATATCACGTGTCAAGGAAATTCAGTTACACCCTGTATATTGGTTATTTTTGGCCCCCCATTTTTTCGAGGCACGCGCCGCCCCTCTCAGTTAGTGCAATAGTTACTTCCCGTTTTTCGTTGTTAATTTTAAATTGGTAAATGCTAAAATTGGCACATTGTTATGAACGCAACTTTTAGAATGTACCAATCTAGAAGTAACTACTTACGATAAGCTAAAGGTTGTTAGTGCGTTAATTGGGTACAATGCCTGACCGATAAGACAAAAATCCTAGTAAAGGACTAAATATAAACCTGCTAGGTACGGCTTGATACACAAATCCAGACTTATTTTATTTTATTCTGTATCTTGCTTATTCTTCAGTTTTCGGAAAAACGTTTTTGGAAAAGTTGTTTATTTTAACGACTTCTGTATACAGTTAAAAAAGTATCAACTTAAGACTCACCCTGTATTCACATTCTAGGGTCTAAGGTCTACAAATACAAAATGAAAACTGCTCCATCAGAATTTGAAATTATTGATGCGCCTTATACTATCAACTTATAATGAGAGATTGAATATTATGAGTGATGATGGGATAATTCGCCCAGGTATAAAATACACAAAAGTAAACAAAGTTATAGTCATTGCAATTAACAGAATGGTATGTTAATTATAGCGGTTTAATGTCCTTGGATCTAAGATAAAGCATTGTGCAACGAAGCAATTAGTATATTGTAACAATTAAAATAAAAATTCTGCACACATTGGACGTTATTTAATAAAATAAATAAAGCATTTAAGGAAAAAATTGTAATTACTTTACAGGTACAAAAATGGAGGGTTCTTACTGCGTTTTTGATCAATTCGGCTTCATGTTTATTTGTCTGTGTCTTTATTTATCAGCTACAAATAATCTTTAGAGCGCTTAAACTATGGTTCTCATATAATTAGTACTTCATGCTGAATCAAATAAAACTGGCGCTATAGGATTGCAGAGTCCCTCTTTTATAATAATTTTCCCGAAATATTTTTCAAATAGCTAATGCACTTGGAAAGTAGGAGAGCTTGTGTCATCTTTTATTTTCTGTATATGTTTTGTAGATTGTATAACAGAATCTCGTGTTTGTAGATGACCTCAAAATGTATAGCTCGATCTCCTCATACAGTGACTGTAAAATGCTACAGTTGGATTCAGGCAACAAATCATTCAGATTCAGGCAAACCATTGGTGTATTCGAAACAAAGTTGCATGGAATAGTTTCATGAACAAGAAAAGTAAACTGCATAAAGTACCCATATCGAATAATGATTTTTGGTTAAAAAAACACCAGTTAAATATTTTTGTGTAGGTATATTTTGATTGGAAGTTATTATTTATTACACACATTAAAAACAATATACGGTGCTCTTTTATATTGTCCCTCACTTTAATTTTTTTGAACGGGTCAACTCAAAAACCTGGAATCTGTGATAATGAAATTGATGCATAGTTACCATACTTTGGAGTAAAATTAAGAAATGAAAACATTCGAGATGGCGACTGGACGCCATCTTTAAAAAAAAGAAAGAGGGGTCTTGTGACACATCTTTTTAAAGCTCCTGACGAGTACTTCATAACCCTATAATAGGTCTGTTTTTACAGCAATCACAAACTAGTCAGCGTCAATTTGATTGGCCAGTATTAGTCAGAAATAGTTTGACAACTGCAATGGGGAATACTGATTGGCTCTGACTGGTTTGTGATTCTCTGTAAAAACAGACCTAATATAAAGCCAATAGATTTACCTGCTACAATATGGCGGAATACTTAATAATTACCTGAATACATTGTTACCGAAACCACATTGTATTATAAACATGTTTTTTATCTAAATTAAAATGTTTGTATCAGGTTTGTGTTTCGCCATTTTGTAGTAGGTGAAGGTATTGACAGGGTGCTGAAGTAGGTACTCGCCAGGATCTTGAAAAGGTGTGTCACAAGACTCAGTTTAATGTTTTCTTCAAAGATGGCGTCTAGTCGCCATCTTGAAAGTTTCATCTGTCAGTTCTACTCCAAAATATAATAACTATGTACCAATTTCATTATCCCAAGTTCTAGTTTTTTGAGTTGACCCGTTAAAAAGATAAAAAAGGAGACATTAAAGAAGAGCACTGTATGACCACTTTTTGCTTTAACTTTGCCCTTAAGAGTCCTTAAGGTACATTAGAATAGTACTACAGCTACTGTATGTCCTCTACGTACAATAGGATTGTAAATATCTCCAAATTTGTCCAAAAAATCAGTTGCATCACTTTACCAGCGCTTTTAACAGCTTTGGCCTTTTGCAGTCATAAGCTGCTGACAAATTATCACTCGATTTCGTTTTTCTCCATCTTTTATCACTTTTGTAATCAATCTTGCAGCAAACCTTCCGGCACTGTAGATCTTCATAAAGGTATATAGCATACCATTTAAAATTTTCGTAATATAATGCATAATAATTGTTATGATGTCAAATACCGCCCTGTAGCTACTAAGTCAAGATAAACTTGGATAATTTTTATACAAGAGATTATTAGGTAAGAATAGCTCTTTCAAAAAAGACCTACCTTGCTTAATTCTGTCAACTTATGCCAAAGTTATGGCTATTTGAATAAAACATGTTTTGACATTCCCCCACTACTACACGATAGATCAAAAAACTATAAACAAAAAAAATCAGAAATTGTCCTGTCTACATTTTTTTTTCGGCGGCATCAACAATTCAAGTTATTAGCCGCGTTCCAGCTTCTCATTCGAGAGAAAACGTCGCAGCATTTACCCTTTGGCATAGTTTGTTTACGTATTCACACTTTGTAAAATAAATTCGTGTTTTTTGTCTAAATGTTTCTTCAACTTACTTTTGTGCGTTTTTGATCTGTAGAGTATCCTTTTTCATAAGTGAAGTAATAATTAGTGACAAATACTGAAATAATAAATTGTGGGCTGACATCGCTATCAATTATGTGATAAAAATTAGGAAGGTTAATTTCAACTTTCAAGCTCAAGTAACTTGTCAAAATGAATGACAGTAGTGATAAATGCAGTCAAGAAAAGAATTATTTTTTTTTTAATGAAAAAGCCATAAATTTTGTTCAAAGTGCGCTCCTCTGCTCCTAATTCATAGATCGTCGTCGAATTTCGATCGTTATAGTACGAAGCCACATTTCTACTCTCATTTTCGCAAGACCTGTATCAGCTCTTTGAACCAAGTCGTTAACTTCTTTTTACTTCGTGAACAAGTTCTTTTGCACGACCCCGTACATATAAATCGTGTGGTCGCACGTCAGGTGATCGTGAATGCCATACGATTGGACTAATTTCCGATCCACTAGTGGGGGGGGGGAGGAACTGTTGTCCATAGTATGCGGGACACCCGTTGGGGTCACCCGTAATGCTGGCAGGGGATTGGTCTATCGCCCCTAATTATAGCTACAACGGCCAATAGTTCCGGGAGATTACGTAATACTAATTTAGATGTGAACCATCCACTCCTTGGAAAAAATAACGAAATATATATATACATTTTTGGGAAAAATCTTGGGTAGGGTAATTACCCCTGTTACCCCCACCCTTTATATGCGCTTATGCATGTTCGAAATCCGACGACTATGTGAGGAATGCACCATTATTAGAAGCAGAAGCTTCGAACAAAATGTATTATAACGTTGTAATTTTTTTTTACCCTACATGGGCATATGCTGTCGGGTTTTGTAAACAAAAATAAAATAGTAAGTTCTTATCTCGACTGCATTTATCCTCAATGTCATTCATTTATTTTGACAAGTTATTTAAGCTTGGTGATTCACATACCATTATTATTGTAAACAGTAATAAGTAGAGAAGTTTTTAAAAGCACTTCAACGACTTCAACGTATTTATTCATTTTTTACATCAAGTTGAAATTAATCTTCTTTTTTGAATTTGATATCAATGTTAGCTCACAACTACTTATTTCGGTAGTATTTGTGACTAATCATTACTTTAGTTGAAAAAGTATACGCTACAGATCAAAAGCGTATACATACTGGTCACTACCTCATCTTACCCTACATGCATATGCTGCCAGGTTTTGTAAACAAAATAAATAATTAAATATCGTTTGAAGCTTGGGATATCAGTACATAGAAAATAGAAGTACGTTCAAATAGTGAAAAAATATGTAGGTTCTGTTCTATCGTTAATAAGTAGCTGCATAGTCTTCACCGTCCTGTTACCCTTGACTACGGAATCCTTGTACCCCTAAACACCTCAATTCCAAAGCCGAGGTGAAACTTTTGCAAGGCCGACTGGATAGCCTTTGTTAAAGACCGTACGTCAGTGGGATACAGGCTCAGGCCAGGTCTTTATTCCGGCAGCCCTTGCAATTGACGAAACATGTTCATGCCATATCATGTTTTCTGTGAGTATTGTTGTTGTCGCTTGGGTACTTTTGTTTGAAAGAGCACAGTACTGCGTTTTGGAAACATTAAATTCCACCATGTTTCTGAGCAATAATAGCCTCCATGTCCCCTGACAGCGAAGCAATCTCTGCAAGCTTTCTGCGTTCGAGCTCAACCACAAAGATCGGCCTATTGCTCATGATGCCTGTGTGCAAAGTACTGTCATCCGAAAAGCTGTGGATTTGGTTTATAGTGCTAGACAGCAGAAACAATGTTGGAGCCAATACCGATCCCTGCGGGACCCCAGCGTTGATGTTACGGAAGGAAGAGGACGAGCCATCTATCACGACAGAGATATTGGGACCAGAGAGGATGTCATCTAACCAACCACACAGTTTAACGGGAAAACCGCAGGACGGAAGTTTGTTTAGGAGATCCGTATGCCACAAATGGTCGAATTCCGAAATATCGAGAGCAATGACGTGAGCCTCGCCAAACGAATAGATACATTTGCTCCACACATGTGTAACGTAAGCCAGGAGATATCCAGTTCATCTTTGATATAGGAACCCATATCATCTGTCGTTGATTAAATGATGGAGCTCTGAGCTATTGGTTGACGCATTTCTCCATCACTTTGCAGATCACAGAAAGCAGAGATATAGGCCTGTAGTTGGTTGGTCAGCCTTGCATCCCTTTTTGATACCGGCTGGATACAGTCTGACTTGCAGTCTTTTGGGAAGATGCCGGAAGTGTAAGACATCCGCAAGAGACGGGTAAGTATGGGGCAGCGGGGATTATGTCGGGCCCAGCTGCCTTATGGTGTCAAGTAACTGCATCACCTTCCGGACTGTTTTGGTTTTGAACGTTATCTTGCCTATAGTTTGCTCGATATAGATGGTCCGGGCTATTATTCTAGGTCTAGTAGTGTCCGACCGAAACTACTTTTTACGGCCGAAACCGAAACCGAATTTCGGCCTCCGTCTCAGTTTCGGCCGAAAGCGAAACCGAAACATCAATATCACGTCAGTAATTTTTTCGTAGATATAAAAATGAATAACGTATCATCAGCATTATCACACCTTATTTCAGATAAATAATTTATACTTTTTGAAGTAAGAAGTTAATCTGACCCAAATGTCAACTATTTTATTTTTTATTCTTTATGACTGTTATCAATTACCTGCCTTAAAACTAAATTTCAGAAGTACCTACGTACTAAGTACAACTACTAAGTATTTTTGAAAGTAAGGAGTTTTCTCTGAATTTACGAAACTGTTGTGAGCTTCATTGAGCTACAGCTATATTGTTGATTATCAGTATTCACAACTGAACAATCTAATATTGTAATATTGTAAGCGAGAAACAATAATTTATCAAATTTCTTTGCAAATTGCTTCTTCAGTCTGAATAAATTTGACTGGTAGCATTAAGTTTAGTGGAAACAGTCGTCGGTAAGGCAGACGTGGATTTTAGGGGAACCTTTCTCAAAGACAGAAATGGACTGAAATTCTAGTAAGAGTGATACCTGCGTTTCCTTGCAAGCTTGGCTCCGACCAGCAGGCTTCTTAACTTATGATAAGTTATTACTTCGAATTCGTTGGTTATTACCATGATCTACCCAGCAAAATCACACTTCTTCGCTTGAAAATTAGTGCTCCGAGGGCGTCCGATCGCAGCGCGAAATCCATCGGTTTCGGCCGTAGTTTCGGCTGGATGGCAGCCGAAATCGAAACTAAACCAAATCCCTTTTTTGGCCTAAACTAGGCCGAAACCGAAACAGAAACCGAATGTTCGGTCAGACACTAAGCTCTAGTATACCCAGCAGCCGAGTATGGCGCTCCGGTGTGGATGAACGAAGCGCACTCTTCCAGAATAGCTGATAGTCAACACTGAATAACTCCATGAGATTACTAACTGGCGCAACCAGACCAACTGTGGTATTTTGGTTACCAGAGCCTGGTAAGATCGCCCTTCCCAGGGTGAGGAGAGAAGCCGCCGAATAGATAAAAAAACGCGTAGCCGCTATAAGCGCCTGTAGCTTTATTAGAATAAAGAATTAGTAGCTAGCGAACAGGCAAACTGCGCGAAATGTCGGCCCACGTCAGATTATATTTTACATATAATTATATTAACTATAATGTGGGAAGTTTTTATCAATATTACTCAGATACACGATACGACAAATAAAATATTATTAATCAAAAGTGGCTATTCTAGGAACAGCTACAGCTTATTTGTTACTCGTACCATTATGACATTGTATAGACTGATATGCAATCTGCACAAAAATATGTTTTAAGCCATAGATATGCCACTTCATTATGCTCCCAAAATCATTAGATATGAGAGGGTTAGGTTACCGTGAAAGGGTTTTCTGACTAGGGGGCTACCTAGCATTTGGAACTGATATTTGATTCTACCATCCATGTCTTTACGCATATCGAAAATTTAATTAGTCAAAAGTTTTGTTCTTTGAACTTACCTATTATAAAAAGAAAAAAATATTGATTCCAACACTAAACTGTATGATTAACTGGTGCTTAGTCATTTTAACTATTGTGATGTCATTTACGGAGTTGTCTCATAAATCAGTTCGTAAAGGTTTTTGGCCTACTGTGATGAACTTCAGTTATTTTTTGTAGGATAAGGTCATTTAAACAAAAGCTCCTTATTTTCCTATCTGCGACGTTTCGAATTATATTAAGTCTTCCTCAGGCAACAGAAAAACGAAGTTTCCATCGTTGGTATGGCAATAATCATCAGAGTTTAACTAGATAAAAATAATAACACAGCACAATAAAAACGAATTAAAATAAACAAGAACAGAATAAACGCATTACTAATTTTATTCTGTTCCTGTTTATTTTAATTCGTACTAAACGTAATAAACACATTACTAATTTTATTCTGTTCCTGTTTATTTTAATTCGTTTTTATTGTGCGTGTTGTGTGATGTTATATTTTAAAACAGTTGGTAGTGTCGTATTATGCCAGTATATAATTTTATTCTGTTCCTGTTTATTTTAATTCGTTTTTATTGTGCGTGTTGTGTGATGTTATATTTTAAAACAGTTGGTAGTGTCGTATTATGCCAGTATTTTTATCTAGTTAAACTCTGATGATTATTGCCATACCAACGTTGAAAACTTCATTTTTCTGTTGCCTGAGGATGACTTCATATAAGTCGAAACGTCGCAGATAGGAAAATAAGGAGTTTTTGTTTAAATGACCTCATCCTACAAAAAATAACTGAAGTTGTCTCATAAAATTAGATATCTCTTATTACATTAAGGCAGGGGTTCCCAATCTTTTACAACCCGCGGCGCACTTTCAAGTTTGGCATTTCGTCACGGCGCCCTACCTTAAACAGCTATTTTAAATAGATACTGTCGAAACAAAGGTATCTACAATAATAGTAGACACAAAAATTAAAACTTCCTCAATAGGAAATGAAGTTGATTTTATTATATTTATAAGAATTCAGAATTGAAACGGAAAACAAAAAGAAAGACTCAAGAAAAACAAAAATAAAATACGACAGTCAAATGAATGTGACGATTGAGCTTGGTGATCTCCGCATAGTTTTTTGAAAACGGGGAATAAAATTCGACATTGCGACTCTCATTTTTTGCTCCTCATTGATCCTTGAGCGATATTCAGCTACGGCTGAAAATCCAGCTTCATATAAATATGACATTGCAAACGGAATAAGAATTTTTAAAGCTTTTGAAGTTAAGTTTTATATATTCATTTTGAATCGATAACCAAAATTCCACCAAATCGGATTTGGAGAATTCTGGCGGAGCTTGCGTATGAAAGGGATCTTGGATCCACGCAAATTTTTCGACGTCATCATGTGCAAAGTATTTCGAAAACCATTCAGTGAGCTTCCATAAGTGTTCCGTGAAAAGGGCCATCAGGTCTTGTGAGACAACCAGTTCATTAGATCCCGCATATTTATACAATTGTGGAAAGCAATCTTGACCGCCGGCTTCATTCGTCTTTTCTATCCAAACTTGTAGTTTCTTCCTGAACGTTGTAATCTTCTCCAGTAGTTTCAAAATGTGGCGAGCGTCAGAATAGGTATTGTTGCTTTTTAGGCAAATATCTGTGCTTTAGACTTATAGAGAATCGACTCATGACGCCCCTCTTTACTTTCTACGGCGCACACCCCTGCATTAAGGAATGTAAATGGCTGACTATGAAATATCGAAGCACTTTGAACAAACTAGAATCAATAACTATTAAACAAATTATCGTTACCAATGTAAAATTTTGACATAGCGCTATTTATTTTATGCAAAGAAAATCCTAAATCACTTAGCGAATATAATATAAACAAGTTATTTGAATAAAAACTTTTGTTTTAAAGCATTAGGATTCTATATTTTACTGGAAAATATAAAAACTGCATGCAATGTTTAGCTTTAATTTACTGTAAGATTTTGAGCTTGCAGTTGTCTGAAGTATGTATATATGATATATATACAGGCCCAGTGTGGGCCATCGGGCCATTACCAGATAGGACGGTAGCATAGTAAACCGGTCGATTAAAACATGTATTAAAGAAAACTTAAGCAAACAATCCAAACATCCTCTAAATATTGAAATTGAAATGCAAAGAAACCAGTTAACCAGGCTCTAGACACTCCGGTAACGAAACTGCAATGGAATATGGAGTTTCTACTATTGCATTAAAAAATAGGGTTGATGACGGTTTGAATTAGTTATTAATTACTTTGGTCATGGTAGTTAAAACTGTTTCGAAAATTAAGAGACTATATAGAAAACTGGCAACAGTGCCCTGTTTTACAAATTCACAGCCTTCTCTCTCTTCGAAAAAAGCAGTAATGACAATGACTTAAGTGCGCAGTATACGTCAGTTAGGTTAGGTTGCTTTGTTGGTTATCGTCTGCGTGTTATCCTTTTTTTGGTTTATCTAAGAGCCATTGATGTCGATGCTGAAAAACGCGCTGTTGACGAATTGATTAAGTAATTACAATTATAAATATAAATTCTGATATTTAGTTTATATAAAAAGAAAAAGATTATTAAAAATTATTGTTATACTTTGCAGCTCTAGAGAAAGTTACTACCCTTGTGATTGTAGCGCAGCGATGTTTTCCTTTCAAGTGTCAATTTTATGAAGATCACTGCCTGAGGAATTTGTACATTAAAATATTGCACTAGATAAAAAACCACATTCAAATATACCTGATGATTTTTGATCTCATGAAAAACATATTTTATGTAGAGCTTTAATCAAATACAATATTTACCGTAAAGTTTATCCAGACGTTAGAAAGTCACTGACGTGTCGCCTGACATACGACTGGTGATTTTAAATTTACAATAAATCTGCTATTAAAAAAAATTGCAATTTCAATTTTTGTCCTCCCATTTGGCAATACCCCCCATAAGTTTCTCAGGTAATGGCAGGGGCACGATTGGATACAAAGTTACCCAAAAATGAGTTATTGAGTTGGCAGACGCAATGGGAGGATTATTTATGCGTAGCTGTTTACGAGTATCTGTAGTTGGGGAATTTTGAATGAAAATTGAGCCTAAAGCATGTCCGTCGAAGACGGCTCGTTGCAAACTAGCAAAGTAGTTAACTAAACAACAAATGAAAAGGACAGAAGGCCAATCTATACAGTAATTTTCCAGAGAAATAAAATGTTGCATACGGCGAATTTTATAAATTGACGACAGTGTGGTTCCTGGTGCTGAGGATTATGTGTTTAAAAAACGCAAAATATTTTTATTATGTCCCAATTAAAAAAACAATAATGACAAAATCTGCATTAATATACGTCGGCTCCTTAATAATACATCAAATAATCAACATACTTATTTGATTCCTGCTTTTTATGTGTATGTGTATGGAGGGATTATTGAACTAAATAATAACACTTAAATTAAGTTTTCCGTGTTAAGCCATTTTTGAAGCGCAAAGAGTTTTCTGTAATAATTTTTGTTATTCGATAATATTTTATTTCTGAGAAAAGATATTTTTTGCATTCAAAGTAAGTTAAACAAAGTATTCGTTAAACATAATTCAATGCTGACTAGATCTCACCAGGTATCAAATCATTTTCATCATCATTGACGATGGGTAAGTGATAATGTTCCAATAATTGATCATCAAAAGAACACAAGACGAAATTATTATTAGGTATAAGTTGCATCAGATAGCTTTAAATAAGAAGTGTTTAAATAATTTAAATACCCAATTGATTAGTTTGAAAATTTACTGCATTGGTAAAAAAATACATGTCAATTTTTTCAATTCAACGAATTCACTAGAAAGTGTTTGCAAATGTTGCGGTTATGAATATTAATATAAATCTTGTAAAATTAGCACACCTTGTGTGCGTTCTTCCTAGAACGACATCAATAGTTTGAGTTTCTTGTGACTTTTTTCATAAAAATATCCAAAGACGCTTTTGTATGTTCAAAATCTGGTTAAGATGACGTAGCAAAAAAATTTCTCTGGAACAATCAGAGGCAAAAATCTACAGAAAAAATAAAATTGCAACAATCCTAGGATACAAAAAGTGATTAAAAGCTATCCATGATTAACTAATATACTAACCTTTGTCTTAAGTTAAAAGTATAAACACCAAAAAAAAACGGGCACTAAGACGAAGTCGAATAAAAAGGAGTAGTGTCGGCGTGAACGGCGCGAAACCCCAAAGTTGAACGCGCGCGTACGGGAAAGCAAAACCGTGTGGCCAACGTTCGGGATCGTGCGTTATCGGCGATTGATCCCATCAACTGGTACCACCTATCGAGGTACCAACGCGGCTCGTGAGTAGTCGCCACTAGCAGCGCCCCCTCTGCTATGGAACCTCGCTTAAACGTACTGCGTCAGCTGAGCTTTGCAATTTGCATTTTACGATCTAGTCCAGTCAGTAGAGCTACAGATTCGATGGAAGTAGCAATTACGGAATGAACTGTTCATTTGAGTACCTGTTCACCTGTATGTTAGTGTAATAGATCTACAGTGAGGCAAACAAAAAACTTAGTTGAGTGCTCTGTTCTTGTAAAAATGCATTGAGGTACTTTGATAATGTGGGTAGATTCTGTAACCTTCGCTATAGTAACGAAAGCAGGCAAAAACGAAGCTAATCATTTACGAAAACGATTTTTGACGGAATTCCATAACCAAAGTTTAACGCTTCGTTACGCTTTCCGCATGGAGCTCGACGACTCACGAGAATTCACGAGTTTGCTTGAATATCTCTGGATGAGACTCTGCAGAATCCAGCAATGCCGACCATTGCGAAGGATTAATTGTTTCTCTTCGATTCATTCGTTGTTAATTAAGTACACAAATAAATTTAAGCAAATTGTCACTTTGATACACAGCAATAATAACGTCAAAACTGCCTAAAGCAGGCCCATGCTAAAATGCCTAATTGCATCCTAGCAAAGTAGTTGACTAGACAACCGATCAAAATAATAATAATAATAATAATAATAATAAGAGAGAAACTACAAAAAATACATAATTAAAGATCCATCCGTAACCAACGATAATTGCAGAAAATGCCACCAACAGAAGGAAACAATAGATCATATAACAAGTGCATGCAAAACCCTTGCTGGAACCGAGTACACGGCCAGACATAACTCTGCAGCCAAAATCATACACCAAGCCCTAGCCACAACTAACAGATACCGTATTACGCAAGATCAGATAAATGAAAAACAGTCATATACCTGGCTGCAGGATGGCCAACTCTTTCCAGAAACTGAGGGATTTATGCTTGCTATCCAGGACCAAGTTATTGCGACGAGAAACTACAAGAAATACGTAATTAAAGATCCATCCATAACCAACGATAATTGCAGAAAATGTCACCAACAGAAGGAAACAATAGACCACATAACCAGCGCATGCAAAACTCTCGCTGGAACTGAGTACACGGCTAGACATAACTCGGCAGCCAAAATAATACATCAAGCATTAGCCATAAAAAACAAACTAATCGACAACTCAGATCCATATTACAAGTATACACCAACATCAGTACTCGATAATGACCATTACAAACTATACTGGGACGTTGAAATACACACAGACAAAACCATCAATGCAAACAGACCAGATATAGTATTTCAGACAAAGGCAGACAGAGTTACCTACTTAATAGATATTGCTATTCCCAATGATGTAAATGTTCAAAACACCTACGCTGGGAAAATATCTAAATACACTGACCTTGCCATAGAAGTGAAGCGGCTCTGGAAACAAGATAAAGTTATTATTGTCCCCCTCATTATGTCGGTCTCAGGCCTCACACCGAACACATTTACACAACATCTACAACAGTTGGGCCTGGACGAAGGGTTACATAAAATATTCCAAAAGTCTGTAATCCTTAAGACCTGTAATATAGTACGATCTTTCCTAAATTCCGATCAGTAATAGTTCAGGTGTTGACTTGGCCTAGCCCGTCAACATTTGTCGTCACCGCAGTCATGCGAGAGAAGTTTGAAAGAACATGATAATAATAATAATACCAACCACCAACTACAACTATCGCCCAATCACTTGTCTTCCCACCTTGTACAAGATCATCACCGCAACGATATGCAGAAGAATTGAACAACACCTCACGGAAAACAGCATCCTGACTGAAGAACAAAAAGGATGTAGAAAACAAAGCCAAGGATGCAAGGAACCACTTATAATTGATAGTGTGATCATGGAGCAAACCAGAAAAGAACACAGGAACCTTCATACCTGTTTCATCGACTATAAAAAAGCTTTCGACTCTGTACCCCATAGCTGGCTAACAAAAACTCTTCAAATATATAAAATCAACCCAGGGCTTCGTCAGTTTCTTACAAGAACGATGGAGACATGGCGAATAAATATACACCTTCAAACTGAGGACGGTCATATCCAAACGGATGAGCTACATATACGTCGTGGTATCTTTCAGGGTGACTCTCTCAGTTCACTATGGTTCTGCCTCTGTCTCAATCCGCTCTCCAACACACTTAACAGCACAAACTGTGGTTTCACCATCAGGCACCAGAAAGCAAATCAACACAAAATCAATCATCTTCTCTACATGGATGATCTAAAACTATATGCTGCCACAGAAGTGCAACTGAGAGGATTACTCAGAATAACAGAAGTTTGTACGTCAGATGTCAAGATGGAATTTGGTATGAGTAAATGCAAGGTGCTTCACATCAATAAAGGCCAATGGAAAAACCATCCCGAACAGGAAGTAGTAACTGGCCAGGCGCTAGACAACATGGACAAGGACGAAACGTACAAGTACCTGGGTATCAATCAAAACGTTAAGATAGACCACACAAAAATCAAATCACAACTAACACAAGAGTTTAAAGACCGCCTTATTAGACTGTTAAAAACGAAACTAAATTCTAGAAATCTTACAAAAGCTATTAACACATTTGCTATACCAATCCTAACATATTCATTTGGCATTATCAAGTGGTCGCACACTGACATAGAAAACATCCATATACTCATCCGAACAGAACTCACAAAACACCGAATGTCACATCCCAACGCATGCAAGGAAAGGCTCACCATAGACAGGAAACAAGGGGGCAGAGGAATTATAGATATACAGTCGCTTCATGCAAAACAAATAAAATCACTCAGACATTTTTTCCACAGTAAACAAACAAACTTGCATAAAGCAATAGTAAAAGCAGACAAAAACTACACACCACTCGCCCTTTCTCGTCCAGACCACGCAGCAGACGCACACAACCACATACAAGCACAACAAGAAAAAATAAACACCTGGTCGCAGAAGGCACTCCACGGCAAACATAGATACCGTGTTACACAAGACCACATTAATGAAAAGCAGTCATACACCTGGCTGCAGGATGGCCAGCTCTTTCCGGAAACGGAAGGTTTTATGCTTGCTATCCAGGACCAAGTGATTGCGATACGAAATTACAAGAAGTACATAATTAAAGATCCATCCATCTCTGATGATAATTGCAGAAAATGCCACCAACAGAAGGAAACAATAGAACACATAACTAGTGGATGCAAAACTCTTGCTGGAACTGAGTATACAGCCAGACATAACTCTGCAGCCAAAGTCATACACCAAGCACTAGCCACAACAAACAAGCTAATTGAAAACACGGATCCATATTATAAGTACACACCGACCTCAGTACTCGAGAACAATCAATTCAAACTATACTGGGACATTGAAATGCATACAGGCAAAACCATCCCAGCAAATAGGCCAGATATAGTTTTCCAGTCAAAGACAGACAAAGTGACCTACTTAATAGATATTGCGATTCGTAATGATATGAACATCCAAAACACCTACGCTGGGAAGATATCTAAATACACCGATCTCGCCATAGAAATAAAACGACTATGGAAACAAAACAAAGTTGTCATTGTCCCCCTCATTATGTCGGTCGCAGGCCTTACTCCAAATACATTTACGCCACACCTGCAACAATTGGGCCTGGATGAAAAGTTACATAAAACTTTCCAAAAGTCTGTAATCCTCAAGACCTGTAGCATTGTACGGTCCTTCCTGAATTCAGAATAATAATAGGTCAGGTATTGACTTGGCACAGCCCGTCAATACTTGTTACTACCGCAACCATGCGAGAAAAAATAATAAAAAAAAAATAATAAGAGAGAAACTACAAAAAATACATAATTAAAGATCCATCCGTAACCAACGATAATTGCAGAAAATGCCACCAACAGAAGGAAACAATAGATCATATAACAAGTGCATGCAAAACCCTTGCTGGAACCGAGTACACGGCCAGACATAACTCTGCAGCCAAAATCATACACCAAGCCCTAGCCACAACTAACAAACTAATCGAAAACACGGATCCATATTATAATTATACGCCGACATCAGTACTTGACAACAATCAATACAAACTATACTGGGACGTCGAAATACACACAGACAAAACTATCCCAGCCAATAGACCAGATATAGTTTTTCAGTCGAAGGCAGACAAAGTTACCTATTTAATAGATATTGCTATCCCTAATGATACGAATGTTCAAACCACCTACGCTGGGAAGATATCTAAATACACAGACCTTGCCATAGAAGTAAAACGACTCTGGAAACAAAACAAAGTTGTTATTGTCCCCCTGATTATGTCGGTCTCAGGCCTTACACCTAACACATTCACACCACACCTGCACCAGCTAGGCCTGGACGAAAAGTTACACAAAATATTCCAAAAGTCTGTAATCCTTAAGACCTGTAATATAGTACGATCTTTCTTAAATTCCGATCAGTAATAGTTCAGATGTTGACTTGGCACAGCCCGTCAACATTTGTTGTTACCGCAGTCATGCGAGAGAAACTAGAGAAATCAGGATAATAATAATAATAATAACGCTGCAGCCAAAGTCATACACCAAGCACTAGCCACATCAAACAAGCTAATTGAAAACACAGATCCATATTATAACTACACGCCGACCTCAGTGCTCGAGAACAGTCAATTCAAACTATACTGGGACATTGAAATACATATAGACAAAACCATCCCAGCAAATAGGCCAGATATAGTTTTCCAGTCAAAGACAGAAAAAGTGACCTACTTAATAGATATTGCGATTCCCAATGATATGAACATCCAAAACACCTACGCTGGGAAGATATCTAAATACACCGATCTCGCCATAGAAATAAAACGATTATGGAAACAAAACAAAGTTGTCATTGTCCCCCTCATTATGTCGGTTTCAGGCCTTACTCCAAATACATTTACACCACACCTGCAACAATTGGGCCTGGATGAAAAGTTACATAAAACCTTCCAAAAGTCTGTAATCCTCAAGACCTGCAGCATTGTACGGTCCTTCCTGAATTCAGAATAATAATAGGTCAGGTGTTGACTTGGCACAGCCCGTCAATACTTGTTACTACCGCAACCATGCGAGAAAAAATAAGAAATACAAAATAATAATAACAATAATATAAATCGTAGACACTCCGGCCTTGGCGCAGTTCGAGTCCGTTTGTAGGAGGACTCCTAACTTGAATGTACTGCGTCATCCGATAAACACGGAAGAAATTCTTGACGCCTTACGAGGCGCAAAGAATTTCGCAGCTCCTGGTCCGGATGGCATAAACACCTACTGGTGGAAAAAATTCCCCAGTTGCCACCGGCATTTAGCTAGAGTGTTTAACTCGTGGCTAAATCAGGAGCAGCCAATTCCGGCTTGGTTTGTCGAGGGTCGAACCGTGCTTCTCCCGAAGACCGGAGATTTGTCTGATCCCAAAAACTACAGGCCAATAACATGTCTGAACGCATGTTACAAGCTCTTCACCAGAATCTTGTACATGCGTCTCCTTCAAGCTGTGAATCCTGTATTTCTCGACGTGTATGAACAGAGAGGGTCAAAGAAAGGAGTAGCTGGATGCAAGGAGAACTTGCTGATTGACCGATGTGGCATTCGACAGCACGTCTCATGAGCCCATTGTGCGGCTGTTGGAATGTCTTTCGGTGGATAATCAGATAGTGGGATGCATCAAACAACTGATGCCACTCTGGAAGACCCGGTTTGCTATAACATCAGGTGAAACTCGGGTTCAGACGGAGTTGGTGTCATTGAAAAGAGGTGTCTTCCAAGGAGACTCCTTGAGTCCCTTGCTCTTTTGCATCTCACTTTTGCCTCTGTCCATGGCGCTGAGAAATACTAAAGGATACAGCTGTGGCACGCCCAATAACCGGAGGCACAAGGTCACCCATCTGTTTTATATGGATGACCTAAAACTTTATGCCTCCGGCTAACGCAAACTACAACAATCGCTGAGAGTGGTGCAGGAGTACAGTCATGCTATCGGAATGGAGTCCGGGACAGACAAATGTGCATTGGTTCATCTCAAGAAAGGACGAAGCGGAGATAGTGGAGATGAGGAACAGCTCGTTGATGGGAGCATCTTGCGACAACTGCATGCCGGAGATACTTATACCTACCTTGGAGTGGCGCAGCGTCATGTCCAAGAGGCAGAATTGGTCAAAGAGTGTCTCCGCCGCAAGTATTTGCACCGACTCCGGCAGATCTGGTCGTCAGAACTGTCCAGCAAGAACAAAGTCGC
This sequence comes from Callosobruchus maculatus, assembly GCA_951848785.1. Lineage (NCBI taxonomy): Eukaryota > Metazoa > Arthropoda > Insecta > Coleoptera > Chrysomelidae > Callosobruchus > Callosobruchus maculatus. Next base: position 60,592 of record CATOUR010000186.1, read on the forward strand.
TGCCACAAACATGCTTGCGGTCCCATTGTTATTATACACCTTTGGTGCTATACACTGGAAAGTGAACGAGCTGAAGGAAATCGACACGAAGACCCGCAAAAGGATGAATATGGAGAGAAGCCTGCATCCTAAGTCCTCTGTGCCGCGAATATACCTCCCGCGACACCTGGGAGGGCGTGGACTATTGAGTTTGGAGCGTCTGCACAACAGAGTAGTACTGGCCACTGCCTGTTATGTAACGAACAGCACCGATCCCCTGATCCGCTTTGTGCGAGAGCACGAGAATGCGGGAAAAGGAGCCTTTCTTTTTAGCGCAGCGAAACGAGCATCCGAGGAGCTCAGCCTCACACTCGACTTCAAGCGGAGGTGTCAGCAGTCCATTACGGAACTTGCTCCCGCAGAATTAAAATCCCACATTAAAACTGCCGAAGTCGACTTCCTCTTAAGACTTCATAAAGATAAGCCAATGCATGGAATCTTCTACAAACATCTAGAAGAGCATGGCTTGTCTGAGCAGTTGACCTTCTCTTTCCTAAGGTCTAGTGGGTTGAAGTCGGAGACTGAAGGCTTTATAATGGCTTGCCAAGACGGTGTCTTCAACACCTTGGTGTACCGTAAAAGGGTTATGGGTGTAGATGTACCCGACACCCATTGTAGAGCTTGCCGACAGGCGCCAGAGACGCTTATGCATCTCTGCCAGAGACGCTTATGCATCTCTTGTCGGCGTGTAAGACTTACGCTGGGACGGCTTACGTCCATCGGCACAACGCGGCTCTACGAGTGCTCTACTATCATTTAAGGCACTCATACGGTATCGATGAGACACCGGTGCTGCCATACGCTCCAGGGGATATTGAGTCCGTTGTGGAGAACGAGAGATGCCGGATTTACTGGAACTACTCGTTCCCCACGCTCGAGCTTGTACAGGCAAACAAGCCCGACATAGTCCTTCTCGACCACCAACAGAAGACGATGTTCGTTATTGAGTTTTCGGCGCCTGCCGAGGTGAACATCGTCCCTAAGGAGGAGGAAAAGCGGACCAAATATCAGAAGTTGCTCGGACAACTTCGCAGGCTCTGGCCAGACTACACTGTAAGTCTGCTGGTTATGGTCATTGGATCCCTAGGTGGAATGAGGAATACGCTGCTCTCTGCACTGCGCAAAATACCGGTGTGCCGTGCGGCGGCGCACATCTTAGCCGCCAGAATGCAGAAGGCAGTCATCCTTGGGTCCCTTCGTCTACTTAGGGCGCACGATTCGCGGACCCAGTGATTGCTCACCTCACGGTGTGAGGAGTAGTCATTGGGTAATGGAACAGCAGCTCGGTGTGTCGGAGCCCGGGCTGCACTTTTTGTGTTTTGTGAATATAAATCGTCTTTATTGAAAATAAACATATCATGTAAGTTGAGGCTTACATCAGGATAGGGCGTCGGTGGCGAAGTTTAGCAAAGTGCTATTCTTACACTTAACCACCAGTGTCTCACATTTATTAGATGTTAAAAATAAACTAAACAAACAAAAACGAAAAATCAAATGATCCGTTAAATTATAACACAAAAAAAAACAAGCTTGATTATAATAATTTGGCGTAGCAGTAGTTTCCCAGCTGTTACGAAGACTTATTGCGATATTAAAGACCAAACATTAAGGCCTTGACTTTTTTTTTGAAAATGTTCAACGACATTTCTTTATACTGGGCACTAACCGAGTTATAAACAATAGCAGCGTTATACGAGAAGCTACGTTGAAAAAGTGTGGTAACATGGTAGGGTATAGTAAGACTGGAACCATGTCTTATATTTAGATTGTGCGCATCCGCCCGTAGTAATAACTTTTCCCTCAGATACTGTGGTTTTGAGGTCGTAATAACCTTATGAACAAATACGAGATAATGGAATTTAATTAACTGAGACATTTTCAGCCATTTAATAATAGGGTACTTTTCTGAAATATGATCGTAACGCCTTAAGCTAAAAATTAACCTAACACACTTATTTTGAACAATTTGTATGCGATTTCTAGTCACCTGATCAAGACATGGATAAAATAATACATCACAGTAGTTAAAAATTGACATTACTAGAGATTCACAAAGTTTTTTCTTTGTTTTAAAGTTTAAAATGAATTTATGGGCATAAAGTGTACGGAATCTTAAGTAAGTTTTCTTCAAGAGATTTTTAACATGGTTAGTAAATCTTAGCTTCTCATCCAATGTAACCCCGAGAATTTTGACACTTTCGGAGAATTTTAAATTCTCTGTGCTGATCTTGACATTAAGGTGTGATTTAATAAATTCTCTTCTAGCATCAGGACAGAACAAAATAAGACTAGATTTTGTGGCATTTATTTGAAGATTGTGATCTTCGCAATACTTACATATGTTTGCTAAGTCATTGTTCAGATCAGATTCAGTTTGCTGTATGTTATCTGCGTCAAAGTAGTGGATGAGCTGCGTGTCATCCGCATATGAATGCAAATGTATAAACCTTACTAGCTAGATCTGCAACATATATAAGAAATAGAAGTGGCCCTAATACGGATCCTTGTGGTACTCCTGAACTAATAACATTGAATTCAGATCTAATATCACCCAAAGAAACACACTGTGATCTATTATCAAGATAGCCAAACTACACAGTTATTTCTAGGCAAATGAAATGTTGTATAAGGCGAATTTTGAAAATTGTGGTTCCTGGTACTGAGGATGTTTCAGAAAAACGCAAGATATACATTCATTATGTCCAACTAGAAACAAAAGAATGAGAAAATTTGGCCGTTTCTGCAAAAACCCATTTTTCTCGAATGCAGAAATAAAATTTGCATCCGACGCGTGGACCCCTAGTGACATATCAAAAAAGTCATCACATTTGATTCCTGCGAACTTATTTGTGTTTTATCTTTCATTGTTTTTTATACAGGGTATCCCACGACGATTAAGACAAGCAATATATCGGAACTGGGCAGTAGTAGCGAATTATAATTTTGGGGGTGTAAATTAGACCAAATTTTATATCTTTTCCTATTACTGTGTCACCCAATACGGTATTTGTTTTTGATTATGTGACGTCCGATTCAAAAATTTTAATGGGATACCATGTATATTTGTGACTTTTTGTATTCCACCCGATAAAACAATTCCAACAAACTGCACACTTGGGGTCTAAAGTGATTAATTCAAGAGCTAAAGGATGATACCAGTACCATTGATTATAACATGTACCCCTTACTTTGGCAGTGTTTCATAATGGTAGTGGTACAGTCCTTTAAGTACCTGTAGCTCCTGAATTAATCACTTTACACCCCAAGTATGCTAGTTTGTTGGAATTTTTTAATCAGGTGGAACACAAAAAGTCACAAATATACAGAGTGTCCTATTAAAAAGTTTGAATCGGACGTCACGTGACCAAAAACACATACCTCATTGGGTGACACAATAATAAGAAAAGATACTGTATTTGCTCTAATTTACACCCCCAAAATTATAGTTCGCTACTACTGCCCAGTTCCAATATATTGCTTGTCTTATTCGTCGTGGGACACCCTGTAGATCGGGTGTTTGAGAACGGACTATTCAACTAAATAATAACACAGCAACGCGTTCTGCAGCCTCATTATGTAAAAATTCGCGACAGCGGTCGCTGAGCAGATGCCGAGCAACAGCGACATGACAGCAACAGGACCGTCAAAATTGTAGGTTATACCAATGGTTATACGTCGTTATCCGTCACGATGATGGCGTTGCGTAATACGAAATTTACGTTTGACAGCAGATATTGCGCGATATAAACTCGTCGTTTGTCGTCTGCAAGATACCTACATGATAAGGCTGCCGGTACTGTTTACTGAAAAAGCAGTGTTGCCGCATCTCAGTAATTGATAGAAACAAAATTTTGAAGTAGTGAGACCTTACTAAATCCAATATGCGCAATTGATCGAAATAGAAATAAGTAGAGTATTCCGTTTAAAATAGCAAAATTATGACGTGTAACGAATTTTTGAATTCTGCATGTTCGAGATATTTAAGCGTTCTTTTACCCGGTATTCGAAATAGATAGTATGAGGAGCAAGGAAAACGGTTTTATTATTTCAGGGACACCAGTTGAAACTTGTTGTTCACGCCGTAGACCATTACCACCATTCTATGTTAAATAAAATATACAGTGTGTTCTATTAAAAAAAATCGGGTATATATTTGTTTGAAACTTTGGAAAAATAATGTATAACTTGGCAACCTCGCAAACGCAAAAAAAATATTACAAGGCGAGATAGGGTTTTAGTAGACACTTCGATTTGAAATCAAACATACAGGGTGTTACATTTATATGATATGATACAATTTAAAATTCTGCCAAAAACACCCTGTAGATGCACATACTTAGTAACATCCAAAATAATATTCATTCAATATTCAACTCGATAATCTATAATATTATTGAGAAAAGTTAATGGAATATATCAATTTGGACGTATTAATTGCGACCTTGTAAATCCGGAAATCAATAGAAAATAAACTATAACTTGGCAACGTCGCAACCGATCCAAAAAATATTTTATGGTTAAATAGAGATCAATGATGCCCACGCTCCAACCACCCTAATTTCACCTGCACTGAAAAAAAGTAAAAATTGGTCATGAACCCCTAAAGCGCCTACAAACGAAGTTTGAGCTGTTTTCATATTTTTTGTTTTTTTTTTACTATTTCTGCGCCGCCACTGGCACGGTTTCTCAAAACCATACGCGTTTTCCATCCTTGCCATGGTAATTTGACTGTTTCATTAAAATCAGTTCAATAATTTCTAGGATACACAATACAGAACGATCTAAAGCCATACTGGTATGCATACATCAGAAAAGTCTCTTGGTTTCTGTAATATTCAAGGCAATGTTCGGATGGGCCAAAGTGTCTTATGCCGCTAGGTCTTGCTTTCACAGGTCAGTGGACACTGGACAGCCTATTATGAATACAACGGATTTTTCAGTTTTTCAACGTAACCACACTAACTTCAGCCCCACCCAAAAAAAGTATTTAAAGTGATCAGGAACCCCTAAAACGCCTAAAAACGGAGCTTAAGGGCTATTACGCCGCTGCCCATGCACCGATGTTCAAAATTATAGTAGCATTACCTACTACGATCCCACAGCACGTCGCTAACGAAATTTCATTATAATCCATGCAGCGGTTACTGAGATTACAAGGATAAAAGCGCCATCAGACAAACAGGCAGACCGACGCAAATGAGTGCGTGGATTTTCGTTGTAGAGATATCATGGAACGCCCAAAAAGCGTATTAGGTACCTCAAAATCTGAAATTTTCGCGATCACCACACTCACCTCACATCATCGGTGTGAGAAGTGGGAAATAAAACGAATTCATGTTACGTACCTCTTACCTCTTCCATGTCTGTTTAGAGTAATAATATTTACGTACAGGTATATAATCGACTTTGATTTCATCGATTTTTTCGAACCTGTTCGAGGACGCTGGAAAAATTTGGACTTATGCATAGGTCAATATCGTCATTAATAATCATTGGAGATCCTCGCGTTTCTTGTTTCCCATTTAGCGTGATAAATGATCGTCAAGGTATTATGTAAATAAAGTATATACAAAGTATGGTATACAATGTTAGCTAATAATAACGTGTTTTTGTTTGGATCAGATCCTGCAAATGACTGTAGAAACGTAGGTAGCATTATAGATCAGAATAAATAATGATACAACAAAAAACTAACGTACCTTACACCCTGTATTATAACATTCGAATACAAGGATAATACGCAAACATTGGAGCAATCAGGATATTGAAAGGAACACCTAATTGAAAAAAACGCGACAGGAAATATACTACTCGCAAGTAAAATCCAACACTGAGAAAAAAATGTAGTCAAGTCACTCGGTTTATCGTCGGTGAGTCAAGTTGATTGACTCAGTACTTCCCACACATCCCGATGATACCAGTTTTATTATTTTCCCACAGCATGAAACTATAGTCTCGATGCCCCTGCAATAAAATCACCGCAAAAACGCGTTTTATTCTACTAGGTGCTTCTTTCACAGGTCAATGGACAATATATCATGAATGCAACAAATTTTTGAGTTTTACAAACCCCCACCCCCGAACCACCCCAATTTCACCCCCAAACAAAAAATTTTTAAAATGATCAGGAAGCCCTAAAACGTCTAAAATGACGTTTGAGGTGTTTTTTATATTTTTAGTCTTTTTTTATTATTGCCGCGCCGCCACGGAAATGATTTCTAAAAACCATACCCGCTTTCCATACTCGTCGCGGTAATAAATTTGTGTCAAAATGTCATTAAAGTCAATTCAGAAGTTTCCACGTAACACAATACAAAACGATCCAAAGTAATACTCGTATGTATTTTGTATGCATCAGAAAGTTCAAGTCCTTTGGTTTCTGTAATCGGCAAGGCAATGTTCGTATGAACCTAAAAAAGTGTAGTGCCGCTAGGACTTTCTCTCTCAGGTCAGTAGACAGCCCATTATGAGTACAACAAATTTTTCAGATTTACAACCCCCCACCCCTCAAACCACCCTAATTTCACCCCCACCCCAAAAAAAGTAGAAAATGATCAGGAACCCCTAAAACGCCTTAAAACGAAGTTTGAGCTATTTTCATATTTTTAGCTTTTTTAATATTGCTGCGCCGCGACTGAGACGATTTCTTAAAATTAGACGCGTTTTCCATCCTCGCTAAAGTAGTAATACTGTGCCGAAATTTCATTAACATCAATTCAGTAATTTCAACATTATAAAATACAGAACGATCTAAAGCAATACTTGTATGTATACATCGGAAAATTCTCTAAGTCCCTTGGTTCCTGTAATACACAAGGCAATGTTCGGATGGACCTAAAAAAGTGTATTATACCGCTAGGTCTTCAGGTCTTCAGTAGATAGCCTATTATGAATACAACAAATTTTTCAGATATACAACCCCCACCCCCCAACCACCCCAATTTCACCCCCACCCAAAAAAAGGAGAAAATGATCAGGAACACCTAAAACGCCTAAATACGAAGTTTGAGGAATATTTAAATTCTTTGTTTTTTGCTAATTACTTCGCCGCCCATGCACCGATTTTCAAAAGCAGCATTACCTACTACGGCTTCACAGCATGTTGCTGTTCAAATTTCATCACAATCCATGCAGTACTTGCTGAGATAAGGACAGACAGACAGACCGACAGACCGACAGACCGACAGACCGACAGACCGACAGACCGACAGACCGACAGACCGACAGACCGACAGACCGACAGACCGACAGACCGACAGACCGACAGACCGACAGACCGACAGACCGACAAACCTACAGACAGACAGACCGACGGAAAAGAGTGACGTGGATTTTCATGTGGGGTCGTAGTAGGTAATGATGCTATAATTTTGAAAATCGATGCAAAAAACTAAATATTTCAAATATTCCCCAAACTTCGTTATTAGTTTTTTTAGATGTTCCTGATCATTTTCTACTTTTTTGGGTGGGATGAAATTTCGGGTGTTGGAGGGGTGGGGGGTCGTAAAATTGAAAAATTTGTTGTATTCATAATAGACTGTCCACTGACCTGTGAAGGAAGACCTAGCGCCATAAATAACTTTTTTAGGTACATCCGAACATTGCCTTGGCTATTACAGAAACCAAAGGATTTTTTGTGCTGTAAACATACGAGTTTTGCTTTAGATCGTTCTACATTGTGTAACGAGGAAACTGTTGAATTAATTTTAATGAAATTTTGACACGGTATTACTACCGTGGCGAGGATGGAAAATGCGTATGATTTTTATAAATCGTGCCAGTGGCGGCGCAGAAATAATAAAAAAACTAAAAATATAAAAACAGCTGAAACTTCGTTTTTAAGCGTTTTGGAGGTTGCTGATCATTTTCAACGTTTTTTTCGGTGGGAGTGACATTGGGGTGGTTGGGGGGTGGGGGGGTTGAGAACTGAAAAATTTGTTGTATTCATAATAGACTGTCCATTGCCTGTGAAAGAAAGACCTAGCGGCATAAAGCAGTTTTTTAGATCCTTCCTAACGTTTTTTTGCCCATTAAAGAAACCAATTTTCTGATGTACATAATTATATACAAGTATTGCTTTGGATCGTTCTGTATTGTGTAATCTGGAAATGATCGAAATGATTTTAATGGAATTTCGACACAGCATTACCTTGGCGAGAATGGAAAACACATATGGTTTTTTGAAATCGTCTCAGTGGTGGCGCTGCAATAATAAAAAAAAACAGATCAAACCTCGTTTTTAGGCGTGTTAGGAGCTTCGAATTGTTTTCCAATTATTTTTGGTGGGAGGTGAAATTGGGGTGGTTCGGGGGGGGGGGGGGTGGAAGGCTGTATACCTGAAAAATTTGTTGTATTGATAAGGCTGTCCATTGACCTGTGAAGGAAAGACCTAGCGGCATAACACAGTTTGGGGGGGGGGGTTGACGATGATTTGGGTATCTGAGACTATAGCTTAGTGTTATCACCATAATGTGTGATAAGTACTGTGTCAATCAACTTGACTTCATTTTTTGATATCAAGTCCACCGCCACCGGGTCGATTTTCAAACACCATACAAATTTTCTATCTCGGTAATACGATGTCACAACTTCCTCACAAACAAGCTATTACTTTTCAAGTTACAGGTTATAAATAGAATCAAGAGTAGTAATATTTATCAAAGAATCAGAGGTATCGAATGATAATTAAGGTCACCCTTTTTCAAGGTAGATTTATTAATGATAAAAAAATGGGACATAATCTGGAAAATAAAATGCTTCCACAATGTACCCCAGATTTCATCAGAATCGGTACAGCGGTTATTGGAAATTACACCGGTAGAAAATGTTTGATTATCATGAAACATCCAAAAAACTTATCACTCTAAAATCAAAATCTTTATAGGTCTCATTATTCCCCTCATACATGGCGAATGAATTAGAATCATATTTTTTTATATAACTGGCAGAGCCTAAATACCAGAGTATCATGGCCGCGGCTGCTGTGAATGGGTTATGTTAGGGGGAGTTTGTTAACGCGGGATTTGAATGGGCTAACACCTGCAGGCCCAATAAATACATCTCCTGGCAGTCAATTCCAAGCCCTGGACACCCTGGGAATAAATGTGCGGTTATACCACAGCCTACGTTATGTTCATGTAGGCTGTGGTTATACCGATCGGTTCTTGATGCATGAAGAACGACCGCCTTAGCATGAAATGCAGCGGTCGCGCGGGTGCATTTGATAGGAGCAGTGAGCGGCGGAACGATAGACGATAGCTCAGAGGTGCAGATTCCGTTTGAATATCGGTAGAAGAGTGAGAGGTCACCAACAACACGCCGCTGAGTTAAGTGGCTGGTGGTGGCGCGTTAAGGGAGAGTCTCCAATTAGTCGAATTGCCCTTCTCTGGACGGCATCTAGTATAGACAGGGTAGTAGGGGCAGCAGCTCCCCAGACATGAGAGCAATACTCTAGGCCAGGTGTTATCTGGGCTTTATATAGTGTGATGAGGTTACATGGTGAGAAGTACTTTCTGACTCTAAATAAGTACCCAAGCTTTTTACCAGCAGTTGTTGCAATTGACGCAACGTGTTCGTGCCAGATCAGATTTTCTGCAATGTTGACTCCCAACAGCTTGAATGAGTGACTCCTTGGCAGAGCCTGGTTGTTCATTAGAAATGGGTGTTGACTTGGGCACTTCTTGTTTGATAGCGTACAATACTGGGTCTTGGAAGCATTACATTTTACCATATTGTTGAGCCTCCAAGCGGTTATGGTATTGAGATCCTTAAAAAGTGAAGCTGCCACTGCCAATCTTCTGCATTCCAGCTCGACCACAGAGATCAAAACAAAACTGTGGATTGGGTTTTTTGTGCTAGAGAGTAGGTCATTTATGTGAAGCAGAAATAATGTCGGAGCCAATACCGATCCCTGCGGAACCCCACCATTGATGCTATGGAAAGAAGAGGAAAAGCCGTCTACAACGACAGAGATCTTCCGACCTGAGAGGAAGTCTGCGAGCCAACCTCAAAGCTTAAGATAGAGCCCGTAAGACTGGAGCTTGTTTAATATATAATAATATGAACCTCCTTTTTTATTTCTCTTGAAGGGTTGGCACCAGATAGTAGTAAAATTATATAAAATTTCATTCAAATCCACAGTCCAGCATTTTTACAAAAATCTATAATGATATCATACACGTCTGCTCTCTTAAATGCCATCAAAGTATTAATATTTATGGGTAAATGATACATTTACTTTAAGTATCAAATTAATATAAAGGTGATGACAATGAGATTGCAACGTCAAAGGAGGTTATAATTGACGTGAATCACGTGTCCCATAATAACCTTCAGGCGGATTTTGTTTATGCGTTAGTATTGACGGCAAACAATCTTATGGAAGGAATTTCCATTACTTCATAATAGCACCTTTGAACGAGGTTATGATCATACTATGTTTACTTGAACTTTGGTGACATTTTCAGTGAGGATAAACGAATATGGATTGAAATTTGTAAAGGATTTTGACCTACTGCGATGAACTTCAGTTACTTTTTGTAGGATAAGGTCATTCATACAAAAACTCCTTATTTTTCTATTTGCGACGTTTCGACTTATATTAAGTCATCTTCAGGCAACTAAAAACAATTGATGGTGTAGGCTATTAATACACAATTACACAGACTTACTTAAACTTAAACAACAGTTATATACAGAAGGAACCTACCAATGACTTTTAATTTTTTTTTTTTTTAATAAAAAAAACAATTTTTAAAATAAAAAATTTAGATGGATGCCACTTGCTGAAACGCTCGAGTGATTCGATTTATGTTAAAAATACTATAAGATATGCACAAACATGTCAGATACAAGAAAAGTTGACTTACCAGAAAATCGAAGTTTTTATAGTTATTAGGAAAAAAAATCATAAGAATTTGACTAGATAAACAACTGGATTAATAAAACACGGCCAACGGTATTAAAATATAACGCCACAAGACACGTACAGTAAAAACGAATAAAATTATAACAAACAGGAACAGAATGAAAACAGCAATGTGCCTATACACACCAAGGACGGGTAGGTGGATGATCTGGTAGAAGATATTAAGCGTTTTTCTGTCTAAAGCATAATATTTTCATGTGTTTTTCAGCCAAAACCCATAGGCGGAGTACGGAAAATAGATAATATGATGTAGATTTAGGCTTTGGTTCATCTATTAGGCAATTTTTTGATCAAATTATGATACACATTGCTTAAGGCGTTGATATCCTGTCTGTAGTTTACTGATTTGTTTTTTTGAATGTGGATCATCTCGCTGATTAGTCTTTTAGATAACATCTGTTGATTACTCAAAATTGATGTTTTTTCAAAGTCAAAGTGATGATTTTCATTTTTCACATGTTGTACTAGAGCGGTGGGAGCAGAAATGCTATTCACCCTACATTCATCTCTTCTATGTTCAGCTATTCTAGTTTTTATGTATCGGCCTGTCTGTCCTATGTAGCAATTGTTGCAATCCTTACAAGGGATCTTGTATACAACGTTAGATGTTAAATCAAAAGGTGTTTTTTCTTTTTTTGTAGTGAAAAACATTTTCCCTATTGTATTTTCATTGCTGAAGGCAATTTTTATACTGTCAGAACTCAAAATTTGTCTTATTTTCTCAGATAAGTGCCTTACATATGGAATTTTGTAGTATCTGGTACTAGTAGTGAATGGCTTATTTAAATTATCAACAGTTGTGTTCTGATTAAGGATCTTATTAATAAGCGACATAGGGAAATTGTTACGCCAAAGAAAAGACCTAATTTTGTTTAAGGCAATTGTATGGAATTCAGCATCTGCTATGGTCAGGGCCCTATGCTTAAGGTTTTTAATGATATTAACTTTTTGTCTGAAACTGTGAAATGAATGGAAACTTTTTATTAAAAAAAAAAAAAAAAATTAAAAGTCATTGGTAGGTTCCTTCTGTATATAACTGTTGTTTAAGTTTAAGTAAGTCTGTGTAATTGTGTATTAATAGCATACACCATCAATTGTTTTTAGTTGCCTGAAGATGACTTAATATAAGTCGAAACGTCGCAAATAGAAAAATAAGGAGTTTTTGTATGAATGACCTTATCCTACAAAAAGTAACTGATATGGATTGAAAGTCTAACAAAGTAGCAATAATCTACTGTTATTTGGATATCACTCACATTTTACTTTCGTACCACTAGCGAAATGCTATTGAAAGTTACAGATATATAGATAAAGATAAAGATGGATAAATGGATAGATAATATAATGTACCAAGGAACCAACGTATCTCCGTGTACTACAGAAATTTGAATACGAGCTAGAGTAATAAGGAAACAAGTCGCAATGGATTTGTGTCTGAGAACATTGAAAAGTTCACGTACTTGGTGAGATGCGTTCTCCAGATCTCCACCATACAAAGCCTCGCCGGGTCTGGCATTACAGATTAGCAAAGTGGGACGACCTAAGAGACTACTACCAGTCCTTTCCCTGGAACGACGTCTGTTTCAAGGCACAAGCCCCATCAGCGTGCGCCCAAGTAATAACAGAGGTATTAATATCTGGCATGGGAGCCTATACTCCACATGTCAACAAGCGATGGTTTAATCAGCGTTGTAGAGATTCAGTTACCTCTAAAAACCAATATTACAAAAAATGGAGGAAAAATCCAAATTCCGAGAACTACCACAGTTTTATTGATTGCAAAAATCACTCCAAACGCGTGACTGACAGCAGCAAGGAGGAACACAACCAAAAAAAGTAAGTACAATCTCCTCTCATGTCCCAGTTCATCCTGAACGTTCTGGTCTGTACCTAAGGCTGTTGGTCAAAACTTTTCCTATTTATCAATACTACCCTTGACCAGAGAGGATAAGTCCATCGCTTCTACTCCTAAAAAAAGGAGACATCTTAGGGAGGCCTTTTGCAGCTAATTCTACTGTAGACTTTCAAGGAAGTACTCCGACCATCACCATAAACGTGAGCTAGAGAACGGCATATTTCAACATCGAGATGTAAAAAGCATCCTCCAAAAACTAAACATGAAGAAAGCTACTCGTCCTGACCAAATTCCAGACATTGTCCTTAAAAGCTGTACCGCTGAGCTTGCACCTATTCTTTGCGAGCTTTTCAAACTTTCGTATCAGCAAGGCGTGTTTCCCGCTGCATGGAGGATTGGTTGCGTTCAACCCATTTCTAAGAAGGGCAAAAAAACCGATTCCACCAAATATAGACCTGTGGCTCTTCTCAGCATCATGTCTAAGGTTATGGAGATTGTCATTAACAAACAGCTCCTGAAATACCTAAACAACAATAACATCATAAGTGATCGTAAGTATGGCTTCCGTAAGCATAGGTCTTCGGGTGACCTCCTCGCCTACGTCACTTACTTGTGGAACAGACCAAAAGAAAATCATGTCGAATCCCGTGTTGTTGCACTTGACATATCGAAAGTCTTGGATAGAGTGTGGCATGAGGGACTACTGGTCAGGCTTGCTGCTTATGGACTACCACCTAGCCTGCGCCAGTGGCTGAATAGTGTGATGAATGACCGATCTCTGTTTGTTGTAGTCATCAGACGTATTTTCAGTAAACGTCGGTATTCCGCAGAGATCTGTCCTATCCCCCACACTGTTTCTGCTGACATCAACGAGCTGCTGGAAATAACATCCAATCCAATCTACAGCTTCGCATACACTAATATCGTGCATGGAACGAGGCAAGCCACTATCATCCCAGGACACGGTACGTCGGCGACAGCATCATGCCTCACAGATCATCAACATATAGATATCAAAACAATTGTCGAGTGGGGATTAGTAAATAAATATAATTAGTTTAATATAGTTTAATGTACAAAAAATCCAGGGAACAACACTGACAAAGAAATCTCACGTTGGCTTACCAACTGTCAAAATGGAGGGTCACCCAATAGTCGAGCTTTTGGGAATCAACATCAACAAGAACATGTCCTGGCACGACTACGTCGTCAGTATTGCTAAAACGGCATCCCAGAATCTTGGAGTTTTGTTCCGCCGTAGGAAGCTGTATGTACACCAGAGCAGCTACTGCTGCTCTACAAGGCACAGGTTAGACCATCGGCATCGTTGGAGTATTGCTCCCATGTGTGGGGATGCGCTTCCAAGCACTCTCTAAAGCTTCTGGACACTATCCAGAAGAGAGAAATTAGACTAATCGATACTCCTAACCTCACAAAGGACCTCCACAGCCTGGAACATCGAAGAAGGGTGGTTGACCTGTCACTGTTTTACAGATTCTATCACGGAAGATGTTCGAGTGAGCCCACCTAGATAATAACACCAAAGGCCGAGGAACACTAGAGGGGCTCTGCGAGCTCATCCTTACTAGGTCGAGATCTCTACTCCCCGAACCAATCTCCTCCAATATTCCTTCTTTTGGAGAACTTCGACGCTGTGGAATGAGCTGCCGGGGAATTTGTTCCCCGGCAGCTCATCCCTCGTCAACAACGTCGTCAGTATTGCTAAAACGGCATCCCAGAAGCTTGGAGTTTTGTTCCGCTGTAGGAAGTTGTATACACCAGAGCAACTGCTGCTGCTCTACAAGGCACAGATACGACCATCGCTGGAGTATTGCTCCCATGTATGGGGATGTGCTCCGAAGCACTCTCTAAAGCTTCTGGACACTATCCAGAAGAGAGCAATTAGATTGATCGATACGCCTAACCTCACAAAGGACCTCCACAGCCTGGAACATCGAAGGAGGGTGGCTGACCTATGTCTGTTTTACAGATTCTATCACGGAAGATGTTCGAGTGAGCTCTCCCAGATAATAACACCAAAGGCCGTCCGGACCAGGAATACTAGAGAAGCTCTGCGAGCTCATCCTTACCAGGTCGAGGTCCTTACTCCCCGAACCAGTCTCCTCCAGCATTCCTTCTTTTGGAGAACTTCGACGCTGTGGAATCAGCTGCCGGGGAATTTGTTTCCCGACGGCTACAACCTGCAGCGTTTCAAATCTAACGTGAACAGATATTTGTCCTCTCGCAGCGCTTCTACAGCGCCATAGGCTTTCAGCCTTTGCGGGAGGCCGACCATAAAAAAAAACCTGCAGCATTTCAAATCTAACGTGACTTATCCTCTCGCAGTGCTTCTGCAGCGCCATAGCCTTTGCGCGAGGCTGACACATAAAGAAAAGATCTGCTTGACAATAAATTTTATCAAAAACGACCTTATGTTTCGAATAACGCTTGTTTACATACCTTCCACATTCAACCACTAGACGACATGCACTATTCTACTGTTAAACCGTTGTACTTCCAATCAATGGCGATGGTGTCGAACTGCATCGAAGGCTTCCTTGGGCATGATGTGAGTATTCATCTGTACACACCAGAGGAGGGCATCCAGCCAAAGATGCCATAAGTACAACAAAAAATTCGTCACTGACTAGTTAAACGATAAACTAACTTTTGGAACAGCCACATCACGAGCCGATCTCAGATTAGAGACGAGCGATCGGTTGTACCTGGGGTTTAACCCCCTCGATTATAAACTGACTATACACCAGGGTAATCAGACCCATAATGGTGTACAGGGTGGCCTAGTAAGAATGGACGCCGGCAATATCTCGGTAACCGTTAATCATATAACTTCGAGCAAAAAATATTATTAGGTAAATCTGCTAAGAGAAATCGCTAGAAATTATTTTCAGATTCCGCAAGTGGCCGCTAGGGGGCGCAACTGTTAGGATCAATCGGAAAAACTACTTTTTCTAAAAAAATTATGCAAGTAAAGGTATATTATCTCTCTATCTCTATCATCATGTATACAGGACAATTTCTGATTTTTTTTTGTTAATAGATTTTTGCTCTATCTTGTAAGATGTAGTGGTGGGGGAATGTCAACAAAGTTTTTATTCTAATGGCCATAACTTTGGTATGAGTTAACGGAATTGAACAAGCTAAGTCTCGTTTGGAAGAGGTTATTCACGTCGGCATGGAAGCATACATCCCGCATACAACCAAATCATACAAACTAGATTCTAACGACTGGTTTGACAAGTCCTGTAACACAGCTCGTTTGCAAAAAACTCTGGCTCACCAAACTTACTTACAGAACCACACCTCTGAAAACAGACGAGCTGATATTGAGTCCAGGGACAGATACAATGAAACCATCCAGCATGCAAAAAGCCAATACGATGCCAAAATAAAAAAAAGAAGGTTATGTCATATCCCAATGGCAGCCACTCCTTCCGGACTCTGGCCAAACAAATAGAGGGTAACTTCTCGAGGAGTAAATTCCCACCAATCACATGTACGATGAAACAGTCGCAACTGCTTCCAAGGACAAGGCAGAAATATTTGTCAAGAAAATTGCAGCAAACTCCACTATAAAAGTCCCATGCAGTGCACAGTTACCATCCATACCGACAGTACCCCGAGCCATAACGTTCAGAACAAAAATAGTTCGGAAGGTGCTGCAGTCTCTTGACATTAATACGGCGAATGGGCCCGACATGATCCCCTCCATTGTTATGAAGAAGTGCGCAATGGAGCTCACTCCCATATTTAACCTCCTCTTTTGGATCTCTTAGATTACGGCATTTTCCCAAAAGACTCGAAAACAGCTTGCATTTAAACGGTGCCAAAAAAGGGAATCAAATCTGATCCAACCAACTACAGACCTATAACTCTGCTCTCTGTGATGGAGAAATGCGTCAACCAAGAGCTCATGAATTGGCTAAAGCTGCATCACTTAATCAACGACAGACAATATGGATTCTAACACCAAAGATCGACTGGAGATCGCCTGGCTTACGTCAAACATGTGTGGAGCCAAGGGCGCTTCCAAGGGGTGGTAGAGGGGGTAATTACCCCCCCCCCCCCCCGAGAACACGGAACAAAACTAATTAAAAATAAGATGCAATAAGATGCATTGAAATTTTTTAACTGTTTGTGCGCAAATATCAACGGCGCTGGCAACATCGCACGCTGCTTCAAACTCCAAACCAACGACGTCATACTGATAGACTACGCTTTGTATACCGAATGTTTGTAAGCGTTTCTGGCGGTGCGACGGAAGGGGGGAACATCAGCTGTATTGACATAGACACACCCGACGTTGCCAGTTGTGCATTAGGGCATGCTTGGTGCATGCAGCAATGTTTGTAAAATATAAAAATGGCGTTAATTCTTGACAGAATTGCAAAATTAAACGTGTTTTACAAAAGAGTATCTTCAGAGTACTTTTTCTATTACAGATAAGCAAGCCACAATCATATTTTTACTTTTTTACAACATACGTTCCATACATTTTTCTGAAAATTCATTCCAAATGATTGTCAACTTGGCATGCTGCGATGTAACTTGTAAACAATGACGTCGTTGCTTGTAAATATTCCGTTGACATTCCCAATGTTTGGAATGCCGACAAACAATTTGCCTTGGATGCGTAGTCTATCAGTATGACGTCGTTGCTCCAAACTCGGCTTAGTTCCACGCATGCGTTCCACGTCATTCGCAGTGCCAATGCGAGTAATTCACATGGCATTTCGTCATTCGCCCGCCGTCTGGTCGTCGTTAGTGACTGATCGTTGCCAGCCATCGCTCCTTAGCATCGCTCAATATCAGAGGTGGACGTTGGTTTCATCACGCGAGAAATTACGCACGAAGTTTCTTCATTCAAAAGTGGTAAGTCTTAATCCTTTATATTGTTTATCCTGTTACATTAGTGTACTTTCAGGAAAGGCTGTATCACTCGCTTGCCAGAATGAGCAAAAGAAAGCAGAATACCCTTGATTCATTTATTTATAAACCAAAGCAAGGCAAACAATCCGTTTCATGTTCAGAAATAGGATCATCATGCACAGAAACTGCACAGTCAATGCAGTCGAAATCTGAATCCTACTCTCAAGCAATACATACTAAAGCGGAACCAAGTAAAATGGAGGAACTTGAAAGACCTAGTGGATCTTCCAGTTCGATTGATGTTGCGCCTTATGTAGATATCCAGTGCAGTATGTCATCCCAGGAAAAATATGACCTGTTGAAATATGCAATGATTCCTCATAAGAATTTCAAGTTTCCTTATTCAGTGCATTTGAAAAACAATAAACAAATAAAATGTTATTTATCAGAGAAACATTTTGCCAGCTTTTCATGGCTCTCCTATTCACACCAGCTGCAAGGGCTTTTTTGCAAGTACTGCGTAGTTTTTTCCAAATTTGGAGGCGTAAATAAAGCAAATCAACTAGGAAAACTTGTTAGGCTATCATTAACAAAAT
Source organism: Callosobruchus maculatus (assembly GCA_951848785.1). Classification (NCBI taxonomy): domain Eukaryota; kingdom Metazoa; phylum Arthropoda; class Insecta; order Coleoptera; family Chrysomelidae; genus Callosobruchus; species Callosobruchus maculatus. Next base: position 78,899 of record CATOUR010000186.1, read on the forward strand.
TTTCAAAATTATATGGCAAAGATGGCGACTTGCTCAGTCACGAGAATTCTTTATATCATAAAGAGGCTGTCATGGATGGCATAAACTTTTTAAAAATGTATGAAAATCCAGAGAAAGATATAAGAAACGCCATAGATGCAGAAAGATCAAAACAAGTTTCAGACAATAGGAAAAGATTAGTTCCAATAGTGGAAACTATAGTTTTTTTAGGCCGTCAAAACATTCCTCTAAGAGGGCATAGAGATAGGGGATCTTTTACTTGAAGATAATGCAGATGATAATGTCCTGGACAATGAAGGAAATTTCCGTGAGCTGATACGGTTTAGAGCCGAAAGCGGTGACCAAGTGTTGAAGAATCATTTGGAGAACGCAAAAGCTCATGCTAGTTATACAATAAGCAGCCATATACAAAATGACATAATAGAATGTTGTGGTCAACAAATATTACACAAAGTTTTAAATCGGATAAAAGAGAGTGGATACTATTGTATAATATTCGATGAGGCGACAGACATTACCCACAAATCGCAAATGTCTATCGTATTGCGCTACTGTCATGGAAACAATATTCATGAAGATTTTGTGGGATTTTTAGACTGCCATTCAACCTATGATGAACAGACAATGGAACCCATAATCACGGGTGAGGTTCTTGCAAAAATAGTGTCGAACTTTATAAAATCACACGGTTTGAATCCAAACGCATGCGTCGGCATTGGCACAGACACTTGTAATCTAATGCTGGGTGAACATAAGGGTGCTGTTAAAGAACTACAAAAAATATTACCAAACGCCTAAAAAGTCCATGTGCAAATCATGCCTTGAATTTATCAATTTCCAAGAGTTCCAATGTGCAATCGTTAAGAAATACTGTAGGTATATTAAAAGAAGTGATTGCATTTTTCAAGGCGTCTTCTAAAAGGAATGTGATGTTAAAAAGAAACTACAGGGTTGTCAACTCCAAAGTCTATGCGAAACGCGATGGGTTGAACGACATGACGCATTGCTTCAAGTTGAAAGCAAATTAAGAAGCATTGTTGAGCTACTCTGCGTAATATCAAATTGGAAAGACCGCGAATCATCCTCAAAAGCAGAATCCTTAAAGAATGCAATTACTTCTTCCCAATTTATTGTATCTTTGAAATGCTTATGTGACATATTAGCTTTAACAGTAAATCTAAGTAGGATTTTACAGACGAAAACGGTTGACAAACAGGTCGCCTCAAAACTTATTAGAGACATTACTTCGGTTCTGCAAGAGAGACGCCTAAATTCAGATAAGCATTTTAAAATACTGTTTGCATCAATAGTAAATACGCATGAATCCTTAGGTATTGATATTAGCGTACCAAGGATAACAGGACGACAGACAAATCGACCAAACGTTGTTGCAGCAGATAAAGAAACCTATTATAGACTGAACGTATATATTCCCCTATTGGATAATGTGCTACAGGATTTATTGTTTCGTTTTAATGAGGAATCTTTGAGTATTTATGATTTCAATATTTTTTTTGCTTCGGTATTTGAATCACAAGCTGAAGATGAACTCATGAATATAATTGGCACATTGTCTAGATATTTGAATCAACTAAGCAATAATAATGGAGGTGAACACTTGATAAATACAAAATTAAAGGCCGAATTTGCACTTTGGAGATCGCTTCCACAAAACAACATAGACAGTGGCCTATCTCTTCTCTCATCATGTGATCCTAACGTTTTTCCTCTCATAAAAAAATGTTTGCAGATCTTAACCTCGTTGCCAGTAAGTGTTGCAACATCTGAAAGAAGTTTTTCGCATCTTAAAAGAATAAAAACGTGGTTGCGATCTACTATGATTCAAGAAAGATTAGTGGGCTTAGCTCTTTTATACATGCATCGGGATATAAAAATAGATATTGATGAAATATTAAACAGTTTTGCTGCTAAAAAGGGCGTCTTAGCTTTGTCATATGAAACCATTTAATTTTACCTCCACTTATGGAATACGAATAGACTGAGAGCACTTATGCTTATAATTAGTATTATGTTTATGTTGTTCTTTTTTATTTTATGCAAAATATAAGAATTTTATATTATTTGTTTATATTTGAGTTTCCAGTTTTAGTATAATATTTTTAAACGTTTATTGCTTTAAATATGTCTTCCTGTTTACATTATTTATAATAAGTCTGGTTTTGTTATGTGTTTTGTTTTGTTAATTTTCCTCATAATAAAAAATGGAAAATACCTGTGCAATGTTTAATTTGATCTTGGCGGCTGAAAAATTTTAATTTCATAAATATTCATCACTTACCGTATTATATCTTCATTTGACAAGATTTTTATTGTACCCTCCCCCCCCCCCTCTCCTTGGCGGCGCCCACTACATTATCCATAAAGTAACTACCCCCCCCCCCCCCCCCCAGACAAACTTACTAGAAGCGCCACTGTGTGGAGCAAAATCATCCAGTCGTTTAGCGAGACTCGCGTCGTTAAGGGACTAAATAGAGTGCGGTAAGGTAAGAGGTAACGTAAGACGTAAGGTAATAAACCTGTGGAATCAGATGAGAGTGTTGCGTTAGCTCTTACGTTACGACTATAAACACTCATCTGATTCCACAGGTTTATTTTCTTACGTCTTACGTTACCTCTTACCTTACTGCACTCTAATTTATACTTAAGTATTAACTAGAGTGCGGTAAGGTAAGAGGTAACGTAAGACGTAAGAAAATAAACCTGTGGAATCAGATGAGAGTGTTTATAGTCGTAACGTAAGAGGTAACGCAACACTCTCATCTGATTCCACAGGTTTACTACCTTACGTCTTACGTTACCTCTTACCTTACCGCACTCTAGTTAATCCCCTAAGTATTAACTAGAGTGCGGTAAGGTAAGAGGTAACGTAAGACGTAAGAAAATAAACCTGTGGAATCAGATGAGAGTGTTTATAGTCGTAACGTAAGAGGTAACGCAACACTCTCATCTGATTCCACAGGTTTATTACCTTACGTCTTACGTTACCTCTTACCTTACCGCACTCTAGTTAATCCCTTAAGTATTAACTAGAGTGCGGTAAGGTAAGAGGTAACGTAAGACGTAAGAAAATAAACCTGTGGAATCAGATGAGAGTGTTTATAGTCGTAACGTAAGAGGTAACGCAACACTCTCATCTGATTCCACAGGTTTATTACCTTACGTCTTACGTTACCTCTTACCTTACCGCACTCTAGTTAATCCCTTACTCTGGATATATCAAATCCATTCGATCAGCTGTGGCATGCAGCTCTCCTAAATAAGCTTATGGGCTTCCTGTTAAGCTTTGCGGTTAGCTCACAGACTTCCTCTCAGGTCGGAAGATCTCTGTCGTTGTAGACGGCTTTTCCTCTTCTTTCCGTAGCATTAAGTATTAATTAGAGTGCGGTAAGGTAAGAGGTAACGTAAGACGTAAGAAAATAAACCTGTGGAATCATCTGATTCCACAGGTTTATTACCTTACGTCTTACGTTACCTCTTACCTTACCGCACTCTATTTAATCCCTTAATGCTGAGGTTCCGCAGGGATCCTTATTGGCTCCGACATTGTTTCTGCTTCACATCAATGATCTATCTCTAGCACTACAAACCCAATCCACAGTTTTGCGGATGACAGTACGCTGCATGCAGGCTTCATGAGCAATAGACCGATCTCTGTGGTCGAGCTGGAACGCAGAAGATGGCAGTGGCAGCTTCACTTTCAAAGGATCTCGATGCCATTACCACTTCGCGGCTCAATAATATGACAAAATGCAATGCTTCCAAGACCCAGTATTGTTAGTAGTCAACATTACAGAAAATCTGATCTGGCACGAACACGTTGCGTCAATTGCAATATCTGATGGTAAAAAGCTTGGGTACCTATTTACAGCCAGAAAGTACTTCACACCATGTAACCTTCTCACGCTATATAAAGCCCAGATAAGAGCTGGCCTGAAGTATTGCTCTCATGTCTGGGGAGCTGCTGCCTCTACTACCCTGTCTATAGTAGATGCCGTCCAGATAGGGGCAATTCGACTAATTGGTGAGTCTCCCTTAACGGGCCACCTCCAGCTACTTTCTCAGCGGCGTGTTGTTGGTGACCTCTCACTATTCTACCGATATTCAAACGGAATCTGCTCCTCTGAGCTATCCTCTATCGTTACGCCGCTCACCGCTCCATCAGATGCACCCGCGCGACCGCTGCATCTCATCCTAAGGTGGTCGTTCTTCATACATGAAGAACCGAGCGATACAACTGCACATTTATTCCCAGGATGGCCATAACTTGGAATGGACTGCCAGGAGATGTATTTATTGGGCCTGCGGATGTTGGCCCATTCAAATCCCGCGTTAATAACAATCTTCCGCTAACATAACCCTTTTACAGCAGCCGCGATACTCTGGTATTTGGGGTCCGCCTACGCGGTCTGCGCAGTTATAAAAAAACATCTAGAAGAGCATGGCTTGTCTGAGCAGTTGACCTTCTCCTTCCGAAGATCTAATGCGTTGAAATCAGAGGCTGAGAGCTCTATAATGGCTTGCCAAGACTGTGTCTTTAACACCTTAGTATACCGCAGCAGGATTATGATTATGAGTATGAATATGCCCGATATATATCCGTTGCACAGATTGCCTACAAGCGGCAGAGCCCTTATGCATCTCTTGTCGACATGTCAGGTGTGCGCTGGCCTACGTCCATCGGCACAACTACGAGTGCTATTCTACCATTTAAGATAGGTACTTATACAGTATAGATGAGACACCAGTGCTGTCATACGCTCCAGGGAACATAGAGTCCGTGGTGGAGACAAGAGATGCCGCATTTACTGGAAGTACTTGTTCTCCACGCTCGAGCTTATACAAGCTAATAAGCCCGACATAGTCCTCCTCCACCAACATAAAGTGATGTACGTTATCAAGTTCTCGGCGCTTGTCGAGGCGAAGATCGTTCTCTAAGGAGGAGGAAGAGTGCACCAAATATCAGGAGCTCCTTGGACAACTTCACAGGCTCTGGCGCGACTACACAGTGAGTCTGCTAGTAATGTTCATTGGATTCCTAGGTGGTATGAGGGATACGCTGCTTCCTGCACTGCGCAAAATGCCAGTTTGCCGTGCGGCGGCGCAAATCTTATCCACCAGAATGCACAAGACAGCCCTCCATGGGTCACTTCGCCTACTTAGGACACATGATTGCTCACCTCACGTTGTGAGGAGTAATCATTGGGTAATGGAACAGCAGTCTGGTGTGTCGGAGCGCGGGTTGCACAGTTTTTTTTTTTTGTTATTATTGTTATGTTTGTGATATACAACTTTAACGCTCTGCGTCGACTTGCATTTGCCACTCTTTGACTTGTATAGCCTATATTAAAAACATGTTTCATTGATTTTTTTAACCTGGATGGATATATTAAACAAATATGCATTTCATACAATGATAAGTTTATTTGCAATAACTAACAAACTAGCAAAGCTATAAGTCAAACACGAATAAATTGAGCATTCACATACGTACACCAAAAAAATCGTGTACAGGAATTTTGTACAGTGCGGACACAAATAGTAGAATAATGCCCCTAGGAGAAGGAGCTATTTATGTACCTGAAAGTGGTCAACGAAACACCGTTTCGTTTGATAAAAATCACAAGTGAAAGATCTCGGCTAAAAATTAAGGCGTACTATTAATCACTTTTTTTCATTTCTAAGCAACGGTCAAACCAACTTGCACTATAAAACTGTGAACAGGGAATCAAAACGTTCATATACGATGCCAATGGATCTGTCATCCCATTTAAAACTATGTTGTTGACAACCCTCTCCTTTGGCCAACTACTACATAGAAGGCAAAGGCTGTAACCTATAAAAGAGAAAGATACGTTTGAGTGACAGGTGTCATTTTTATGCCAGAGCATCTATGAACGTGGTACCTTTAGGTTTAGTAACAGTCACAGATGGATGCCCTGCACTGTTCAAAAACGGCAGACTATTTACATCCGCACTGTTTTTACAATTGAAAAAAATGTGTTTACTCCACAAGGATGAGGTAGTTGCTTCCTATAACAGAAGCATCTCATCTGAATATTATCTTGAATAGTACAATCTTGGAGACCAAATAAAATATCATAACCATAACACCTCCCCAGATCAATTGAATCATTTGTTTCCGTTGTTGTCGCTTTTTAATCTCCGTCAATGTGGACATGGGGTCATTCAGCAGATATACCCTCACGCCCCTAGCCAAATTCATGAAGTAGCTCTGCCAGTTGATGTTCAGAATGTCGAATGAATAAATTTCTCTGTCCATGAATGACATTCTCTTCAACAGCTTCTGGGCGTTGTCGTTGGAGAAGTACCATTCCTTCAGCAAGAAGGGGCTCAGCAACTCTTGATTGCGGTGAATCTTGTGATACATATTCACTACCCTGGAGGCAGAATAATGAAATGAAATAATAAGTAACCTTTATTTGTATATATTTGAAAGATCGAGATTATACAACCTTATTACGTGTAGGTACATTGGAAATATAAACTGCGGCACCCAGTAAAAGTTAATATAATTAATTAGTATCTACTGGTAGTAATGATTATACACCGGATTATATGCGTTTACATTATATTAAGCCTATTTTCGTTGGTTGTTACATATACTCGTATATACGCAATAGTAAAATCCAAACACATAGAAAAAAGGCATATTCGCATTAAAAGTGTCGCGAGAGGCTTTATACCTTGGTACCACAATTGATGGCACCAAATTCGATAAAATTTGATATTTGACTTAGCTCTAGATGGAGGATTTAGAGTCACTCATTCACAGCTGCTGCAAACACAGATCTTGTACTTGCATAAGATGTGAATGATTGCCTCTAATACTTCATCTAGATTCAAATCAAACATCAAATCTTATTGAATCTGGTGCCAGCAATGATTGTGGTAGCAAAGTATAGTTGGTTGTGTAAATATGCCCCTGAAAGACGACAGCACTAGTTTACGTAGTTAACCTCCTCTGAATGGGGTCGGATTGTAGGCCAACGAGAATGTAGGGCTTCGTGCAGAGCACAATTGCTGTAACAATAGGGCGTAGCGTGATAGAGGTCTGGAGCATGTAGCAAAACTACAACCGGCAAGATCGTCATCTACGACTACCAAGACCTCGACATAGAATGCGACCCACTCGAACTGCTGCTGACGCTTGGTACGTAGCTACAGGGAGGCCCTGTCGAATCCGCATGGTGTACCACAAATTGCGTGAAATGGGCTTCAGTTTATATCATCCGTATCTAGTGCTTTCACTCACTGCAAAACATCATCAATAATGGTTATGTTGGTGCCAAGCACACCGACAATGGCATGCTGAGTGATATTAGATGGCCTTCTCCGACGAGTCCAGGTTCTGTCTGAGGGCACACGAATGGACGCCAACGCGATATAGGACGAAGGGGTGAACCACGTGATCTCCAGTTTACTGTTGAGCGCCATGTACACACTACACAGTCCTATTCTATTGGTTTGATTGTTCAGTGCACCATTGCATTTAGCAGCAAGTCATCCTTACTTACGATTCGTGGCACAATGACGTTTACCCGAATTATCACCAATTGAAAAAGTATGGTATGGATATTCATTTTACCCAATCATCCGACCACGCTGGACGAACTGGAACATGCTGAGAGGGCAGCTTGGGAGGCCAAGCCTCTAGAGTTTATTAACAACCAGATTAGGAGCATGTCGCATAGGGCCCATCCATTCTTGACCGGTTGTATTTTTTTATAAACTAATTATGGCAAATGAGTTCGTTTATCATTGTCTTTAATCCTGAAAGTTTCATGAACCCCAACTCTTTTGTCTCAATGTTTGGATTTCATCTAAAGGTGTATACTTTTGCTGTAATCACAACCTTTACAGCACATTACCTGGATAGTGAATTAAATTTTACATTGCAGCTAGACAAATATACTGATTTCAAGTCTTTTTGCTAGATGATATGGTTGATATGGTTTCCATTATAAATCTTTGGTAGACAAGATATTCGAGCGAATACGCGTATACATTTTATATTCGAATAGGCTTCAAATGAGACTTATAAACTTTGCAAGGACAATGATAGATAACATAATACCCAAATTCAAATACTTTTACAAACTCTAAATTGAAATCGTCAATTGCGAGTAGGTTGACAAGTTTTAAGAAAAAAGGTACATAGGACGTTAGTAGATTTGTAACCCTATTGTCTTGTAGATTACTATAACACCTTTTTGGACATCACATACATTGTGAAGTATTTCATCTAGTTTATTCATAATAAAGATCTGTTATTGTTATTTATATCACAATAATAAAAATAGGACATCAGTTCCAGACAATATTATACAGTGCCAATATGTCGAATATAATAATGCTTCCTCATTTTTGGACGATAGTGTCTAAGTCATAGTCGAGTTCTCCACTAAATCAATAACTTAGTTGTGCTTACACTGGTTGTTTTCCTGCTATTTTCAGTCCTGTATCGCAAATAAATCCCATCAAATAATGGAAAAATAGTATCAAAAGCTTGTAGTTGTAGTAACAGGCAGTGTGGAAAGCGAAAGGCATCTGTATCATCCTGTTGGTAGGTACCTCTCGGAAAACAGAATGGATAGACCCAAAGAACTCCTCTAAAAAATAATTAGAGTGAAAATAATTTACATGTCTAGAAAAAAGGTGAGATACGTGTTATAATTCCAGAAGTTGCCACTTGAACAATCAGCAACAAAGAAAAAATCTCAGTCTTGAGAATTATGAATCTATTTTACATTTCCGTTCCATTATTTTATTTATAACATAGTACAAACTTTTTTGAGTACAGCATAGTTCTGGAACTGATCAAAATTTAGATTTGAGAGCCAAAAGCACTGAATTGAATTTGAATTCCTAATCAACAAACCATTGGCACCGATCGGGTGCCATAGTATCATCTTCTTAATTACAGAAGCGTTCTGTTATACCACAATGAATAAAACACATCGCATTTAATGAGGAAGTTTGTACACAGTGGTTAATGTAACTAGTGGCCACGAGAGATCCTGATTGCACTTCTACTCTGTAAACTGCATGGTGAAGAGTACAATGACAGAGTCTCGCTTAGAGTGACCCTTCTTATTGTGTCTATGTTGAGTGCTAAGAAATAGTTCTACTTGCCTGTGGTGATTGGTTTTTCTTGAGAGCTTATACAATGATAAATCTGTATATCAGTCGATGTGACATCACCCCTTTTCAGTCTTATCCTGTAAATCAAATAACGATACTACGAAATGCATCAATCATAATAAAATTAGGTATACTCACTTCTGTAGTCCGACGTACCATCCAGAAGCAATAATCATATTAACAACATAATCAACAGGTACAACGTCCAAAGTTCCTTTGTTGTAGTAAAATACTCTATTGACTCCCATGGCATGATTCACTGCATAAGATGTCAGTCCAGATGCATCTTCTACATATCCTGTTATTGGATCATTCAATGAGGGTAATACTAGAATATAATAAAGTATATTAGTACTTCATACGCAACAAGTGCGCTTAGATACTGCGTAACGTATGTTGCAAAAGTTTTGAGAATTTTTTTCAAAACTCGGGAGGTAGTTTCACCGTTGGAAACAATTCAGAAATCGTTACCATGGTAACCAGTCAACATCTAAACGTAACAATAAAACCATTTAGATTATGATATATGTTGTCAAAATGTCGTACAAATTAGATATTCGGAAGAGTATTTACAGTCTAGTTGGACGACTTGAAAAAAAAAGAAATAGTTCGCCTATATCAAGATCAAAATATTTCTGTTGCCACAATTTTTCGAGCGATCCGTGAATGGGAAGAATGTATTCCTTGTATAAATTTACCAAAAAGTGGACGTCCAAGAGCGTTGAATCCTGTACAGTTCAAAGAATGGTCAACAGAAGTGAACATCGAGTTGGAACTTCAACACGAAAACTTGGACGCATTTTTCACTTCAATGCTAGCACAAATTGTAGAGAAATGAAGAGAAATAACTTAAAATTCCGAAAAAGAAGAAAATGTTCAAAGTATTCCCCAAATCAGTCGGAAAAAATTCCTCAATGCTGTCACAATTTACGTCGTACTTCATTTTGCTGGCAACATAAAAATTAGTCTTGACGATGAAAAGTATTTTACATTTTCGAACTCAGAAATCAAAGGTAATGATGGTTTTTATACAAGAGCCGTACGTTGGACGAGTTAGGACCGAAGCGGTTACCGCAGAAGTCTATACTCAGAGATGTTTGCCTAAACTACTCAATTTTATTAATACCCACCATGCGAATGACAATATAATGTTTTGGCCAGATCTGGCTTAAAGTCATTATGCTTTGCGTACGAAAAGCTGGCTAGAACAACACGGAATACCTTTTGTACCACGAAACGACAACCCTCCCAATCTTCCTCAAGCAAGACCTATCGAAACTTTTTGGGCTCAGCTGAGTGCCAAAGTTTATAACAATGGCTGGAAAGCTCAAAACGAACAGCAGTTAAGAAGAAGAATAATGCTAAAGATCAGAGAAATTGATTTAGAGTCTGTCCAAAACCTAATAAGGAACATTAAGAGGAAATTGCGAGCCGTGGAAGATCATGGCCCATTAGCAGTACTTTAATATCATTTTTATATTAAGAAATATTGTTATTTTTTATAGTTCTTGTTACAGTTCAAATATATTATTGTGAGATATTTTTTTAATTTTTTGAAAAACTTCTCAAAACTTTTGCAACATACGTTACTACAGAAGCATTTTCTATTCTAAATATAACGTTTCCATTTTCATTCATTCGACAGGTCACCTTACCAGCGGACATGTTGCATTTTGTGCGCTGTTCTTCAAATTTTCCGACTTAATGTAATTGTCTCATAATTTTCACCATTTTAATCATCTTTTCATCGTTTATTCATCAATTTTTAACCTTGTGACCATTTTTGTGCATTTAAACTTGATGTTTTTTGATGTAACCTTCATGCTTTTCGAGACTGTAACTCCTGAAGACAAAACCTACCGTTGTAAGTTTTTTCTTGTTATTTTTCTATAATTGTTACATTCAATACATATTTATATTGTAGCAAGCTCTGAAGAAGGAAATAAACATTTCCGAAAGCTTAGCATGAACAAATAGTTTCATTTTCTTCATTGGCCTCACCATTTTTGCTACGGCTGCAACCCCAAGATTGAAGCCTGTACATTAACTAGTCAGCCAAGACTACCCTTCCTCTCTAAATATAACTGAATTCAAAAGTAAGTCCAATTTTCTATGGTATTCTCTTTTCTTAATCTTGATATAGACGCCTGACCCAAAACAGATCAAGTCTGTATCCACGCATTGAAAGGTTTCTTTTAATAAGTAATTCCTAGATTCTTGTCCTCCCCAATTCATTTCAAAGCCCTGTAATTACAGCTACATATATCTCCATCTCCTTATTCTTTTTCGTGACGTTTTATTTATAAGTTTCACAGTCACATAATAGATATCAGCGATACGTAGGTTTTAATCGATATAGAGAGATCAAAATCTTTGATGTCTGAACCCATATTGTCTGTCGTTGATTAAATGATGGAGATGGAGGTATTTCATGAGCCCTTGGTTGACGCATTTGTCCATCAGTTTGCAGGTTACAGAAAGCAGAGCTGTGTGTGAAATGCCATATGATAAATGAATAAATTGACTGAATGATCATACATTTTGGTTGTTATATAGAATAGCAATACCTTATACAACATGGAGCACCTAAATTCATACAGATTGAATTAATAAATATAAATCAGAGAGTTTATACCTAGCAGATGTCTTGCAATATCTTTCGAACTTACTATGTGATGGCCTTATGATGCTTATAGACAATCCTTTGCCTTCATTTTTTAACAGAGTTTCAGCGACATTCAGGGTATATAAAGCTGCGTTCGGCCAATCTTTCAGCCATCTAAAAATGAATATTCAGTTAAAAACTGCCCATTAACAAAAATGATATTCGTACGTATCTTCACATTTTTTGATCAATTCTTCTTCACCTTCACAAAGTGCTATGAGTTTGTTGTAGTGGACAGGCGGCTCATAAAATTGTTCGTGGACCTCGTAAAGTGTGAAATTTGTAAAAGCAGACGAGAGGAATACAAAACCCTACAAAAATAAAAAATCATAAAGAACTTACAATCCAACGAGTAACTAAAACATTTTCTGCGACCAAACAATATTATTCTGCTTTCGCCCTGTGCAAATGTTCTTTTTTGTTGGGTGCATTTAGTGTGTAATTCTTTGATATCTCTCAAGGTATACCTGATATAAGAAAATATCAAATACAAAAGTTATTTTGTTACATAAGACACATATCCTAAAAGTATTTTGAAATATACAGGGTTTTTCAGGAAAGTAGAGTGATCAACTTAGTTTTTTTATATGGGACTATAACTTTTTTTTTTAAATTCGAGTTATTTGAATATTGAGGGAATATTATTTTGAATGTTACTATAACTATGTGCATCTACAGGGTGTTTTTGGCAGAATTTTAAATTATGGCAATTTGAAAGTCATTGTACTTTGTTTTTTTTTAATGTAACACCCTGTATGTTTTATTTTAAATCGAAGTATCTGCTAATACCCTATCTCGCCCTGTAATATTTATTTCGCGTTTGCGACGTTACCAAGTTATAAATTATTTTTCCGAAATTACAAACAAACATATCTCCGACTCTTATTAATAGAATGAACTATATATTTTATTTAACGTAGAAGTACTCCCTAGTAATGGTTTGTGGCGTGAACAAGTTTTAACTGGTGTCCCTCAAATAATAAAACCGTTTTCCATGCTCATATGCTATCTATTTTTCGAATACCAGGTCAGTAAAAGGTACAAGAACGCTTAAATATCTCCGAAACATGCGCAACTGGAACGAATAAAATTCAATACCTGCAGGTTTTCGAACATGCAGAATTCGAAAATTTAGTGAAATATCACAATTTCAAAATTTTATTTCTATTAATTACTGAGATACCGCAACACCGCTTTTTCAGTAAGCAGAACCGGTACGCTTTAATATCTCCAAAATTGCTACAGCTGAAACGAAAAAGATCAATACCGGAGGGTTTTTCAACATGCAAAATTCAAAAATGCTAACATAAGTGTTCACAGATTTACTACTTTTACATTAGGCATCTTAAATAGGGCATTCCAATCAAAATTATGACGTGAAACATAAATTTGGTAAATCTGATAACACTAATGTTAGCATTTTTGAATTAGGTATGTTACTGGTAAGTATTGAATTTCAACACTGTGGCAGTTTTGCAAATATTTAAGTCTTCCGGGACTGTAGAAACAAAGTTTTGAAATTGTGAGATCTTACTAAATTCTACATGCGCAACTCATTGATATAAAAATAAGTACAGCATCGTATTTAAAATAACAAAATTATGACGTGTAACGTAAAAGAGGTAAAACTGGCAACACTGCTGTTAGAATTTTTGAATTCTGCATGTTTGACAACCTGCAGGTATTGAATTTTATCATTACAGTTGTGCAAGTTTTGAAGATATTTAAGCGTTCCTGTACCTTTTACGGACCTGGTATTCGAAATAGATAGCACATGAGCATGAAAAACGGTTTTATTATTTTAGGGACACCAGTTAAAACTTGTTCATGCCACAAACCATTACTAGGGAGTGCTTCTATGTTAAATAAAATATACAGTTCGTTCTAAATAAAAGTCGGGGATATGTTTGTTTATGATTTTTGAAAAATAATTTATAACTTGGCAACATTGCAAATGCGAAAAAAAATTACAAGGCGAGATAGGGTATTAGTAGATACTTCGATTTAAAATAAAACATACAGGGTGTTACATTTAAAAAAACAAAGTGAAATGACTTTCAATTTGCCATAATTTAAAATTTTGCCCAAAACGCCCTGTAGATGCACATAGTTAGTAACATCCAAAAGAATATTCCCTCAATATTCAAGTAACTCGCTGTATAATACTATTGAGAAAAATTAAAGGAATATAGCAATTTGGACGTATTACTTGCGACCTTGCAAATCCAGAAATTAATAGAAAATGAATCATAGCTTGGCAATGTCGCAACCGATCCCAGAAATGTTTCAAAGTTAAATAGAGATCAATAATGGAAACTAGAAGAATTTAAAAAAAGTTATAGTTCCATATAACTTCCAACCATAGACTTACACTGGACGGACTGTAGCAAATCATATTTTAAGCATTCTTACAATAGAGTGCAAATCTAATCGAAGTTACAATTACTTGAAAGCATTTCAAGATATAGATTTAATCGCATTTTCAAAAATAAATTAACGGATGACCCACCCATGTAAAACAAATACTCACCATTAAGTTCTCCATCCCTTTCGCCATCTCTAATAATCTTCTCGTATATTTTACATTAATGAATGCAGTTTCCTGCAGACCTTGTTCAACATTGGTTGTAGTACCACAATGGAAAATGCACTCGACTTCATTTATAAGCAAATTTTTGATTTCACTGTTTAGCCCCAGATCTAAGGCTTCGTAGTCTCCTTCTATGAGGGTAACTTTTTTGTAGAATTCCTGGTCTTGCCTTCTGAGTGGCCCAAATGCCTGTAGTGTTGAATAATAAATATAATATGTAAATGGGGTGTCATTACTAAATATTTTAATGACGGTTAAGCACGGAATTTGAAATTTCAATGTTTCAGAAATTGAGTCCTTCTTTTATTTAAAATCTTGTAGTACCTTTGATTTTATGCACAAATCTATTTTTTGTAAAGTCATAAGCATAAAATAAATAAATAAGGATACATTTGAGGCGTAATATTTTCGTAAGAAAAACAGATAAAAAGAAAACTCCGAAGAAAACTAAGTGGGCTTTTCAAGGGTACTGAATGGCCTATCATACCATGCTTTCGAAACATTTGTTTTTTGTACTTAAAGTCCTAAAAATCACCCCCCATTTTTTTTTCAAATAGCACCCTACAGCTTTTCCTACATGAATGAAGTCATTATTTTATTCAAAGCCTTATAGTGCCTTTTATTTCATACACAAACCAATTTTTTTCGTAATTTCTTAACCTCAAGATAAATAAAATGAGGATTTCTTCGAGGCGTAATACTTTCGTAATAGAAAAGGATAAAAAAATGTTTTCCAAAGGATGTACATGATATGTCATTCGCTATCCTTAAAAGCCTATTCAGTTTTTCATTTTTGCATTATCCGTTGTTTGCGTCAAACAAATTCTTATTTTATTTATATTATGATTATGATTTCACCAAAAAAATAAGTATAACATCAAAGATACCACAAGATTTAAAATAAAATAGGGATATCATTTATGTAGAAAAACCTATGGAATACTATTTGAAAAACAAGACGCGAGTTTTAAGGGTAGAAGGACATTTTTTTTTTTGAAAGCATGGTATAATAGACTCTATAGTAGTTTGAAAACTTCCACACAGTTTTCGTTTGAGCTTTTCTTGGTACGAGAATATCACGTGTCAAGGGGTATATAAAGCAGAGCTGTCATTACTTCAAGTAAAGTACTTGAAAAATGTATTTCAATTACTTTCTGGTATTTGAAGTACTGTACTTCAAATACATTTTTTTGTGATATTTGTACTCGATTCCCCAAATACTCTCTAAGAAGTATTTGTATTTGGTACTTGTAGCACAAAAAATATATTTCAAATACCTGGCATTTTTATTTGAAATACTAAAGAAGTAAAGTACTTGAAAAATTTATTTCAATTACTTTCTGGTATTCGAAGTACTGTATTTCAAATTAATTTTATTTCCCAAATGCTATAAGAAGTATTTGTATTTGGTACTTCCACACTCTCTGCACTGCGCAAAATGCCGGTGTGCCGTGCGGCGGCGCACATCTTAGCCGCCAGAATGCAGAAGGCAGTCATCCATGGGTCCCTTCGTCTGCTTAGGACGCACGATTCGCGGACCCAGTGATTGCTCACCTCACGGTGTGAGTAGTCGCTGGGAAATGGAACAGCAGCCCGGTGTGTCGGAGCCCGGGTTGCACCTTTTTTGGTTTTGTTTTGTTTATATATATAATATTCTTATAGTATAAGTAGTTTTGTGATTCAATCACGTTCCATGTCTTTGTAGTGTCATTCAAACAAAAATCAGTTTCTATTTTTATTGAAATGTATACCGTTTTTCCATTCATAAGGTACTTTTTATTACTCAACAATAATTATGAAATACTTGAAATATCCATCGCCGTACTTGAAATACTATATCAAGTAATTCAAGTATTAGTATGGTATTTGAATTACTTTTTTAAGTACTTGAAATATTAGTATCGTATTTGAATTACTTTATTTGAAAAATCAAGTACCAAATTAAAGTATTTGATACTTGAAGTACTTTCAAAAATAAAATTGCTTGGTATTTGTACTTTGACGCATGCGACTCTGGTAATTGGTAATTGGTATTTGAAATACTATTTACTAGTACTTGTGACAGCTCTGATATAAAGTATAAATAAGTATAACCATTATGGCTAGTTTCAATTGCTATGTACATTTATACTAATTTCGACGCAAATGAGCACACCTAAGTCGACTAAGATGATACCATATAGAGCAATCTTATGCACACAACTACTACAACTTGTTGTGGTAATTTTGACCTATTTTGATCAACACAATGAGGAGAGCAGTTTTCATACGAATTGCGACAAATATTATACCCTACCAACGATGATATATTTTTTAAAGATATGACGGACAGCCATTTTGGATGGAGACTGGACATATTGAAATTTTTTATTTTGTAAATTATGACCAAGTAAGCGGCAATTTTATATGGCTACATATATGTAAAATTGTTGTATTTCAAACTTTCTTTTTCGTATTTCTTCATGTAACTAGGAAAAGCTATTCTTGTGAAAATATTATTCCAGAAAAAAACTTCATTTGAGCAGCGAATCTTTTTTAACTATACACAAATCGCAATAACTCGCATAATATCACCATATCGCATGTCTGTAAAAAGGTAGTGGTAGGAAAATTTTTATTTGAGTTTTCACACCCTCACTTAAGGCCTTCCCTTACTGAGAGAAATATCATTAAAGCTATTATTGAAAATAAAATAGACATTTAGAATTTTTTTTATTTTAAAAAATTAATTAATAACTTGGCAGCGCCGCAAAATCGAAAAAACATATCGCTGGGCAAGATAGGGTATTAGTAGTTACTTCGATTTTAAATAAAACTTATAGGGTGTTACATTTAAAAAGCTAAGTAAAATGACTTTCATGTTATCATAATTTAAAATTCTTCAAATACACCCTGCAGATGCACATATAGTTATTAACATCCAAAATAATATTCACTTGACATTCAAGTAGCTATCTGCATAACAATATTGAGAAATAATAAAGGAATATATCAATATGGACGTGTAAATTAAAATAAATTGTAATTTGGCAACGTCGCAACCGATCCTAGAAATATGTTAGGGTTAAATAGAGATTAATGATGGAGACTAAATGAGTTTAAGAAAAGATAATGAGTCTATTTAAAAAAAAAAACAACTTGATCATTATCTTGCTTTCCCGCAACACCCTGTATATTAAAATAATTTTACTATATGCATCTTCAACAACCAAATAACTGTTGTATTTGACATTTTCTTTTATCAGGTATATCTTGCAAGATAACGAAAAATTAAACACTAAATGGTATAATAGTCGGGCCAACCAGCTTTTGTGATCATTTTCATATAAATCGCTGTCCGTTAGATATAGGTTACCGACTTCCGACTTCAGGTCGTCTTATCGACTTCGGCGCAATCAATCTGTGCAGCTTGGGACTTTAATTTAAAACTTGAAGAAAATTACTGTATTGTTATTATGTTTATGAGACGGCAAAGGGGACCACTGATAATATTTCGTTATTTATGCCATGTTAAACTTCAAATATATCATATAAAATATTACTTCAGAAACAGTTAATGTCATTTTTACTTACCAGACAATCGAAAATGTCTGCACACCTAGTCTCTGCATCTTTCCCATCCTTTCCAGTAATGAGCACGTACACATGTTTCACTTCGAGCGTTCTCAGAACTTTCTCCAGTACTAACTTTCCAACAAATTCGGTGGGCCCGGTGAGAAGAATAGTTTTATTTTTGTAAAAATTTTGGATTTCGGTCAGTGGCGCTTGTGAATCCATGTCGATTTTTCCAGTTTTCACTGTAATTGTCACACTGGATATTCATCGATAGAATGTTAGATCAATTTATGTAAAAAGCTTTATTGTATGCAAAGAAGGGTCAGCGTTTACGTTGTAATTGTAACATGAATTTTCTCCTGACACTTTTTTCACGTATACGTGACCACGACCAGGTTTTGTTACCCTGCATCGGATGTTTTAAACATTCCTCCGCTATAAAATACAGGCTTTAAAACATGATCACATGTGATCTTTAATAAAACAAGAAATTATAACAGTGAACGAAAAAAGTACGTCATATTAATAAACAAGCTCATCAGATCAAAGAAGGTCAACGACGACGTGCAATTTAATGAAAGTCGATATTCGTGTTCATCAAATTACAATTGCTGTAGGATTGACTCAATGAGTATTGCACATCGATCCATATTTGCTGGTTAACACGTTTGACCGAAATACATCAACTTACTGCTGTTGTACATTATATGAATAATCAGTGACCATGAATCTATGATCGTCAGTTATTAATATTACTATACCGACAAGAGCTATTCGTAACAATAATGTCAGCGATGATTTATGGCTCGCCACCATCAAAAATAGCTCATTTTCTGACAGTTGGTGGCTGTGGTCGTAAGATTAGTACCTTGATGCTCATAGAAATTACGAATTGTTTTGTTGTTTATACTTTATCAGTGACTCAGTCATAAGATCATTACATATATTATCAATTTCGCTCGGGGGGGGGGGGGGGGATACGGGGCTGAAAAGGCCGGCAAGGCGCAGAAGAATATTTCGAACTGCTATAAGAAAAAAAAGGGCCATTTGCACCTATAATAAAGTTCAGAAGCAACTACAGTACAGAGATTCAGGTGACAGTACGTTTACTGTTGCCTGGAGAGTTAGCAAAGCCTACTGTCAGTGAATAAGGAACAAAGATAGTGATTAAATCGGATCGCCAGAAACAAAGTTCTGAAGCCCTTCGCAGTTCAAAAAATGGTGAATGTGGCAGATATATATCTTTTTTGAGAAATGGTGAAAGGGCTTTGGTTTGGTGATGATTGATTTCCATTCAGTATCAGAAGGCCCCCTATAGGGGCTAAAAAATGGGGTTAAACATAATAAAAACGGATGACATTAATACATGTCATAGTTGGACCTCCCAAGAATATGTATAAAAACCGTCATCCGTTTTAAACAATATGAACACTATTTTAAAGATTTCTACAAAACTGTGCCCCTCAAACAAAGTTCTGACTAGGCATGCTATACCAAATTGTTCATACTAAGAAATAGGCTTTTGCGGCTTTGCTGATATCCAAAACATATTTTATAACAGTTTATTATTATTATTAACCAAGCCCATGCTATTGAAAATTTTGTTCTTTCACTAATTCGTATTTGCGCTCCGGAAAATATCGGTTCAGTTCTATTCTGCGTTATTTTATCTTATAAATATGAACTTTGAATATGAAACTATTATCAATGTTATTCATTGTCTTTACAAATTGCTTCGTAAAACAAAGCCTTATAAGCAAGTTGATAAAACAAATTGTTAAGAATTTTTTACACTTCATTTTTCACAAAAAGGTTCCGTCCGTTTGTGTCAAAGGCTGTTTGTTATTATAGAGAATTATTGTCATTCTTTTTCGTTTCCTTTCCATACTCTGTTTTTAATGTTGTTCAATTGACTTTTATTTATTTCAATGAACAAAATGAGCCGTAAAATACTTATCAGTTTGTAAATGGAAAACAAGACGTGATATAAACAAAAGGTACACCTATCTACATACTGTGGCTAATAATTGTAGCTATCTATTTTGTAAGTACGATTATTCTGTCATTCTTTTCTCACGTTTCATTTTGTCACGCTTAAATATCGCCAAGGTTTCTTATCTAGTGAAGCGATATGCCTGACCAAACAAAAAATTGGAAGTGTATGAAAAATTTGATTCGGGTAGCTAAAACTGTGTATTTTAATAAAAAAAGTTTTAGGTACTGCGGATCATTTTCGTTTTAATATTCATTGTAGTGAATAGCAGTAAATGTTAAACTACTCGCAAGCGAGATCCGAACATTCAGATAAAAAATGGAGTCAAGTTGATTGACTCAGTACTTCCCACACATTACTGTGATACCTGTTTATTATTTTCCCATAGTATGAAGCTTTAGTCTGAGATCCCTTGCAACCAAATCATCAGCAGCCTCCCCCCCCTAAAATTGTCTTACGCCACTAGGTCTTTCCTTCACAGGTCAATGGACAGCCTATTATAATACTACAAACTTTTCAGTTTTACAACGCCCCACCGCTCAACCACCCCAATTTCACCCCAGCCAAAAAAAGGTAGGAAATGATCAGGAACCCCTAAAACATCTAAAAACGAAGTTTGAGTTGTTTTCATACTTTTAGTTTTTTGATTATTGCTACGCTGCCACTGACACGATTTTTAACAAACATACGCGTTTTCCATCCTCACCACGGTAATAATACTGTGTCAAAATTTCATTTGAATCAATTTAATAGTGTCCACGTTACAAAATACAAAACGATCTAAAGCAATAGATACTCGTATGTATACGGAAAATTCTGTCCCTTGGTTTCCGTAATAGGCTAGGCAATGTTTGGATGGACCTAAAAAGTTGATTTATGTCACTAGGTCTTCCTTGACAGGTTAGTGGACAACCTATTATGAATACAAGAAATTTCTCAGTTTTTCAGCCCCCCACCCCGTAACCGCCCCAGTTTCACCCCACCCAAAAAAACGCAGAAAATGATCAGGAGCCTCTAAAACGCTAAAACGCTTAAAAACGAAGTTTGAGCTGTTTTTATATTTTTAGTTTTTTTATTATTTCTGCGCCGCGACTGGCACGATTTATAAAAACCATACGCGTTTTCCATCCTCGCTACGATAGTAATACTTAGTACTTAAAATCAATTCAACAGTTTCCTCGTAACACAATATAGAAGGATCTAAAGCAAGTCCTTTATGGTTTCTGTAATAGGCAAGGCAATGTTCGGGTGGACCTAAAAAAGTTATTTATGTTGCTAGGTCTTCCTTCATGGGTCAGTGGACAGTCTATTATGAAAGCAACAAATTTTTCAATTTTACAACCCCCCACCCCCATCCACCCCAATTTCACCCCACCCAAAAAAAGTAGAAAATGATCAGGAACCCTAGAACGCCTAAAAACGAAATTTAAGCGATATTTAATTTTTTTTGTTTTTTGCTAATTACTCCGCCGCCCATGCACCGATTTTCAAAATTATAGGAACATTACCTACTACCACCCCACAGCATATCGCTGCCCAAATTTAATCACAATCCATGCAGCGGTTGCTGAGATTACGAGGCTAGAAGAAAGCGACAAACAGACAGACAGACCGACGGAAATGAGTGACGTGGATTTTCGTTATGTAGATATCATAAAACGCCCAAAAAGCGTATTATCTCAAAATCGAAAAATTTCGCGATCACAATACTCCCCTCACCTATCGGTGTGGGAAGTAAAAGGAAGATTTGCATTAAAAATGTGCACAGCTTGACGACACTATGTAGTACACATTTAAGACTTTTTGTTCAATCAGACGATATTTACCTACTGGCACCTCGAAAATATCTATGCGTATAAAAACTAAAGATGGCTTTTTGTCGATCCAAAAGCTATTATATCTGTTACAAATGTGAAGAAAAACAAGTTGGTTGTGTAAAGATTCCCCTTACAAAACGACAGCCCCAGTTTACGCATTTAACCCCCTTTGAACGGGGTCGATTGTAGGTCAATGAAAACGTGGTGTTTCTTTCAGAGCAATTATTGCTGTAACCATGGGACGTAGCGTGGCTCCAGTTGTAACAGCATGGCGCGCATGGATCGAAATGACATAAGCGATTGAGGGCAGAGGCCCCTTGTTTGAACTATGCAAAGACCTCTCTCATCTACGTCGGCAGAAAACGGTTTTTGCATCATTGATCACTCTAGGCAAAGGCACAAAAATTAAGACCAATGTTTTGATGTTTATTGCATACCAACATATTTTCAACAAATTTACAGGAGCAGCACTACCTACTGTATTATTGCATTCTATAAATAATAATAAATTAAATAATAAACAACAAATAAATTTTATTTGTGAGCATGCTAAAGAGGTGGAAGATCACTTTTTGTCTTGCTGTAGGTAGAAGTGTTGAATATTCTTAGCCCTCCTTATATACGACATTAATTTATCTGATTGGTATACCGGGTGTCCAACAAGAATTTCCTAAACAGGTGATATTTTCGTAGCGAAAAGCGGTTCAAGCAGGAACTGAGTTGAAATTCTGAAGGTACTACCATGCATTCAAATTAAATATTTTTTTGTACGTCATGTCGTCTCCGAATACTCACCCCTAACTTTTTGTTTTCAAATAGCACCGCATAGGTTTTCCTACATAAATGATATCCCTATTTTATTTAAAATCTTGTGGTACCTTGAAATGTATACGTAAAGATATTTTTTCTGTGAAATCATACGCGTAACATAAATACAATAAGAATTTGTTTGACACAAAAAAAGATAAAAAAGAAAACAAATGTCTTTTTATACTTTTTTATTACAAAAATATTATGCCTCAAATCCTTATTTTATTTATCTCATGCTTATGACCTTACGAAAAAAAAAATGGAGTCAAAAGTTGATTGACTCAGTACTTCCCACACATATCTAATGATGATACCATTTTATTTTCCCATTGCATGAAACTATCGTTTGAAATCCCCTTGCAACCAAATCATCGCCCACCCTCCCCAAAAAAACATCCAACACAAAAACTTTCGTAAATAGTTTCTTGCGCCTCCCTCTTTAGGAACTAAGACGCCAGTTTTTTTCTGCATCCTTCAACTGGACGATGCGAAACTATCAGGAGCCTCCAAACCGTCTAAAAACGAAGTTTGAGCTGTTTTTATATTCTTAGTTTTTTTTTATTATTGCTACGTCGCCACTGATACGATTTTTCAGAAATAGATACGTTTTCCATTCTCGCTGTGTCAGTAAAATCTGTGTCAAAATTTCATTAAAATCAATACAATAATTTTCGTTTTACACAAAATACATAGAACGAAATAGAGCAAAACCCGTATGTATACATCACAAAATTGGTTTCTGTAATATGCAAGCCAATGTTCAGATGGACTTAAAAAAGTGTAATATGCCGCTAGGTATTTCTTCCACACGCCAATGGACAAACTATTATGAATACAACAAATGTTTCAGTTTTAACCCCCCCCCCTTTCCACCGCCCCAATTTCACCCCCCACCCAAAAAAAGTAGAAAATGATCAGGAACCCCTATAACGCCTAAATTTTTTGTTTTTTTTTCTAATTCCTCCGCCCCACTGGTCAACGATTTCCAAAATTATAGGAACATTACCTACTACGACCCCACAACATATATCGCTACCCAATTTCATCACAATCAATGCAGCGGTTACTGAGATTAGGATGTCAGAAAAACGCCAACAGAAAGACAGACCGACGGAAATGAGTGACGTGGATTTTCGTTATGTAGATATCATAACACGCCAAAAAGCGTATCACCTCAAAAACGAAGATTTGCGCGATCACAATACTCCCCTCACCTATCAGTGTGGGAAGTGAATACTAAAAAATGGAGTCAAGTTTAATGACTCGTTTAATGTCTGAATTATTCCAGAATAGACCAGTAATATTCTTCATAGAATATTATTTTAATAATCTACTAAGAACAAGATGTAGCTATTTTCTGATGAACATTTAGTAATATTTGTAATAGAAATATCTGTATGTAGGCAAATATTCAATATGAGGTATTATTAATTTATATTTGCACGTTTCTTAGTGAATTAAAAAACTTTCATTCGTTTTGCGTTCATCCTAAATATACCTAATAAGTATTATGTGCAATTTTCAAAAGTTTATTAGTCATTAGCCATTGCCAGCAATACAGATACGGCATTCACCAACGATAAAGTGACAGCATCTTATGCTGATGTATGTATGTATGTGGTGTCGTCAGTTGTTAATCTTGTCTGGTTGTCACTCGCTTTAAGTGTTCTACTGTCATTCTGTGCTTCAACATGTGGATGTCGGCATTTTAGCAATTCACGAATTCACGAGTTTTATTCCTGAAAGGCCTGCATTTATACCCCATTTTGTACTATAAAGTTGCTGGTTGTTATATAGTGTGTGACAGTTTTCCAAATTATGGTCACCTACTATGCTGTATGGTACATTATACAGGGTGGGCCAATAGTGCGTGGACGGAGGATTGTGGGCTTACTAAAAAATATTTCAAAAATCTGTCACTTGATCATGGTAGGGATTCTTGAAGGCTATAACGTAAAAATATTTTCACTTAAATTTTGACGTTTATACAGGGTGATTCATATCAAACTTACATTTTTTTAAAGGGAACCCCCTATATATTATTGCATATTTGGATTCCTTGATCAATTTTAGTGTGACTTTATGTATCACACATGGAACTTTAAACGAACCGTTTAGGCGCAAAACACCATTTTTGGTATAAGTAGGTATCAGGAAAAAATTGAATATCGCAGCGATTATAAAACTTAGAAGACCGTGACTTTGCGGTACAACTAAGCATGAAATGCGTCACCTTAGGTCAGACGGCTAAAACTGAATTCTTTTTGTACTTGGAGAAATCAGTAGATTAATTAAGGAAACTTCAATCACAGATAACTTGATTTTTTCAAATGGCAATGCCTATTTTGGTTTAAAAAATCGAATGTAAAATTTGATTACCTTTCTAACGATATAGCATTCTCGATATCAATCTTTTTTGGTTTTCATTTTATTTCAAATATTCAGTCAAATCGGTGTTTTTCAATTTTCCTGCGTGCAAGCAACCTAGCAGGCCATGAAAAATAAACAGAAGCTCGTTAATATGGAAGAAACCAACTAACTTAGTAGAAAGATGCAAACTAACTGGAGCAACCAGGCAAGATTATGAAAATTCCTTGCAACATATTAGCTCTAACCGGATACAACAGCCCCAAGATATCTAATGTAAATGAGTAGCTGGGCTATGACAGAAGTGTTTGTTTTTCACAGCCTACTAGCTATTGAGCTCTACTAGAGCTTGACAACTTTCCAAAACGATTAAAAATTTTGAAACAAAAGAAAAACTACCAGCGATTTTTGCTTACAGTCTAACATGTTTAGAATTTCACATTTAATGGGATAAAAAGATTAGTCACTTCCGTTTAGTTAAGTCAAAAGTGAAAGCTCCAACTGGAGCATTCTGAACATCTATTGAAATAATTGCTAGAATTTTTTAATTACACTATGTTGTAATTGTGTTTATTTCATGTAGTTTCCTGCAAACTAAATTATGTCTTACAATTCAAACAGACTGCAATTCAAGTTTCATTTTCCGCGATTTTGCTAATAAGTAGAAGTACCTACTAAAGAATTTGAAGGATTCCAGTCAGAGGTATCATTACTTTTGACTTACGGAAATGGCTACTTTTTTATAGCATTAAATGTGGAAATTTATTCAGAAGACATAGATATTATACTGCCAGCAACAATTACTAGTAGTTTTCCTTTGATTAAATATTTTTTTACTGACTTTGGAAATTGGCTAATAGCTAGTAGGCTATGAAAAATGAGCGTTCTTGTTACCGCTATTGTTTCTGGTTAGAGGTAACATGTTGTAAGAAATTTTCATAATCTTGCCTCGTTGCTCCAGTTACTTTGCATCTTTCTACTAAGTTAGTTGGTTTCTTCCATACTAACGAGCTTTTGTTTATTTTTCATGGCCTGCTAGGTTGCTTGCATGCAGGAAAATTGAAAAACACCCATTTGACTGAAAATTTGAAATAAAATGAAAACCAAAAAAGATTGATATCGAGAATGCTATATCGTTAGAAAGGTAATCAAATTTTACATTCGATTTTTTAAACCAAAATAGGCATTGCCATTTGAAAAAATCAGGTTATCTGTGATTGAAGTTTTCTTAATTAATCTACTGATTTCTCCAAGTACAAAAAGAATTCAATTACAGCCGTCTGACCTAAGATGACGCATTTCATGCTTAGTTGTACCGCAAAGCCACGGCCTTCTAAGTTTTATAATCGCTGCGATATTCAATTTTTTTCTGATACCTACTTATACCAAAAATGGTGATTTGCGCCTAAACGGTTCGTTTAAAGTTCCATGTGTGGTACATAAAGTCACACTAAAATTGACCAGGGAATCCAAATATGCAATAATATATAGGGGGTTCCATTTAAAAAAATGTAAGTTTGATATGAATCACCCTGTATAAACGTCAAAATTTAAGTGAAAATATTTTTACGTTATAGCCTTCAAGGGTCCCTACCATGATCAAGTGACAGATTTTTGAAATATTTTTTAGTAAGCCCACAATCCTCCGCCCACGCACTATTGGCCCACCCTGTATAATGTCAGTAGAATTTTGAGGTTAAATGCAACAAGTTTACATGTTTACACTTTACTTTAGGCGTCTAGACTGAGATGTCTAACCACTTAACATTTGTGACCATCTGCCACTAGTAGGTGCCATTATTTTTGGAACAGTATCCATAATTCCCTAAAAATGTTTCGTATATGAGGTAATTTAGACAAAATGTTCCTAGAATATTCAAAAACATTCTACCACGATTGTTCATGTAATATCCGTGCGGACTATTCGGCGGAATATTATAGGAATATAGCGTGTTTTTCCCATTTCGAACGTTTACAGAATATTCTGTAAATATTCCAATTATCCATGGAACTTTCCCAGAATATTCATAATATCTGTAGTGAATGTGAACAGAATATTCTCATATCATCCGGTGCTATGTGGGTATATTATTCCCCATTGCATAAAGCTATAGTCTGAGATCTCCCCTTGCAAGCAAATCATCGCCCGCTCTCCGAAAAAGCACATCCAACACAAAAACTCTCGTAAATAGTTTCTTTCATCTCTCTCCATATAGGCAGGTGATATAATTTTTGTTCTGCAAGCTTCAGCTGGACGAATCGAAGTGATCAGGAACTTCCAAATCCCCTAAAAATGAAGTTTGAGCTGTTTTTATATTTTTAGTTCTTTCATTATTGCTGCGCCGCCACACCCAATTCCTAAAAACCGTGTGTCAAAATTTCATCAAAATCAATTAGGTATACAGGTTATACAATACAGAACGATCGAGAGCAATACTCGTCTGTATATGTACATGTACCCCCCCCCCCCCCCCCCCACGGCCCAAATTCACCCCCATCCAAAAGAAGTAGAAGTCTTTCTTTCACAGGTCAATGGGCAGCCTATTATGAGTATAAAAATGTTTTCAGTTTTACAACATTCCACCCCCCAAACACCCCAAATCACCTCCACCAAAAAGAAAAAAGTAGAAAATGCCCAGGAACCCTTAAAACGCCTAAAAACGAAGTTTGAGCTGTTTTTATATTTTGTTTTTTATTATAGCTGCGCCGTCCCGCCACTAAAAACCATAGGCGTTTTCCATCCTCGTGACGGTAGTAATACTGAGTCAAAAGTTCATTAAACGAAGTTTGGGGAATATCTGAATTTTTTTTTGCTAATTACGACCCAAATTTCATCACAATCCATGCAGCGGTTACTGAGATTACGACGTCAGAAAAATGCCGACAGACAGATAGACTGACCGACGGAAATGAGTGACGTGGATTTTCTTTATGTAGACACGGGGCCGTAGCTAGGCGTTGACCATGGAGGGGGTTCATGGTGACCTTAGGGGGGGTTTCTGTATAAAAGAATATGTAATGTCTTAATTTGCTTAAAATCTGTATAGATTGTATCGCTGCTAATGTGCCATGAGTGCCGAGAGATTGGTTAGTAGTAGAAAGAACAAAACACTAAGCTTGGAGAAAGCATCCTTGATTATTTTTATTTTGTATTATTTTAGTAGTTATTTCATTCATGGGAATACTCATGGGGGGGGGGGGGGGTTTGAACCCCCCAACCCCCCCCCCCCTTATATACGGCCCTGTGTAGACATCATAAAACGCCCAAAAAGCGTATTATCTCAAAATCGAAAATGTTTGCGATCACAATACTACCCTCACCTATCAGCGTGGGAAGTAAAATAGGTTTGTGTATAAAATCAAAGGTACTACAAGATTTTAAATAAAACTGGGACATAGTTTTTGTACGAAAAACTAATGAGTGCTGCCTGAAAAAAAGTTGGGGCGAGTGTTAAGGTTGAAGTACAATTTATTTTTGAAGAAAGTACTTCTCACCATCTAATCTATTCACACTGTATAAAGCCCAGATAAGTCCTAGCCTGGAGGATTGCTCTCACACTTGGGGAGCTGCTGCCCCTACCCTGTCTATACTGGATGCCATCCAGAGAAGGGCAATTCGACTAATTGGTGACCCGGCCTTAACGCTCCACCTGCAGCCACTTTCTCACCGGCGTGTGATTGATGACCTCTCACTCTTCTACCGATATTCAAACGGAGTCTGCTCCTCTGAGCTATCCTCTATAGTTCCGCCGCTCGCCGATCCTATCAGATGCACCCGCGCCACTGCTGCATCTCATACTAAGACAATCGTTCTTCATACACCAAGAACCGAGCGGTAGGACCGTACATTTATTCCCAGGGTGTCCAAGACCTGGAATGGACTGCCAGCAGATGTATTTATTGCGCATGCGGGCGTGCTATTCAAGTCCCGCGTCAACAAACTTCCCCTAATATAACCTTTTCACAGACGCCTCGGTACTCTGGTATTTAGGCTCTGCCTACGCGGTCTACTCAGTTATCAAAAATGGCATGATAGACCATATAGTACTTTCAAAAGTTCCTCAGCTTTCGTTTCAACTTTTTTTTGTTACGAGAATTTCACGTGTGCAGGAAATTCTGTATATGCTGATAATAGTGTTAATAGAACGAAGCTCAAATTATTTAGGGTATACTCTTTGTATGTAGAGTAGGATGAATCTTTTATTACTACCGGTAATGCATGGAAAGTACTGAGTCAAGACACTTAACCATTTTTTTATAATAGAAATAGATCACTACACAATAGTAGAAAGATAGGGACGGTACACAAACAAATGAAGAGTAGCCGTGTACCCATGTGCAAAAAACAAGGTAGTGCTGTGTAAATTTTGAAGGTCTTCTAGACATATGAACGAAGCTCCTCCCAAAAACTTTGAGAGAAAAAATTGTCATCCCACTTAATTCTATGTTTCTCTAAGAAGAATCAATAAGGATTTTACTTGATTTACAAGGACTTTTAGAGCATTAGTAATTGAATAGAGGAACAAGGAAAAAAACAACTTTCCTTTTTTGTATATTTTAATTTCTGCATGCTCCATGCAGCAATATCAGCTGGATTTTGATTGTTTTTCTACAAATGCACAATACGGAATATGGGAGAACATTTTTAACAGTTCAGTCGCTTTCATTGTTCAGTTTTGCCAGCAACAGGGCCCTCTGCTTTTCAAGCTCAGTCTCGCTCATTTCACCACCCTTTCCATCTTCTGGTTTATATGACGGTGTGCTCTGTGCAAAAAAGAAATCGTTAGCTCAGTAGAATTATGGCATACGTCTATTGTAAATTAACGTACAGGCCTAATTACATATGAACCTTAGAATCAATTTTTAAGAGTATTTGCGTGAGACACTCAAAAGTTTGTATCGCGCATATAACATTCTCAATTCTACTGAACTATTATACCTACACTGAATGGAATATTCCTGTAAACATTGTAACATACGCTGAATCATAATGGTTCAACAGAATCGATTTTTTTTTTCATTTATTAATGCAGTTGATAGAAATTCTACAATCTTAAATTAAAACAAACCTGCAAAGAAATCAGTCTTGGATTTAACAGAGTAGTACCAGTGTTTTTCATTGTGCTGGAAACGGGGTCAAAACTTACCCTCCTGAGTAAATAATTTGGTAGTATTATGGCCTAAACCTTGAAAAAAGTGTATTTTTACTTCAAGCGTATATTGATATCTTTGTTACTTTCGATAACACAGGTCGTAGAAAAATGATTTTAATATACAGGATGTTTCATAAGTTGGGACTTTTTTTCATGCAGCGGATAGTACTCGCCAAAATGAGTGTTTTTCCCAGTAACATATAAACGAAATATTTAGAGAAAACAAGATACTGACCGCTAAAGAAATCCTCAATTCTAAATCCGTCCCTGGGCAGTGAGATTACCATGTCATATCACAACAAAGCAGTGCCACGCGCCAGCGGTGCCTGTGAGGAAACGGGCAGATCGTCATACGTCGCGTTGCTGTCGCATAGTGTACGAGGGTGTTTGACTTGCTACATCGGCCGATCGGACTTTAGAAACAACAACAATGACGCATGCTTATAACAATAATGAACAAGGACATGACATGATTTTAATGTACGGTGAGTGTGGTCAAAATGCCGCTGCGGCTTAGGCGAGTGTATGCCGATCGTTTCCCTAACCGTACTCACCATGCACCTTGTCGACTTCTCTCGCTCGTGCAAAGAGCTAGAGACACAGGAGGTCTGAATCCACATCGCAGTGGACACGCTGAAAGACCTAGACAACCTCGTATGGTCCAAACTGAAGAAGACATCATAAATCTCGTCGAAGAAGATCCTACGACAAGTACTAGGGTAGTGGCGACGCAGGTACCAGTGCCACACAGTAAGGTATGGCGCACGCTGCGTGAGTAAGGTATGGCGCACGCTGCGTGAAGAGTTATTGTGCCCATTCTACGTACAGCGTGTACAAGCCTTGCAATAGGAAGATTATGCGGCCAGAGTACGGTTTTGTGAATGGTTTTTGCAAAAACACGAGAATGATGCCGAGTTTTCAAAATCGGTTTTAGTTACAGACAAATCAACGGTCACGCGTAATGGTACGATCAATTTTCGCAATACGCATATGAGGTCAGTGGAAAATCCTCATGGTATTCGTCGATCTCATTTTCAACATTCTCGGTAAATGTCTGGGCTGGCATGGTCAATGCTATGCTTATTGGACCTTTTATTCTACCACCTCGGATGGATGGCTTACAATATCTGGAATTTGTGCAAAACACTTTGCCAACATTACTGGAAGATGTTCCTTAGAATATCAGACAGTCTATTTGGTTCCTGCATGACGGTGCGACACCCCACTTGAGACGCGAAGTGCGTGATTACTTGAATGTGACATTTCCAAATAGGTGAATAGGACGTAATGGACCGATAGCGTGGCCTCCACGATCGCTAAACTTAACCCCTTGTCATTTCTTTTTGTGGGGCGAAATGAAACGTTTAGTTATCAAACAAAGTGAATTATTAGCGCCAATTACAGAAGCTGCTGCAGCACGGCGCTAAGTTCGAACAATACCTGTAAGACGCCTGTGATAGTACCGCACTTACAACTTCGCGGCAACCAAATAGTAAGTATTTGCTTGAATTTTTTTTACTGTTTTGCTGCTGGTTCACCGTGCATTAGCTTTGCCGTTTCAAGGGCCGTTGCTTCTAAAAAGGAAAGTCCCAACTTTTAGAACACCCTGTCCATACATTAATAAAAAAGAGTAGCACTCTTACTCAAAGAGTTTGTTTCGCTCCGATCACACTGCGTCGCTTAGAGCCTCGGCAGTAGATATAATAATTTTTATTCTACATAAAAATGTCAGTTCTACCCCAGGATTTGTTTTCAGCACATCTAAAACCGTATCGTCTGTAGATAGAATGTGATATGTCATACATTGTAAATTCTCACTTTTATGATCATGATTTGTCTGAAAACTCTAAAAAATCTTATGACACTCAACTAACTAGAAAAGAAAGAAAATGTAGTTACGCACAAAATAAATTCAGGGTAGATTTATTTATCTGATAATTTTGTATTTAAAGTACCAATGTTTAGATAAATAATGTAGATGTTCCACTCCACTCTCACAGCATGCACCACCCTCTCGCACAATCATACCAATTTCGTCAAATTGAAGCCGCAGATTTTGTCGTCAAAATCTTGAAAGATGGTCAAACTGGTCGACAGATGGACATTAATGTGCAAATCTGCTGCTTTTTATCTAAAATTCGAAATGCATCCAACATAATATATCACATTGCGTGCCATGTCATTCGTATATTATGTATGAAATCAACACTTTCATAGCAGTGACTCTCTTAAAAAAGCCTTAAATAGTCAAAAAGTTGTGTCTGGCCGTTTTAACTAAGTAATTAATATGAAAATCAGAAAACGTTTAGTGATTGACTAGGACATTTATTTTATTTCGGGCAACGTTATAAAGAATATTTTTGTAACCTTCCTTACTTTCTATACCTTGTTATCCCGATTGATGGCACCAAATGAGTACGAACTGAGCAGAAGATATATTGTCAGGCGCCCCTCTAATAAACCTACTACAGGTTCGCAAATTGTACTAAGATCAAGGTATGCATCAGCTGTGAATGAGTATCTAGTGCCCAAACCACTTAAGTATCTGCATGGCTTTGGTGCCATCAATTGTGGTAACAAGGTATAACATGTTGCATCTCTCAAAGTGTACCAACCTATAAAGAATGCAGAATGCCCAAAATTGAAATTTGATTTCATGATTACTTCCCCACCAACAATGCGCCATGCGTGATAGAATAATACAAAAATAAAATATCTATAGAATGTAATGTATCAAATAATAACTGCAATTATACTACTGCTTAAAATTATTCTTGTTCCTTCCACTTTTAGTTGGTTTGAAAAGCACAGGATTTAACGAGGTTCATTTTACAGGGTTCTGTATGAGTACATACATTTCTGGAAGTATTCAATAGCGTCATTAGAGTCTCAACTCAATCTAATCCCTTCCAAAACATTTGAATAATTATCAGTAAATCGATTTTCATACGGTTTATTCCAGAATTTTCTTTCTATAAAATATTTGGAGTATCACGAACATTCAATTGATTTACCATCTTCCATCCTCTTGAGAAATTCAAAAAATATAACGATTTTTTTAGTCCCTAAAAGTAATAGCTTGGCGTCAATTTTGGTTACAACTGTCTGATTTCTATAGGATAAACGACAAACAAATAAGCAGGCCGAAATTGTCCTAATACTTGTTCCTCCAATTAAAGTGGCACAATTAAAATTATAATTATTCACCTGAACAAATTCAATTTAAGCCATATTCAATTAAGCATGACACGTAATGTGATATATGAGAAACTGGATTTGGTAGACATTGTTATCTTTTCGAAAATAGCATGCACTTAAATAACGGTAATTTTATTGAATTAAAGTTTACCTTACTCTTTATACTAATTTCTTTTGAAGGTATAATTTCCTTTACCAAGCTGATGCGCTAAGTTGCCAAATTGCTAGGTTTTTAACGCATTCATAAAAACAAAGTAGAGTATAACTTATTAAAATATTACTAGTATATAATAAATGATATTATATTAACTTCAATATCTACAGTGATATATCGCGTACATAAATTACCAAAATACTGAAAAATTTCAGGAACTCACTGAAGGGCTTTTCTTCTTGTGTTTCTTCTTTTTCTTTTTCTTGTACTCCTCACCACTTTCTTCAGAGTGAGCTGGACTTGCGCTTCTAGATCTATATTTAGTTTTCTTATACTTATCCCCTTCAGACTCACTGGCGCTGGAGGACTTGTATTTTTTGCTTTTCTTTTTCTTGGACTTCTTGGACCTTGAATGGTGATGACTGCAAGATTCTTCCATTTCGTGTTGGAACTCCTGGGTAATAATGGGGATAGAGTCAAAATATCTAACGCTATACTGGCTTTACATAAAATCACAGAAACGATCTACCAACGTTCAGCATAACGCCTGACACTACAGGCATTTTAGATACAAATTGATAAAAATAAATTTGAAATAAGTCTTTTGTTTTTTGAGCGATTTGCTGTCCCCGAATGACAGAAATTTGTTTTAAGAACAAATCTTCAGGACATACATAATTTTTATCAGTTAACCCAATGCTTCCAGAATTATAAGACGATGAACAGACAGACAGATGGAAATGAGTCATACTTTTTCAGTGATATAATCCCAAAATATCAACATTTGATAACAACTGAAGCCAATTATTAAGAAAGTTACGCTGCGTAATCACTTTTATCTATGACACTGAAAATACATATATGCACTTACCTTGTATATCCTAATTCTGTCAGACTCTGACTCAAATGCAAGAAATTCGTCTTCTTTTTCGATCTTTCCTCGAATTTCATCCCACGATAATTCGAAATCAATATTCATGTCTCTCAATAGATTCTTGAAACTGCTCTCGATTTTTTTCATCCTCTTGCTTTCTTCTTTTAGCCTCTCCTTTTCCCTAGCTTCAGCCTGAAATGATGGAAATGTTCAATGTTCAGTGAAATGTTTCAGTGAAACATATTCTGATTCTGATTAGCGACATAGCTAAGCAATAAGAAATTCGCCATAAGTAATTGGAATTTTGAATAAAAAAAATGTTTGTAATAAATAGAAAAAATATAATGTAAGTTTCGATATCTATTACCATTATTTTTTTTCTAGATTCCCAGCTAAACGAGAAAATAGTTGCTTGTGTAGCTAGTGTATATTTGTTGCACGATAGCTGATGAATGAAGTTTGCAGCTCGAGATGAAGTCTACGGTCAAAGTAAATATCTTTTTGAATGTTTGAAATTAGATCACAAATTCTTGTAATTAAGTACCTAATTGAGCAACATTTTCGGCAGCGCAGCTGGCCAAACGCCTAAGCGTCAGGGTTTCGACCCGACAATCTACAGGTTCGAGCCCAGGGCTTGACAAGTTTTTATATTTCTTTACCAAAAGAAACTTATTGATATGCTTCTTGCGCATGTTACACACGTTTTTTCTACGATCGAAATTTGAATCAAATTTTATCAGACATTTTTATTCCGGTTGGGCACAGAAAATATGAGAAAACAAGGAAAATTTTCGAATTTTCCTAGTCGGAAGACGTCACCTCACTAGGTACGTCGAAATAGCTATCAGCAAGATACCAAAATAACATACTACTTTCTATATATGATAGGTTAGTCCGGACATTAAGTCGAAATTATATTTTTTGGGTCAATTCATAAACATATGGCTACAATCAACTTTTGACTATAGAGAGGCGGGTTACAACTGACAATTTGAATTTTCCCTTTTGATTTTCAAGATCGCTTTATTAAGAAACTAAATGTTAAATGAATAACGGAATGCTGATTAACAATTGAAGTTTTGAATTAAGAAAAAAATATATTTTTTTTGTGATAAATCGAAAGATCATATATAAGTTTTATAACAAAACTGTTTTTGTTTTCTTTTTTTCGCTATAATTCAAAAGTTATATCAAAATAAAAATGGGTTTTGAATCGAGTACCGAAAACACGCCGACGACTCGCGAACCCGTGTGACGTAACGATGGCGGTTAAGATGCTCCTTTGACCAACGACGTCCTACATCGATAATAGATTCTAAGTTCCCAGCCAATCGTGAAAATACTTGCTAGTAACTAGTGTATATTTGTTGCAATATAGCCGATGAATGAAGTTTGCAGCTCGAGACGACCTCTACGATCGAAATAAATATCTTTTTGAATGTTTGAAATCAGATTACAGATTCCAGTAAGTAAGTAAGTAAGTCAGTACCTAATCAAATATGTCTTGTTGAAACCATTTGGTGCATGTTCGGCTGCCCTAGTGGTTAGTGTTGGGTAATGGACCCGTTGGTCTATGGTTCAAAGCTCAGCCTGTCCATTTTTTTTTTATCAAATAATTTATTCATACCATTTGGTAATATTAGGTATTCATGATTTCAAACTGTACTAATAAAAAAAAAGTAGTCAAGTTGATTGACTCAGTACTTCCCACACACAATGATGATACCATTTTATTATTTCCCATTGCATGAAACTATAGTCTAAAATCCCCTTGCAACTAAATTATCGCCCATCCGCCAGCAAAAACAACATCCAACACAAAAAACCCTCGTAATAGTTTCTTGCGTCTCCCTCCTTTGGAACTAGAACGCTAAAGTTTTTTTCTGCGTGCTTCAACTGAACGATGCGAAACTATCAAGAGCCTCCAACCCGTCTAACAACAAAGTTTGAGCTGATTTTATATTTTTGGTTTTTTGATTATTGCTGGGTCGTCACTGACACGGTTTTTCAAAAACAGAGTCGTTTTCCATTCTCGCCGCGGTAATAAATTCTGTGTCAAAATTTTATTAAAATCAATTC
This sequence comes from Callosobruchus maculatus, assembly GCA_951848785.1. Taxonomy (NCBI): domain Eukaryota; kingdom Metazoa; phylum Arthropoda; class Insecta; order Coleoptera; family Chrysomelidae; genus Callosobruchus; species Callosobruchus maculatus. The sequence goes on from CATOUR010000186.1 coordinate 115,337, forward strand.
AATAATTTTCGCTTTACGCAATATACATAGAACGAAATAAAGCAAAACTCGTATGTACAGATCACAAAATTGGTTTCTGTAATAGGCAAGCCAATGTTCGGATGGACATAAAAAAGTGTAATATGCCACTAGGTATTTCTTCTACAGGTCAATGGACAGACTGTTATGAATACAACAAATTTTTCAGTTTTACAACCTCCCCCCCAACCCACACAAAAAAATTGAAAATGATCAGGAACCCGTAAGTTTGAGCTGTTTCCATATTTTTTGTTGTTGCTGCGCCGCCACTGACACTATTTTTTCGAAACATACGGGTTTTCCATTCTCGCCGCGGTAGTAATACTGTGTCAAAATTTCATTGCAATCAATTGAACGATTTTCGCGTTACGCGATATCGAACGATCTAAAACAATACTCGTGTGTATACATCACAAATCCCGTGGTTTCTATAATAAGCATGCAACGTTCGGATGGACCTAAAAAAGTGTATCATGCCGCTAGGTTTTTCATTCATATATCAATGGACAGCTCATTACGAATACAACAAATTTTTCAGTGTTACATCCCCCCACCCCCCAACCACCCCAAATTCACCCCCAACCAAAAAAAGTAGAAAATGATCAGGAACCCCTAAAACGCCTAAAAACGAAGTTTAAGCAATATTTATTTTTTTTTGTTTTTTGCTCCGAATAACGATTTTCAAAATTATAGGAACTACGACCCCACGGCATAACGCTGCCCAAATTTCATCACAATCCATGCAGCGGTTACTGCGATTACGAGGGTAGAAAAACGCGAACAGAAAGACAGACCGACAGGCAGACAGGCCGACAGACAGACCGACAGACAGACCGACAGACAGACCGACAGACAGACCGACAGACAGACCGACAGACAGACCGACAGACAGACCGACAGACAGACCGACAGACAGACCGACAGACAGACCGACAGACAGACCGACAGACAGACCGACAGACAGACCGACAGACAGACCGACAGACAGACCGACAGACAGACCGACAGACAGACCGACAGACAGACCGACAGACAGACCGACAGACAGACCGACAGACAGACCGACAGACAGACCGACAGACAGACCGACAGACAGACCGACAGACAGACCGACAGACAGACCGACAGACAGACCGACAGACAGACCGACAGACAGACAGACCGACATACAGGCCGACAGACAGGCCGACAGACAGACCGACAGACAGACCGACAGACAGACCGACAGACAGACCGACAGACAGACCGACAGACAGACCGACAGACAGACCGACAGACAGACCGACAGACAGACCGACAGACAGACCGACAGACAGATCGACAGACAGACCGACAGACAGACCGACAGACAGACCGACAGACAGACCGACAGACAGACCGACAGACAGACCGACAGACAGACCGACAGACAGACCGACAGACAGACCGACAGACAGACCGACAGACAGACCGACAGACAGACCGACAGACAGACCGACAGACCGACAGACAGACCGACAGACAGACCGACAGACAGATCGACAGACAGACCGACAGACAGACCGACAGACAGACCGACAGACAGACCGACAGACAGACCGAAGGACAGACCGACAGACAGACCGACAGACAGACCGACCGACAGACAGACCGACAGACAGACCGACAGACAGACCGACAGACAGACCGACAGACAGACCGACAGACAGACCGACAGACAGACCGACAGACAGACCGACAGACAGACCGACAGACAGACCGACAGACAGACCGACAGACAGACCGACAGACAGACCGACAGACAGACCGACAGACAGACCGACAGACAGACCGACCGACAGACAGACCGACCGACAGACAGACCGACAGACAGACCGACCGACCGACAGACAGACCGACAGACAGACCGACCGACAGACAGACCGACAGACAGACCGACAGACAGACCGACAGACAGACCGACAGACAGACCGACAGACAGACCGACAGACAGACCGACAGACAGACCGACAGACAGACCGACCGACAGACAGACCGACAGACAGACCGACAGACAGACCGACAGACAGACCGACCGACAGACAGACCGACAGACAGACCGACAGACAGACCGACAGACAGACCGACAGACAGACCGACAGACAGACCGACAGACAGACCGACAGACAGACCGACAGACAGACCGACAGACAGACCGACAGACAGACCGACAGACAGACCGACAGACAGACCGACAGACAGACCGACAGACAGACCGACAGACAGACCGACAGACAGACCGACAGACAGACCGACAGACAGACCGACAGACAGACCGACAGACAGACAGACCGACAGACAGACAGACCGACAGACAGACCGACAGACAGACCGACAGACAGACCGACCGACAGACAGACCGACAGACAGACCGACAGACAGACCGACAGACAGACCGACAGACAGACCGACAGACAGACCGACAGACAGACCGACAGACAGACCGACAGACAGACCGACAGACAGACCGACAGACAGACCGACAGACAGACCGACAGACAGACCGACAGACAGACCGACAGACAGACCGACAGACAGACCGACAGACAGACCGACAGACAGACCGACAGACAGACCGACAGACAGACCGACAGACAGACCGACAGACAGACCGACAGACAGACCGACAGACAGACCGACAGACAGACCGACAGACAGACCGACAGACAGACCGACAGACAGACCGACAGACAGACCGACAGACAGACCGACAGACAGACCGACAGACAGACCGACAGACAGACCGACAGACAGACCGACAGACAGACCGACAGACAGACCGACAGACAGACCGACCGACAGACAGACCGACAGACAGACCGACAGACCGACAGACAGACCGACAGACAGACCGACCGACAGACAGACCGACAGACAGACAGACCGACAGACAGACCGACAGACAGACCGACAGACAGACCGACAGACAGACCGACAGACAGACCGACAGACAGACCGACAGACAGACCGACAGACAGACCGACAGACAGACCGACAGACAGACCGACAGACAGACCGACAGACAGACCGACAGACAGACCGACAGACAGACCGACAGACAGACCGACAGACAGACCGACAGACAGACCGACAGACAGACCGACAGACAGACCGACAGACAGACCGACAGACAGACCGACAGACAGACCGACAGACAGACCGACAGACAGACCGACAGACAGACCGACAGACAGACCGACAGACAGACCGACAGACAGACCGACAGACAGACCGGCAGACAGACCGACAGACAGACCGACAGACAGACCGACAAACAAACCGACAGACAGACCGACAGACAGACCGACGGAAATGAGTGACGTGGATTTTCGTTATGTAGACATCATGAAACGCCCAAAAAGCGTATTCCTGGGCCATCCTTCGGTTGAGGAGATCTTTTCAATGAAACATATTTGATTAGGTACTTACTTACTGGAATCTGTAATCTGATTTTAAACATTCAAAAAGATATTTATTTCGATCGTAGCGGTCGTCTCGAGCTGCAAACTTCATTCATCGGCATCGGCAAGGGGATTTTAGACTATAGTTTCATGTAATGGGAAATAATAAAATGGTATCATCATTGTGTGTGGGAAGTACTGAGTCAATCAACTTGACCCCATTTTTTTATTAGTACAGTTTGAAATCATGAATACCTAATAGGTCTGTTTTTACAGCAATCACAAACTAGTCAGCGTCATTTTGATTGGCCAGTACTAGTCAGAAATAGTTTGACAGCTGCAATGGGGAATACTGATTGGCTCTGACTGGTTTGTGATTCTCTGTAAAAACAGACCTAATATTACCAAATGGTACGAATAAATTATGTGATAAAAAAAAATTAAAAAAATGGACAGGCTGAGCTTTGAACCATAGACCAACGGATCCATTACCCAACACTCTAACCACTAGGCCAGCCGAACATGCACCAGATAGTTTCAACAACACATATTTGATTAGGTACTTACTTACTTACTGGAATCTGTAATCTGATTTCAAACATTCAAAAAGATATTTGTTTCGATCGTAGTGCTCGTCTCGAGCTGCAAACTTCATTCATCGGCTATATTACAACAAATGTACACTAGTTACTAGCAAGTATTTTCAAGATTGGCTGGGAATCTAGAATCTAGTATCGATGTAGGACGTCGTTGGTCAAAGGAGCATGTTAACCGCCATCGTTACGTCACACGGGTTCGGGATCCGTCGGCGTGTTTTCGGTACTCGATTAGAAAACCCATTTTTATTTTGATATAACTTTTGAATTATTGCGTAAAAAAAGAAAACAAAAACAGTTTTATTATAAGACTTATATAAGATCTTTCGATTTATGACAAACAAAAATTGATTCAAAACCTCAATTATGCTCATACACCTTAAGAGGTCATGTCAGTAAAACTATTTTCAATGCCTTGATACTAGTCCATTGCTTGTTAACTCCAATAATCAATTTGGTCAACACCATAAGTATGTCTGATTTATTGCTCAAACCACAATTGTATGATGACAATAAAGCATTATATTTTTCATTTGATAGCTCACCTTTTCTAATAAAGAATTGAACGTCAACTTGACATTTCCCGCATCCAAAGTAGCAGAACGCTTGTCCTCACAAATAACTGTGGCAAACTGGTCAAATGTAGTATCAATCCTCACTTCAAATTCTTTTTCTTTGAGAATCTCTTTGATTATCTTCTTTTCATCGTGGAATCTTGATTTCAAGTCTTCCACGTAGAATTTGAAAAGGTCCAAAGGTGTAGAGCCATTCTGACCTGAAATGAAGTCAAACCACTAACAACGATACACGATTTTTTTTGCAATTTCGGCGACGCTTACGCTCGCATTCTACAATCAGTCCTAAATCTACTGAGTGAGATGTCAATAATTTACGAAACTTACCTAACATAGCCGAAAACCTGATGTCTGCCGATATAATCGGATACAGTTCCACCCACAAAGACATCGAAGTTAGTTTGCCTTCTTCATGCAGATGATCTAGCAGAGCTAAGAACAGATCTCTATTCTTTCGACACTGGCGCTTTATTCTTCGTTTCTCTCGTTCCCTCTCTTCAGCATATTCTTTTTCTAGCACTCTAATGTGCTCTTCAAATACTATAAGCGCATCTTCTTTGTCCATCGCTAAGAGATTTACGTCGTTCTTAAATGCGTTGTTTTCCAATAATAGCACCTTAAAAATTCTATCTATAAGTTGATGTTTTAAGCAGGTTCGGATATTATAAATTAAAATATTCATTTGTGATCCGTGATGAAGCAGTTTGAAATAAATCGACTCAGAACATGATTCCAAAATATGCATAACCTAGAATTATAGCAAGGTGGTTCGATAAACTTCAATTCACCGCGCAGTAACTCTGCAAAATTTTGAGCTACTCATTTAGTTATAACGGAAATGGAAAAAAGTGAATTTGGTGTGCCGAACATTCTTTGTCCCAAAAAATCGTTACTGAAACCAAGAAGAGGCTTGATGTATACCCTGCACCCTCAATTTCAATGGTTTGGAAGTGGTTTACCGAGTTCAATTGTGTTCGCCCTAAAGAAGTCATTACGCCAGAAGTTATCGATAAAATGAATGGAATGATATTGGACGATATCGGCTGCAATCCAAACGAGTTTTTGAGCCACTTCGTTACCGTGAATGAGACATGGATCCATTACACCACACCAGAGATTAGTTGTTGGTCAACATCTAAGAGTAACAACTGAACATAGGGGTAGTAAACAAACCACTTCAGCATGGCGTGCTCAAAGCCATTATCTTAAGTAAATAAACAAATTTTTGACACTTCAGCCTCCAAACATTGATCAACTGTGACCTCACAGTGAGAGTTCAAATTGTAAATAATGCTGTGTAACGCCAACTAACCTGAAAATTCTTCCAATGTAACCCATCTTACAAACACTGCACTTTTTGAGTTCCACCTCGAAACACTGTTAAACTACACACGAATATAGCACAGCAAGTCCGTAAAGCTTCATTACAATTACAAACAAATAGCGAATTCGATTTTACTGACCAAGCATAAAAGACGCACAAACAAAATAAACTTTTGACAGTAGAGGTTCTACCGTAAATATGTCGCATGAAAATTAAATCGGCGTTGCCAGCTCCTCAAATTTTATGTAAGACTTTAGAATTTGCGTTTATGATGAAGAAATATGCAGTAACGCAGTAGAGGCCAACATATCTATTGATTTTGCTGTAATCATTCCTGAACCATCAAAATACCGTCTATTTTAACGTAGAATGAAATATTTCTTGATACTATACAATTAAGACGATAGTAAATAATTATGACTGCCGTATTTTGTGGTCAATATGACAACGTAAGAAAAGATGTCGGCCTATTAGAATTAGTTATTTACTACCTCTATGTTCAGTTGTTACTCTGAGGTCAACCTCAACCACATTTTTCTGGAATTCACGCGTATCATTCACATCGCTTACCTTAAAAGGGTAAAAAGATCACCGAGGAATATTATCCACAGCTGTTGGGCAGATATGACATTATTATGAAACAGAAACAGCAGCATTTGGCGAAGAAACGAGTGTTGTTTCATCAGTGGGTAGATTCTGTAACTTTCGTTATAGTAACGAAAGCAGGCGAAAACGAAGCTAATCATTTACGAAAACGATTTTTGACGCATTCCATAACCCTTCGTTACGCTTTCGGCATGGAGCTCGATGACTCACGAGCATTCACGAGTTGGCTTAAATATCTCTGAATGAGACTCTGCAAAATCCAGCAATGCCGACCATTGCAAAGGATTAGTTTTTTCTCTTTGATTCATTGATTGTTAATTAAGTACAAAAATAAATTTAAGCAAATTGTCACTTTGACACACAGCAATAATAACGTCATAACTTGACAAACGAAATCCAAAATCTGCCGCTATCGCTTATACCGTTCATCTGCGTTCGTTATGTCCGAGTTGGAACGAAGACACTTATGGAATAAACGAGCGAAAGCGTTGGAAGAATATCGCTATCGCTTCGCTTAGAGTTACAGAATTCACCCACAGGACAATGCACTGGTGCAAACGTGTATAGGCATCATGGCGAAAATTCGTCCAATGGACTAAAATTTCAGCCCCCTTCGACTGTTTCCTGAAGAAATATCTAGGGGGAGGTTTGGGTCATTGGTTTATTGAAAAAAATTAGATACACGTTGGATTAAATGTATGTAGCTGAAAGGGGATTATGTAGAAAAATAAATTGATTTTTGCGAAAAATGTTGTTGTTCAACGTTCCAAAATGATCAGTCACTAAAAAGTTCAACGCGAGTAAAATTCTGAGTACTGTAATTTGTTTGCAATAGTCGTTAAGCCCATCGATGCCTAATAACACTGGTTGCGTTCAGCGAACCTGAGCGCTCTGGCGGAGCGCTTTGCATAGAGCGCTCTGTTAGAGCGGAATACTGAACGGTCCACGTCTAAAATGTCACACTCAACACGCAACGCGCAGAAACCATAAGCATTGAAGAAAAAAAGATCCTACATATTCACAAGACAACAGTTTCTTTTGCCCGATGTCCCAAAAGTGTAAATACCGAATTATCCGAATTAATTGGGACCGGGGTCGATTCGGGCAGTCGGACATAAAAAATACGAACTAGCACACATGGAAGAAACTTTATCAAGTTTAACAAATACAGTAATACAATAACGCACGAAGCGCTTCGCTGTGAGATGGTACACTTTGGTCAAAACATGTACATCATACATACGTATATGTAGTGTTGAAATATATCTGGACTCCAACAAGTTTCAACTTCAAACAAAACAAAAATTATATACATACATACTTGGCTTTAATCTGTTATATCACGTTTGGAACCGATTCGGATAATGGACTGGTATCATGAAGTTGAATTGAAAGTAGCATTTTCGCATGCAGGCCGATGTATGGTATACAAAAATAGTCGCAAAGGAGCGTTCAGCTACTTTTTTTAACCATAAGTATCCTAATATAATGGTTTTGAAATCCAGGAACTGAAATTTAAATGCAGCCAACAGTTGCAAAGCGCGGTTTTGATCCCGCGCGGCCAGTGTTGCCAAACTTATCCTGATTTCAAGAACTCCATGGTAGACAAAAGGTTGTGGCATCACTTTACCTATTATAAGTGGTTTTTGTTGAAGCTCATTTTGTGTTTAATTCCGATGGCGTCTTTATCAGTTAATTTCGATTTTCCCATATACAGGAAAATGTATGTACGAAAATCATATCAATGTACCAAAATTTGTCATATGACAAATTGAAAACCTTTAGAATACTAAATAGACTAACGGCCTCACTAATACATAAAAATGAGCCCTAAGCTGCAATTTGATCATTCCAGCGCCACCTTAATTTTAGAAAGGGAGGTTTTAGACGTATTAATGCCAACTAGATATTACTACCGTAAGGAACACAGAACATACAATAGGTTAGTTCGAAACTTAGAACTATGTTAGTCTGTACTTGTCACGGTGATTAAGATTTGACGCCTGTGTCCTATGAATCCGTTGCAAATCGTCAAATTTATGCCGTTCTTATTCTGTGTCCCTATTGCGTTTGAGTTTAATGTTTTCGTTGTGCTTTTATCGCTGGTGGTTTTGATTTTCGTTTTGTTTCATATAGGCAAAAAAGGCGGACTGTTGACAATACGTCGACAGCATGGAACGATAGTACTGTCATCGTACATCTGAATAATTATGATGATTTGTGTGACAATAGACGTTTCATTTACATTGTGAGCTTTAGTCAACCTTATCAATGTTCTGTGCTCTAGTTTGTCAACCTTTCCATTCCAAGATGACGCTCAAAAAGCGGCGGAAATTAATTGTAAATTTAATATTGGCAATATTGGCATGTGGCGACTTCTGCGCTGTCTTTCCATTTACCGATAGTCTGTCATAAACCAGTTCCAAATGGATCACGAACAATTTCACGACGAAGCAAAGGTTTTACTGTAATTAGAAACTAAAGCGGTTTGCCTCTATGCGGTCCAGTTCAAAAGACCGACGCCAAGTGACCTTTCTTGTAATGAATGTTATATGCTGTGCTAATGAAGACAAAATCCATTTTTTGAGGTAACACTACCAATCTAACTTCTTAATATAGAATACCTGTGCTTCACTCCAAGTGGTATCATAGTTGATTTTTGTCATACACTCCAACACCTCTGCCAGCTTTTTCATGTTCCTTTTCTTTAGAACCTTCGCCTCCTCCTTTTCTCTTTTTGATAATGTGAACATGACATCTTCATAGATGTCTCTTCTGTCTGAGTCTGTTACATTTTGCCACACCTTGTTAGAAACAGATAAAAATAATTGATTATAATTTGCAGAATATCATCTTCGCAAACTATATCATCATGACAAATTATTGAAATAATTGCTGATGTGATGACACTGCACAGAGGTGCCGAAAATAAATGAAATAGCCAATTGTTTATTTTATTTTAGCGGGAATCTTTTATTTACGCAACATTTTAACTAAATAACGGATAACATTTTTTATGCTCTGCCTACGCGGTCTGCTCAGTTATAAAAAAACGGTCACATATTTTTTCAAAATAAGTTTAGCGATTTTTTTTTTCAGATATTTTGTGTTGTTTGAGATGTTTTGCTTATTTATTGTGTATTACATACATTGATACCATAGTACAGTCGAGTTGTAACAAACTGCTTGATGACAACACATTTTCGGGATGATGGGAAGGGTAGAAATTCGAGCTACAGCGGGTGTGGCCAGTTTACTATAATACGTACTATAAGGATATACCGCCAACTAGTCTGTGTATTTCGGGTATAATGTGATATATATAATGGGTAGGTGTTACAGTGAATACATTAAAATATAAAAAGTACAACTGCGTTGTCACAAAGAAAACAAATATATCGTATCTAAAAGAACCAAAATATGATGGCAAATAAGGTGAAATTATGAAAAATGTACAAAAAGTATGAATGATAATATTATGCGAGTGTAGTTATAGGAAGATGTGAGGAAGGTAGAATCAGTTTTATTAAGTACAGCTGTACTTAATGTAAATGGTAGGTTTAAGAGAGCGATCATCATCAGCTGTTCACAAGTGATCTAGAAAGAAAAACGATGTATTTTATGCAGACACCGAGATTGTCTTGCAGAGTATACATATACATACCACCATTACCATCAGATGCTAAAAAAGGCTACGGTCAGAGTGCATCCGTCTTTCACTGATCTTTTACACTGGCAGAAACATTTGTCGTCAAATTTTATGCCATTGCATCATAAAAAATTACATGATGCCCAAAAATGGTTTCAATACCAAACATTTAAATTTCTTTACGCGTAAACGAAAGAAAATTAAAACTTGCTAATGTTATCAAGGGCTTATTCTATGAATTGAATTAGGCTATCTTTATGATTAAAAAATTAGCCCAATTCATGACAAGTAAAAAAATGCCATTTTTAAAATGTTTGAAAAACCGATGTCATGGGAATTCTGTTTTTGCCTGTTGTACTAAGCTGCGCAGAGCTAAGTCTGATAATTACCCAAGAAGGGTAGCGATTTGCTACGGAATGCTACGACGTCAAGCAGATCAAAACTAATATTCTGATAAACCAAAGGACCTTCTTTGACTCTTGTTTCTCATTCCTTCCATGCATTTTAAAAACGGCATTCCAAATCCATTATTATTTGGATATGTTTTTAATATGATGTCATAGAAACAGCTTCATTGAATTCCCAGTTCGCCCTGGCAGTTTTTAGACATGCCGTTGGAAGACTAAAAGATGTAAAAGAATTACAGCTTCCAAATTCGGTCAAGTATGTAAAAAGAGGAAGCAGTTTTCCGTTCATAACTTTGTGAAATCTATAATAGTTCCAACAGAGATATCTGCAAAGTCTATTATGTATTGTGAAGAAAATGAAAAAGTTGCTCCCTGCGCAAAAGTGGTGCGGTAAACAGAAATCGCAATTGGTTTTATCAAATTAATTGCAGTTGCACGTCACAAAAAGTAACTATTGCTACTTTGCCGTCTGAACACAAAAAGGCGTGAAAATTGATAAGATAGCGCAAAGGAACATAACTTCTAGAATGAAAAAAATTAAATCTTATACAAGATTTTTATCACTTGATAGCAGAAATGCTAGACAAATGGAGACAACACAGACAAATGATATTTTACCATAAAACAAATGGAATTATACCTTATCCACCGAACAAACGGAGTAACCATGCACAATATACGTAAATTTTTACTGTATGGTCAAGGGTTATATCATTGATTAAGGTATTAACGGGAAGATGGGCCACCAGATGCTAAGATCACGCGCCTAATTTTTGTTCCTCCTGGAGTGTCGCCACCTATATGAGCACAAATGTACCTCTACTGATACAACTTTGACAATATAACAACCATCGACTTTGATACGAATAAAGTACCCTACTTCCAACTATCTATCAACGCTACTTACTATTATCTCCGCCAGGTGTCGCTGACATTGGCAATTTGACATTTGACATAGTGATGGCAGTGTCATATTTCAATTGTTTAATATTCCGATGTTATTTGGAAAATTTGGGTCAACCACGATCAAAAAATATTGATTGATTGATTTCGATTTATCATCGTTTGTATTGAATTTTTCGCGATTTCGGGAAGCAAAATGGTTTACAGATGTTATTACTATAACTGTCCAAACAACAAAACTCGTAATCCAGAGATGTTCTTTGCTTTCCCAAAAGCAACAGCTATACGTGATATTTGGATCAAGAATAGTGGCAATGTGAATTTGTTCCAATATGTTGGAAAGTCTGACCCACTGCCAAAGCAATTAGGTGTCTGCGAACAACACTTCAAACAGAACTATATCCAGAGATCAGATACAAAGAAATTCTTGGTCAGACACGCAGTACCGTATGTATGAGTATAATTCAGGTAAGTGCCTATACCATTGAAACCAAACTATTGCCTTCTATTACTCATCTACATCACTAAAAACTTGAAGCAATACGCAAATTTACCATACTCTGCCATTTTCTTAAGCCTATGGGGCATTCCACCACAACAATTTCAAACATAACGCTTTTGTATCTTGACTGAACTTATATACTGCCCAGCACCAATGCATCAGCAGAAAGAGTCTTTTCTTCAATGGTCTAATGTTGAATGCCTCAAAAAACCCAGTGATTCATTCTGGTTATTAGGACGATGTTGATACCTAAAATGGATATTGAAAACACCTTCTAAAAATGTTATTCCTACTCAAAATCAGCACCAGCTGACCAACTGCATCAAAATAACTAGGTATTTTTCAACAAATAAAACAAAAACTTTGTGAACACTTTTCAATAAACCAATGCCAGTAACATTTCTCAATGCAGTAACTCCAATTTCATGTTACAATTTAAGCTTGCTAAATATTATGGCAAACTGAGCAGCAAAATGAATTTCTTTTGAGAATTACTGATCCCAAGAATTTGGCAACAAACAGACAAGAGTGGTTCCAAGGCATGGCATAATCATTATAAAGATGTACGAGTGGCTGATTAATGGTCACTTTAGGTATACTATGCTCAAGCATTGATTAAGGTATTAACGCTCAAGCTAATGTGTGGGTTTATTAGTGTGAGTAACAGCATAAATCTGCCATACTTCTGGTATTTCGTTTTGTTTTGTTGACAGTCCAAGGTATCAATGGAGCATTCCAATGATCACTAAACTAGATGCTCGCAATTACAGCTATTTAGAACATGACAAACCGTATGGTCTCACTAAATTTCAGTTTAAAAAAAGTTGGTGAGAAAAATGCAGAAAAAAATGCTTGTTGTATTCTTAATTTCAAGTGGCTGAATCACTAGTGAATACACCTTCCTTTTTTTTCTTGTCAGAAAAAGTAAAAAACATGTCTACTTCTTTATTTCACTCAAAGTTTTACTGGGTGATACAAGTAATTGGCCTGAACATTTTTTTATAATTTTATTTTATGTAAAATTAATACAAAAGAACAAGCATGTGTAATGTAGAATATCCTTGTTACATGATATTTATGTCAAGTCAATTTTTCCATGTTGTTATGTGAAGCGAGAACAATCTATCAAAAAAAAATAGTTTTAGAGATTAGAAAGAACCATCCATCCTGTTTTCGCCCATAAAAGCAAACTATACCTACTAAAACAGCCCTTATTTTGTTACAGGTTATGCACTCACAAAGAAGAAATGATAAACCACTACAGGTATGGATTATCGTACTGTCAGATGGTGCTATATCATGTGCTCATTGCACTTGTATGGCAGGATTAAGTGAAGTTTGCAGCCACATAGCAGCAGTTCTTTTCTTCCTTAAAGCACGTCCTAAAAGTGTCGGCCAACAAGAAAGCTATATATACATATTCTAAAAAAAAAGTTGGCATACACAGAGTTGAAGTATCATATTGTTATACATAACAAAATGACAAGAATTTCTGAGACATTAAAAACATTGTTATAGTTTATAGCTACTTCTAATATAATTAGGGACACTATTGTATGATTTAGCTACATTATATGAGAATCATCTATCAAAAACTGCATTTTTTGTTTAGGCATTGTTAGTTTCACAGAATTCCTAGTAATTGTGAGGATATAATTTACATATATCTAGTATAAACTTATGTGAACAATATAAATGCATTTGAATATGATGTACAGTTGTGTAAAAAATATTGAGACTAATCAAGGGGAATTTGAGATGGACTAACTCTAGCAATACTACGAGTGGTTTCTATCTCTACTGGGTGAAGTTGCGTCTTACCTTTTGTAAATGCTGGAATATGTAAGTGACCTCCTAGAACTTCAACTGAGTCTCTAATTAAAAAACCTCTATCTGCTAATATTATGTCACCAGGTATAATTAAATTTAAAAAGCCACAATTTTCTGTTAGATGCTTGTCACTTGTCCTTCCACCATAACCATCGAAAATGTAATTCCCCCACTTCTCCATGAAATACCTTACAATGGGCTAACATTCACCATATGTCACTCAGGTACAAATATTATTTAAAGAAGATTCTACAACTTTTTCAAAATATTGTGGATGTCTTATTAAATATTAACTTATTTATTTGTTAATTATAGTAGGATATTCCAATTTGCAATTTTTTAGTTTATCAATGTAACATGAAATCTCACGTTTTTTAAGTAAATAAGTGTAAATTTTAATAAATAGCTCAAAATTGTACATGGTGAGTAAACAAATTTTTCGAATTTGAGTTTTTTTTCAGTTTTTTTGCATTTTCTGAGAAGATTTTCTATAGTAATGTATATTTTTTTTACACCATCAGAAAATAGAGATTTCAACGAACGAAAGGCTCCCAAACTTTTTGAAAAAAGCTGATATTTTGACGCGAGAATTTGTGATTGAAAAATGGGGTGCATTTTTTATCTTAAGGTCAAATAAGGCGAAAAAATAAATATTTTAAATCAAATAAATTACAGTGTATTTGGGACATAATAAGGGAAGTATTCACCAAATTTCGTAAAAAAAATATTTTTTTTGAAAAAGATAAAAATAAAGGACCAAAAACTTGGTTTTTTGAATTTTTCACCAAAATTTTGAGGTTATGTGAAAAAATTGATAACACAAGAGTTGTAGATCTTTTTATTACCTACATCTTTGCCATTCAACTTTTTTCCATAGGACTTGTAGTTTTGCCAGAAATCAAGATAAACCATTTTCTACCCTTAAAAGCTCACCCCCTCCCACTTCCCGATCTCGAATCGACCGTAATTTATTTTTCCTTTTATTCTTATCATATTCTCCTCCTTTTCTAATGAGTTTCATCCTACTGTAATTTTTTTTCACTTTTTATTATTTTTGAAGGCTTCGGCACTGGACTAAGACAGCTTTTAAAGCAAATGTTGAACTCAGCATGTCAGTCCCGAGATGTATTATCTGTGGTTGTTAAAAATGAAACAAAAATTGTAAAGAAAGATGCAACTGTTTATCATTTAGAATAATAAAATTTTTGAAATGTATCCTGTTTCATTACCTCATCGATACGTTTATGGTTAATTATAATAATAACGTTTAAAATTATGAAATAATGTGATTATTAAGAACATCATTTAAAATCAAATTTGTTAGCAACATCAGACATGAAATTTGTTTTGAATAAACATAACTATAATATGTGCACAGACAATTACTCTTATGTAAATTATAGAGGGATTTTGACATCACTGAATGGTGTTTCACTCATTGCCCTTCGATACACTGAATTATATACTGTTCAGAACAAGCCTTAATACATCGAAGAAATATATATATAATAAATACATAGGAAAATATAACTAATAGTTTTTCATTCAATAATCCTTTAGCTTCTGGTGTGTGCAACAATCAATGGTGCAACTTAACAATCATCCAATGAGTGTTTTTGAGATAGTCACCCTGTTTGATAAGATACAAATTAATCACACTATGTTAAGCAAAGTGCCATTTGAAATACATATTTTCACCTCTCTGTAGCTAGACACCATTTCATGTTACATATTTGGAAAAAAAGTATGAATGTGGGTATAAGCATTGATTAAGGTATTACTTTTAATACTTTAATCAATGGTATAAGCTATTGATATGAAATATTTTCATTTTGATTGTGTGAGAAGCATACCCTATAATAATAAATAATTAATTTTAACTCCACCATTTATTAAAAAATATATGGATAGATAACATGAGCATTTATTGGTGCTGTTAGTATACACAGTATGTGGAGTAAAGTCAGCACACTCTTCGCCTCCTGGTATCGGTCTGCCTCTTCTGTCTCGAATGCTTGGGAAGCTGGAGAATTTTTTCCACACCTATAATGACAAAAAGGAAGCATTTTGAAATAGTGCGCAAATTATTCGAATAGAGAAGTGAATAGTCATAATGTACCTATTCCAGAAACTCAACTTTTAGGTTATGTCAAAAAATGAATGTATTAAATGATCCATTTTTTGAACTTGCCTATATGTACATAGGTATACAACTAGCAATTATTACCTACGGATGGATGTTTTTGCTACTTTAACATAATCCACCAAAGGTTGGCCACTACAACTTCATTACTTCTATATACTTCACAGATAAAACTTCCAAGTAAGAAATGCATTATTTTGGAGTATCAAGTGATAAAAATGCAGTATGACTATAACAACTATCGCTCTAGTGAATGTGATAACTCATGGGATAACTGTAATTGGCGAATAAACGTTTTTTTTTTGCTGTTTTCAATATGCATTCAAGTTTTCATCATGCATTATCTCATGAATTACATCATTTTAATTGACAGATGTGCTTACCTGACAAAAAAGGTTCCTTAAAAAACACATCACAACAACAATTATGGTGAAAATGTCCAAGAAATTGTAAAAAACAAATAAAAGTCCTCAATTTCATATGGCGGTATACCGACAACAAGGTTATCAACCGCTGTCAGCTGATCGTTTGGAATTGGAACACAAAGCATATTTTCGAATGTTAGGTTCACCGACGATCCCGACCGACCCGTCGGTGGTTAGGTATGGGTCAGCCATGGTCATTGGCACTTCAAGGTCGTATTTTTATAGCTGGATGCTCCTTTGCTCCATCTATTGGGCATATTTATTATAAAGGATTCCGGAATTTTTGAAGCTTCTGAGATTGGCCCAGAGGGCGCCAGGTGACGGTGTCGTGGTTTCTATGAGAGTGAGTGAGATAGACTAGAGTGAGTGAGATAGACTGCGAGCGCGCGATTTTACTGTGTGGTTGTTCATCTTCCCCTAAATACTTTAATCAATGGTTATATGCACACCGTCTAGAAAACAAAGTTCGATTTATCCAAGTAAAGCCCCAAAATATGGGTTTGAAATAATTTTTTACTCCGTTTCTTCAGTGAATGCAGTATAGTATATAGGATTGGTCATATAAATTCACTGTATAGTGTTATGATTTCAAATATGTAAATATGTTTGCCTTCACCTTTTGATTTTACGAAGTAAAAAATATCGGTTAGAATGTATTTTTTATTCCCGGCTCAAAAAAGCCCAGACCCTGGGCCTGCTGGCATATTTAGATTTTATGTATATACAAATTATAAACCGTGAGATATCTCAGTAATCCTGAGGATGGGTACTGCTCAAAACCAATTACTTGGATTTATTTAAATTTAAGTACTTTTTAACTTTGGCCCGTAGTGTATATGAATAAATCACCCAAAACTAATGACTACAAATTTAAATATTTTGTGAAACAATTTTTGAAAATTCTATAATAATTGAAAGGTCGGCAGGAACAACGCTGTATAAACTAAAAAGCTTAGTGGCAGAGATAAAAAATCGTCTTTTCAATCTTTTTTTTTAGAATGCTTATATACTCGTAGTTGTCCACTACATAGTCGCGTCATAGCTGTTGCAGCGGTTCCAAATAAACTGCGTAATGTTATTATGGAGACATCATTTTATATTGAAATGTTACTTGTTTACACTGTTGAACTTCCAAGTATATTCTTCTGAAAAGCTTCAGTAATGAAAGAAGTAGTTATGCAGATTGATCATACTACAGACTAAACAATGAATATATTAAGAAATGGTTAAAAAAAATTAATGCATCAAGCTAAAATATTCCGTATGTTGCAATCAGTAGCCTCAACTGAATACTGAGAAATCAATACTGCACTTTAATTTAATGTACATGTTTCATCCCCCAAAATATTGAAACATCTCTCTTTTCAATGTTGCTGCACAAGTTGTTTCAATATATTAGGGACCAACAGTTGTTTGTCGAGAACACCAGAGAATGTTTCCGAATATTGAGGTAGTCAAAAAACTACTAGAAAAAATTATTTAAATATTGTTACACTCCATAAATTGAGAGTCTTATTATTATTATCACAAATGTCATGAGGACCATTACTTTTTTCTCTTTACATGTTTCAGTATTAGAACAAATGTATCTAATTAAATGTGCTTACCTCTAAATGTCCAAACATTTCGTCTAATCTATAATACTTTGTTGCAGACGTTATCAAATCGGAGTTTAGAAGAAAATCTTCTAATTGCTCCTTCGATTTTTTTGCTTTCAGTCGTTGCTCTTCTTTTTCGTCTTTCTGTTTTTGAGTTTTGTAGGCATTGAACACCTGCTTTTTTTCATTCAGCCTCTTGAAGGACTCGTACCTTCAAAAGATAATCTTGTAACCATCATAAAAACCAATAATCATACCTCGTATTTCTTCCTTGATAAGAACTAAGAAATATTTGAGTAGGATATATCATGTCTCCAAATAAGCCTCCCAATTAACCGTCCAGTATTGAACCACCTTTTTACGGCCGGTGGGCTGGCTACTTGTTTCTATCATTGGTGTACTTAGGATAGCCGCGCCGTGTGAATCTTAGAGCATATTTAGGTTATCGTTATTATTCGGAAAAGTGTACGTATATGGCATTTTAGAGATATGTAGTTTGCTACAGAACCACTTTAAAATTCATACAACAAAACAGTTACGAGCAGAAAATTTACTATACTTTTATTTGATTCCAGATCAGTGGAAGACTGCTTTGATCACTTTGCGACAATTATCGAGGCATATCGTTATTAGGAGAAGCTGACACGTAGTAGACTGAAAAGTGAAAATATTTGAAGAAAGTCATTGAAGACTACCAGGGAGAATTCAGTTCTGGAATAGATAATAAGAAACAGCAAAGTACAGAGAGGTGGACTACTTTTTCATCATAAAGAACAGTGCATTGCATATGCAGACGATGCCATCATCCTGACAAGATCAAAGATGCAGCTGGGGACCGTATTTAGAAGATTTGAAGAAGAGGAAAGAAAATTTGGACTATCAGTAAATGAAGGGATAACCAAATAAGTAGAAATGCGGGTTGATGTATTAAAAGCCAAAAATTTATAGAATTTCAAACAAAGAATAGACTATATAAATTTGAAAGAGTGGAAGAGTTTGAATATCTAGGAGTGACAATCACCAACAGATGTCAAGAAAACTGTGAAATGGATAAGAGAATTTTGAAAGGTAGTAAAGCAGCTGGATCACTATCGAAAGTTTTGAATGTCAAAGAAGTTTCAAGTAGGGCGAAAATTGGAACTTATGAAACAGTAATATGATCCGTAGGTTTATATGCAAGTGAAACATGGACAATGACCCAGCAAGATGCATAAAAGCTAAAAATCTGGGCGAGGAAAACATCGAAGAGAATTTTTGAGGGTATTAAAATAAATGAAGCGCAATGGAGAAGATGTACAAACAAACAAGAAATTGACCTATATGAAAGACCTAACATAACAAGGAACGTCCAGGTGCAAAGAGCTAGATGGTTGAGACAGATTATTCTAATGTCAGAACAGAGAAGTACAATAAGAGTATTGTTTATAGAAGAAGGAGGAAAAGACGACGAGGACGACCAAAGAAAAAATTGTTGACAGAAGTACAGAAATATATACAAGAGATAAGTACAAAGAACTGGAGGAAGCATGCCACTGATCGAAAGAGTTGGAAACGAATAGTAGAGGAGTTAGAAGCCAAGTATCTTCACGGCCTGTAGCGCTCATGTACTGTGTGACCAACGTAAATTGGCCGGCGAAAAGGATTCGGTGAAAAAAGTGAGGACATTGCTATAGCTTTTTATGATTCTATCCTATTTCCTTCTTTTACGACTTGTTTTATTTCATATATAGGAAACGGCAAATAATTTATATTCACTCAATATCCCATGTATCTACTTGACAAAACTTATAGCTGCAACCGGCAACAGCAGATTTCATTCCCCACCTTAAAGACGGTCCAGCATTGGGACCGCAGCAGACGATATTTAATGTACTTATGTTTTCTGTCTCTTTTTAGACTCGACGTGATAATGACGATCACTACCGTCAATTTACGATGGTCACAGGGACTTTCATCAAAAATGCTTTATTATCCATTTTATTATTCCACCTCATATGTATAAAGTGTGACACCCATGGCACGTTAACCATTGATGTGTGGGGCACATGTGTTTTTATCCAGTTTCAACTAAAATTAGAAATACTATACTTCTGCTTAACCACCACACTACTACGCCTGATTAAGCAAGTCTATACCAAACCAAGGAAAATGATGAAGTCTTCGGACGGAGTCAATGGACTAGTATCATGGGTTTGAAAACAATGATTAAATCATTATAACCTGTTAGTGTATAGAAAAATAGGTTTACTGATGTATTTCGTTACTTTCTGCACCGTATTGTTTACTAATAAATCCAGTTTAAAGTTTAAAAAAAAGGTATTCAAATTTAGTCAATCGGTGCGATTCGCGCCATATATCAGCAGTGCATTGTTGCCTCGTCAACTTTTAATTGCGGTATTGACGCAATTTTCACGAAACAAACTACTTTTTCTTCACTTCACACATTTCATGCTTAGTTACACCGCAAAGTCACAGCCTCCTAAGTTTTATACACGATGCGATATACATTTTTTTTTTTCTAACATCTACTTATATCAAAAATGGTGATTTGCGCTGAACGGTTAGTTTCTAAGTATCATGTGTGATGCATAGTCATACTATAATCGACCAAGGAATCCAAATATGCAATAATATATAAGGGATTCTGTTTAAAAAATGTAACTTTGATAAGTCACACATTTATTGGACCCCTATATAATGGTAAATATTTTTGTAACATAGATTTTATTGCCCTCTACATGTTTTATTTGAAACATTTTTCTCCTATCTCAAATAGGGAAGTCGCTATCGTCCACCCACACATCGTTGATACTCTACATGATCATGCGAGTAGCTAACATGTTAAGTCACAGAAATTTGGTAGCATATTTTTTCGTGACGAAAATTTCATCAACTAAGTATCCGCAAATTTCCAAATTCAGTCAAATAGTCCGATTTTTATTGCCACTTACGCAGGGTCTCAAAATCTTAGGGTCACGGATCTAGACCAGCTAACAGACATTTTTTCTAATCAAAATTAAGAAAGCCTACACCAAAAAATCCAGCTTCAGTTTAATATTCCGATGAAATTTAGCACAACCTCCCGGACCATATCAGCGACCAGTGAGCGAAATTCCACAATCATCAAGCTGCCGCTTGCCGCTGATTCATTACTAGTCCAGGCAGCAAAAGGTCGGAAAGAAATTATTGGTGATATGGTAGACATTGGTCCCCTAAACCTACACCTAAGTTTGCGCCCTCGGGGGTTACCGCTCGAGGGGTGGTGGGATGAAAACTCCGGTACGCGACGATTTTTGAAAAATAAAGCCGTTTTGGTAAGTGATATCGAAAAAAACTTCATGAAATTAAATTCTGCATAATTTTGGTCTTTATATTTTTCGTGTGAGACCAATAGTTTCCGTTCTACACTGCGTCAAAGTTAGGGGTTGGTTTGTGATTTTCATTAAAATCAGAATTTAAGGGTGGATTAAGGCGAAGGACTTTATCAAAAAGTCGTGTAACATTTTTGTTTCCCTAAAAGAATGATATCTTCTCATGTTTTTATTATCTCCAGCTGCCTAAACTCAGGCATTTGGTTTTAAGAAAAATTACGGCATTTAGAAAATCACCCCTACTAACTACCGATATGTGCTGTTGCGAAAAAATATCGTATTTGTGCATAGTTTTAGTGGAAATCATACCGTCCTGACATTGTTTAATTAAGATAAGATTCAATTTGCGACATTTGCGGGTTGCCGCTCGAGAGTGGGGAGGAGGGGAGTAAAAACTGTTTTGTGACGCTTTTTGAAAAATAGCGCCGTTGTAGTAAGTGCTATCGAAGAAAAATTCCAATGATATATGGAGACAACAAAGTTCTTCACAATTTGGGTGCTTACATTTTTCGTGTGCGACCAATAGTTTCCATTCTACAGCGCCCTAAAGTTGGGGAGTGGTTTGTGATTGTTACTAAAATCAGAATTTTATGGCGTATTAAGTTGAAGAACGCTATCAAAAAATTCTGTAACACTTTTTGTCCCAAGAGAATAACATTTCTGATATCACGATTATCTTCAATTTTTTAAATATAACATTTGGGTTTAAAAAAAATACGATATTTAGGACGACATCGCTACCTACTACCGATCGCGAGGCAGAGTTTTCACCCTCCTTCCCCTCGAGCGGCAACCCGAGGTCGCAAACTTAGGTGAACATTAAGGGGACCATCCCACCAAATTTCGTTTCTTTCCTACCTTTACGCTCAAAAGCCTTTTTTAGGACAACGATTGACTAATAGTAATTTTTTAAGTCCAAATGTATTATTTAAAAAATTGAAGAGAATATGAGAAATGTTATTCTCTGAGGAGAAAAGGTGCACCAGAACTTTTTTCGCTTAATACGCGATAAGATTCTCATTTTAGTAACCATCACAAACCACCCCCTAACTTTGGGGCACTGTAGAATGGAAACTACTGGTCGCACACGAAAAATATGAATATCAAAATTGTAAAGAATTCTATTGTCTCCATATATGATTTGAACCTTTTTTCGATAGCACTTACCACAACGGCGCTATTTGTCAAAAAGCGCCACAAAACAGTTCTCACCCTCCTTCCCCCCACACTAAGCGGCAACCCCCAAATGTCGTAAATTGAATCATATCTTAATTAAACAATTCCGAGATAGTACCATTTCCACTAAAAGTATGCACAAATACGATATTTTTCGCAACAGCACATATCGGTAGTAGGTAGGGGTGCGTTTCTAAATGGCGTAATTTTTTTAAAACCAAATGGGATAGTCTAAGCAGCTGCGGATAATAAAAAAATTAGTAGATATCACTATTTTAGGGAAACAAAAATGTTACACGACTTTTTGATAAAGTTCTTCGCCTTAATCCACTCTTAAATTCTGATTTTAGTGAAAATCACAAACCAACCCCTAATACAGTGTAGGACGGAAACTATTGGTCACACGAAAAACGTAAAGACAAAAATTAATGGATGAAAGTCTCTGTGACCATCGTAAATTGACGGTAGTGATCGTCATTATCACGTCGAGTCTAAAAAGAGACAGAAAACATAAGTACAACAGAGACATTAAATATCGTCTGCTGCGGTCCCAATGCTGGACCGTCTTTAAGGTGGGGAATGAAATCTGCAGTTGCCGGTTGTAGCTATAAGTTTTATCAAGTAGATACATGGGATATTGAGTGAATATAAATTATTTGCCGTTTCCTATATATGAAATAAAACAAGTCGTAAAAGAAGGAAATAGGATAGAATCATAAAAAGCTATAGCAACGTCCTCACTTTTTTCACCGAATCCTTTTCGCCGGCCAATTTACGTTGGTCACACAGTACATGAGCGCTACAGGCCGTGAAGATCCTTGGCTTCTAACTCCTCTACTATTCGTTTCCAACTCTTTCGATCAGTGGCATGCTTCCTCCAGTTCTTTCCACTTATCTCTTGTATATATTTCTGTACTTCTGTCAACCATTTTTACTTTGGTCGTCCTCGTCGTCTTTTCCTCCTTCTTCTATAAACAATACTCTTATTTTTTGTTTTGTTTGTACATCTTCTCCATTGCGCCTCATTTATTTTAATACCCTCAAAAATTCTCTTCGATGTTTTCCTCGCCCAGATTTCTAGCTTTCTTACATCTTGCTGGGACATTGTCCATGTTTCACTTGCATATAAACCTACGGATCATATTACTGTTTCATAAGTTCCAATTTTCGCCCTACTCGAAACTTCTTTTAGATTCAAAACTTTCGCTTTCGAACGGAGGTATAGAGCAACCCTCGTATATCGGCTTTAATACGCTGCTTGCGTACAAAATCCGTGCCTCTAGTGGCAAAAGCGAACGAGCCTTGTCGTTCCACCAAAGAGTTTACTGCTGTTAGTAGCATTTCTCTTTGGTTGCCGTTACCTTCGGGTACTAGATGGCGCACCGGCAGAACTTTCTGCTTGTTGCCTACACATATTTCACATGTTTTGTTAACATGAAATCCTGATGCTCTCTATTTCCGTCAATCGACCTATGGCGCACTGATGATCGCAAATAAGCGTGAAACAGCTGTCTGCGTACTGGTGGCGTGGATTGACGGAGGTATAGAGCAACCCTCGTATATCGATTGGACTATACTTTTAGGATTGTGCAGAAAAACAAAATCCTGGTTTACTTCTTCTAACATATGCGAATTCGTTGGCTTCACTGGCCGTATTTATAAGAATATGTATTTTTTAGCATGTGTAGAGGACCACATAAAGGTATGCATTGATATTCAAGTAAGAACGGTAACACGGCACACATACCCGCCTTCCGATTGGCTATTCTCCTATAGTCCCATGAGGTCACGCAACTAGAATAAATCAAATGAAAAATTCAAATATTTTCCTTATTTTCTCGCTATCCCAGGCTCAAAAAAATCGGGGAAAAATGACAAGCTTTTCTATCAAAAACAATAATAAACAAAAATCATGATACTAGTCCATAATCTCCGTTGCCTTAGAATCGGCACAACATATTCATTTCATTTCAGCGCCTCAATACAAATTACGCAGGCTTTTTGTCCGACTATTCATGCCTGTGCGCAGGGCACGTCAACGTCTCGGCGTACAGGATTCAGCTCGAGATGTGGTTAGAAATGTTCATGTCTAATCGAATGAAGAAGTGTACTTAAGTTCGTTGCAATAGTTTTTTGAAAATACTGGAGGGATTTTCTTCATTAAGGTAGGTTTGGTAGTTGTTCAATTGATGACTTCATTCAACGGATTATTATTGTATATGAACAGTTTTTTACGAGTTTATCACTGTTTCTCAAAATATGATGAGGTGTGAATTGTTTCGTAGAAGAAACAGGAAAATAGACGTTATAAGAGAGAAAATTCATGAAGAAAATACAGTAACTGTATATAGTAGATCAAGTTTTACTCCAGCAAGGCTTGATCAGATGCAGTGAATGGTGCATTCTTAACGCCCGAAACTAGATACTGATAAATTCTCAGTGACTAAACTCCACCATGGAAGCCTTTCCTTCCTCCACAACTTTACAGGATTGAAAACAGAATGATTAACAGCGTTAAAAGATCTAGGGTTTTTTTAAAAACTAGTCTTATGTGAAGGGGAGCCTTCAAAGAGTTTTTTTTGTTTATTTTAAGAATTTCAACACAAGGAAGTTCCGCAAATATTAAGTAGTTTCAAAATCTGGCTATGTCTCATATTTATAGCCTAATTACTAGTCACTTGAGGATTCTTTCAATGGATAAACGTATGGAATACTTTACTTTAATGTTTCTATTCAAAAAATGTTAATTGTTCAACAAACCATCCAGCTGTGCTGAGCAGAATAAGCCTTAACTCTTCTCATATTTCACTTTATATTCATTTCACTATATCATTTTCTATTTCAGCAGTTAAGCTACCAATATTTTATTAACGCTTAGTCTCTTAATGTTTTAGAAATGTGAAAACTGTTATAAGCTACTTAACTGTTTTCTATTGTAAATCGTTTATTCCTTATACTATATATAAATTAATTAATCAAGACCGATTAGTAGTAACTTATAATTTTGTTACCTTGGATCGTTTGATATCATCTTCACACACTGGTCCCATGAGGCATTAGATGGTACGTTTTTATCCTTCAACAACTCTTTGAATGCGTCCATTGCTTCTTTTTTGTCTTTGTAAACAATTGGTTCTACAACAGGTGGATTAACCTCCTTGGGAGCTTCTGTTGCACTTGCAGAATTGGAATCTTCATCTAAAACCAGGTAAGATACCACAGGTTAATTGGTGAATTAATAGTTCATCCGTGTGTTTCTGACTCTAAGTTTGAGACAATTTAAGTGATAAGTAAAAAGTGGTTAGTACTTAGAAGCCACTTGGCATACAAATTGTAATTTGTTAGCTGGATGATTTTTACCTTTAACATTTGCGCTATGGCAGTTATCACTACAGCGTCAGCTAATATTTAAACACCAAAGAAGAGGAATAAGGTAGCAAACATAGACGATTGCAGGAAAGAATTTATAAATTTCAAAATGCTAGCTCTCCCGTCACAGTACTGAAATGTTTAACAGCATATTCATACACAACAGGATAAGTATGGAATGTATGCTGGTCACTACAACTACTAGAGTTAAACATACTTTAAGGCTGTCATTCAAAAGAGTAACAAAATTATTAGATGGAGTATATTTCTAATTCGGAACCTCAATTGTATAAAAAACTGAAATCTGAAGTTAGAAATAGCTGACTGCATTATTTCAGGACTGAAATGAGAGATTTCTCAATAACAAAAGCATTATTCTCTATGGACGAGATCATGCATTATATCAGCCGTTTACAATAGACTAGCATCATGGGTTTGAAAATAATGATTAAATCATTATAACCTCTTGGTCTATACAAAAATGGAAGTACTGATGCATTTTGTTCCTCTCTGCATCTAGGTGTTTACTAGTAATTTCATTTTGAAGGTTAAAAAAAGGAATAATCAGTGCGAAGCGCGGCATGCATCAGTAGTGGATTGTTGCCTCATCAACACCCAAATTGCGGTATCGATGCAGTTTTCACGACTGGTTTTACTGTTTTGGGATAAGTCTCCCTTCAGGGGATGCCCTGCAGTTTTCATCTGTTGGCTGTATCACATGTAGGAAGGTTGAAAGCTTTGTTTTTTGTGAATTGTGATGTTAGTTGTCAAGTGAAGTTAACCTTATAATTTTATAAATTTTCTGCCTCGAATCAAAACTTTTTTGTCTTTTAGCTACTGTGCGGTGAATCATTGATTCCGAGTGTTTACAGATTTTCGCATTAGTGGATACTCATCACACGTTGCCCTTACTCTGGCATTATCTCTATCTGGGAAACAAGGACCTTTCAACCAAGTAACAACCAGGTAAGTAAAGTCTGGTTCACTGGCCGAGTGGCCGCTTATATAAAATTATGTATTTTTTTGAATGTGTAAAAGATCGCATAAAGTTCACCGAATCACAGATCAATAAAACGGGAACACAAGACAATATACATACGAACAACCTTAGATCAGGTAGAAGGGCAACATGGCACACATTTCTGCTTTCTAATTGGCTATTCCATGTAGGACCGTGACGTCACGGTCCTATAGGAGTTCAAATATATTTTCCTCATTTTCTCGGCTTTCCCGTGCCCATAGGCGTAGTTAGATGGGGGCTCGGGTGCCGTTACCCCCCCAAGAAAATGAAATTAGCCTCCCCAAAAATTCAAAAATAAATCGTTCTGTTATGTTTATTGCATCTAGCCCCCCCCCCCCCAGATCCATGGACTTAAGCCCCCCCCCAGATTCAGGGACTTAACTACGCCTATGCCCGTGCCCAAAAAAATCATGGAAAAATATGAGAAGGCTGCAGAGCCTCGCTTCAGCACTTACGAGAGTAGCAGACTTAAGGAATATTCTGAACTACAAATTCGAATCTAGCGACGGTTTAAGATTGATCTAATCTATAGAAACTTTCATCAAAGCTTGTGAATTTAACTATACACTCAAATCTATTCTAAATTGTGGATAGCTACCTTTAGTTGACGGTGGATTTGGCAATGAAATAGCAGCTAATGTTGCTGCCATGGCAGCCTCTAATGCACTACTTTTTCCTCCTGGGCTAGCAGCTGGAATATCAAAAAAATAAAAAAAAGTTCTATACAAAAAGGCACTTGCATACTTGCTGAGCTGACACTGGGTGAGTTTGGACCTGTGGAAGATGCTGTTGATGGTTGAATTTGCAATGGGGATGTCACTTCTCTAGGAGTTACTGGAGCTGATGATTGATTCAACCTATAATAATTTGTACTTTGTATTTTATTTCTAAATAATTTTGAAGTTTTTAAATAACCAGTCATAAATAAAAATGATCTATGTCAAACTAAATATAGTTATTTATCATAAGGCATAAGGCACAACATACCTATAAAAAACAATTTCTAATTTTTTTATTTGAATTGAGTTTTATTTCTATTCTATTTTATTTTTTTTTGCTATATTTTAATTTTTCATCTTAACTAATAATTAACAATATTCAATCAGATCCACCATGTAATATAATCTATTTTTATAAAGTAATATTCTAAAGTATAATTGAATACTACATTTAAATTAAAAAGAGTTTAACTAGTGACTAATAGTTTCAAAAACTATCTATATTTGTCAATGGTTTTTTAATTTGATTTGAATTGACATTGTTCCATAAAATATCTTTGAGTTTCAGCACCATAAATACTTCCTGGTCGAATGTTACAGAGTTTTGTCTCTTATGGTTCTGTTGTATTAAGAAGTCCCATTATTCCATGCAGGATCAATTATATTTTAGTCCCATAAACTATTTATTATAATAGGTTTTGCATATTTCAACTCATAAAATAGAGTAGAAATCACAATAAAACAACACAATTAAATATTTGTCTGTTGTTATGACTGGTATATCTATTAAACAATATGTAAGTATAAATATTCATATTTTTCTCACACTGGCTTCAGTGTACATATACATGTGCATATACCAAAAATCAGATGTGTTGACAAACAGCATTTGTTATTTTTTTAACCATCTTCTGGAATGTTTTTTGTCTTTTGACACAAAGGGTTATGTTATCCCTTGTTGCTG
Source organism: Callosobruchus maculatus (assembly GCA_951848785.1). NCBI lineage: Eukaryota > Metazoa > Arthropoda > Insecta > Coleoptera > Chrysomelidae > Callosobruchus > Callosobruchus maculatus. Next base: position 143,952 of record CATOUR010000186.1, read on the forward strand.
TTAGGTAAGGATGTATGCTTTGCATTTTATTTTTATTTTAACAATTTAATTACATGGAATGAAAAATTGTATATTTTTATTTTTTAATATTTCCATGCAACAGTTCAATGTACCGGTTTCCAATTTTGATTGTTTTACAGAGTTAAATTTTATAAGAAAAAAAATTGTTCACATCATTCAAATATTAATTGTGAATTATGTGTAAAAAATTTTAAATTTATTTGTTAAAGTTAATACTCAACATTTTTCAATTTTTTTTCGTCTTTATATGAAGAAGGCTTAAAATAAACTCAGAAATGTCGCCTCTTTGAGTATAAAACCTCTTACAGTACTTTATCCCCAAATCTGAGGAACCTCATCTACTAAAAAAATAGAATCACAAGTTTCTGAAAACAATGGAACAGTTATCATGAGTTTCAGTTTTTATGTATTTTGCTACCTAAGAATTAAGTGCTAACAGTTTGTAAACTGTCTTGTTTTTACTACAGTATTAAGTACTACCCTCTCACATTCTATACATTTAAATATATATACATACTCTTCTGAAGCAATCTTCTGTTTTATTTCTTCTAATTCTGGTGGTATAACCCAACGAGATTCTTTTGTATTGACATTATGGTAATATATTTTTCCATTATCCGCAGTATACTCTTTCCAAGGACATTGAGACAGAAGGAGCTAAAAAAAATAGAAGTATCAACAATCAGAAATTTTTATACTTGTTTTTTGTTTTCTTATTTAATTATGAATGCTTGCAGATCAAGTCTTAATTGCATCCACCAATTACAAAATTTCTTATATTTGACATTGTGTGATAAATTCAAATTAAATGTCTCATGAAATGTACACCTAGATATATACATATTTTATACAGGTGGACCTCAGTTAATTACAACAAATCAAACATCATCCCATAAAAGAGGGAAATATCCTTAACAAGAAAGAAGATACCCTGTCATATACTCTAAAATAAAAATTAATAACCTAATACACAAAAAATAAAAATCAGCTTCTATTAAAATGACTAAAAGTCACATGAAAAACATCAACATCATAATATTCATGATACAACTTCTGAGCTTATATCTACCTTGTTACCACAATTGATGGGTACCAATGGCAGGATATCTAAGTGTTTTGGGTACTAGATGGAGGATTAGAGACACAAGACACTCTTAGATAAGGCAAGAGAGGGGATATCGCATGTCAGCTTGATGCTATATGTATTAGCTGTCATTAGCTGTTACCAAAAATGAATAGCCACCAAAATATTTTTTTATGATATTTTAAGACCAATCATTGTAAAATATTGTAGTGTGCATAATGGTAGGGTGTGCTGCTTATGGATGTAAAAGCCACAGCAGCAGGAAGGAGCCAATAATCACTTGTCACAGGTAAATTTTGGTAGTTTTTTGGTGCCAATGCCAGTCGCACATTCTGTCCTCTCTCTTTCCTTGTCTAAGGAGACACTCATTCATAGCTTATGCACACACTGATCTTGATAAAATTTATGAACCTATAATGGCTTTGTTAGAAAGGTGCATGTCAACATCAGTTTTGCCTAGCTTGCATTCCTTGCAAAATGAAAAATATAGTCCAAAAATATTTGACACAAGAGATTGTACATGTTAGATGCAAGGCAAACTTTTTAATCAATTTCCATGTCCAATCTCCAGGGGTTGGAATATTAAAATGGAGATCAAAGTAACCAAGCATGATTTAGCCAATCTTTGTTCATTGTAGCATATTAAACAGGCAAATAATTAACACTTGTATGTATTTACCTCTGCCGGAGTCTTCAAGGCATCAGGTTTCTGCCATGAACTCTGTTTAGTTACAGAATTATAATAATATATCCTCCCATCTGGAGCTTTGTGTTCACTCCACTCACTAGCTGCGCCACTAATTGAGGGCGTCACCCCTGGAGTGGAAGTAGGGGCTGAGGTCGGGGGCGCAGCGCCAGGTGGAAAATTTGGAAAGCCTGGAGGCGGTACGCTAAATGGTGGTATAATTGACGGAAATCCCCCTATAGGAGGCACTGGCATCTGGGGCATCATTGGAGGTGTACCGATACCTGGTGGTGGTAATAACCCTTGTGGCGGTAGGCTGGCATCCTAAAAAAGAGCAAGGGGAACTTTAGCATAGATAGATATTCCAAACCTAACCCAACATAAGCATGAAAAAGCGATCTTACCATAATTATTTCCTTAAAAGTTTACTGCGGTTTATACTTAATTCATCGTTCTAATGTATAACTTAAATACTCTTAATTAGCATGAAAACTTTTGGGAATTTTTTTCAAAATATATTTTCTACCACGGGACCACAAACGGCACAAACCAAACGTTAACGTCACACAAATTATATTTGTCACTTCTGTCATTTGTCACCACCACCACTTGTGTTTTGTGTTTCGTCGGTGTGTTTCGTTCTCATGCTCGCAACCAGCGTTGCCACAATTCCTGTACAAAATATCATGGAATGTACCACCGACTATTATTGATTTAATAGTCGGTGGAATGTACTAAATCCTTAAAAATTATTCCGTTAACTAATATATTTATTATTTATATTTTATGCATTTCGCATGAGTATTATACAAACATTTTAATATTCTTCAATTGATATTCGTTGAATATCGTACATGGTCTGTGATCAGTACCACAGTCACTCATGTTTTAATTTCTCCGTATAGTGCAAACCAAAAAATAGGTACGGTTAGTGCAAACTTTGCGAGAAGGTGGCACTGAAATCGTGAAACAACCAGATAGTTGAAATATTTTGATTTGACATCATTTGAATATTTCAACCAATGGAAACAGTTTCGAACCGTCGTACCATCGGATGTCGTGTGCATGTGAATTAAGCTTTATTCATGGTCGGTTCCTTTGTGATGATATGTTGCAAATATCTGACGTCAGTGACGCCATTTTGGGATATCATTCTCACTTATAGGGGCGGAGTAAAAAAAAGTTTACAACAGGGCAGAATTAAGAAACAATACTCAACCCATGCGGTGTAAAAGGACAGTAAACATTAAAGACAACATAAAGTTTATGTTGTGCTTAATGTTTACCTCCCATAAAGTACTAGATTTGCGCTGAGATCTATATTATTTATCTCTATACTCATATTCTCTGTTGATAGCCACGACCCTACCGTGCCTCCGCTATTGGAATCACAACCAATCTAACCCAAAATGTCGATAGGCAAAGGGCGAATCGGCGCAAAGCCTCGGATCCCCAGACTTTGTGAATGACAGCTGATTGTTGAGCCGTGTAACGGGAATGAGGAAGGATGTAATTGGCATAGTAAAATGTATCGTGTTCATTGGATAAGGAACTTACTCAAATGGTCATACGAAAAATGCACACGTCAAACGATTTTTCGCAAGCCTAATCTGCCCCCACTGATAAAATGAGAAATAATAAAGTTGAGCCTGTCCCTGATGTAGTTGAGCTTACATGGGAAACGGATCTGTACGAATCTTTCACATCTTTATTTTTCTCTTTAAATTTATGGTCTTTGGTAGGTTTTACTACAATGAAGTATGAAGGCGTGCATGGCCGACTCTACACTAGGCCGGAGCCTTAGATGTGGCAACGTGGCTTAGCTGTCAAATAGTGGCCCTATAGTTTCAGAATAATTATTACATTTTATATGTATTAGAGTTCATCTCGGTTAATAAATTAAGAAAAATACTTTTTAGAACTACTACTACTACTAATATCACTTACATCTGATGTCTGTTTCATCACAGTCAGACACTACAAAATAAAAATAAACGCAACCTGTTTCCTGCCGCCACTTCCATTTCCTTAAATGAACACTCAATTTACTTTGTGAATTATCACTTGAGCTAGAAAAATTCACTATTAGGTCACTGTGAAGCCATTCTTGCTAGTCTTGATTTCCCTTTCACTATCAAATGCTTTCGTAGGTATGCCCCAGGCTATGCCCAGATGAGTTCTATTAACTGTATTTTTCTGTGATATTTGGGAGGTCCAGAAAACATTATAGGTACCACATTGTGCTTTAAAATAGGTCTTATCCTTTGAAATGTTTGTCAATTATTGTCTTTATCCTTATAAATATAACCAGCCCTTCCGAGGAATACCTTTCACCCACTTCTGTTTATGTCCCTTATAACCTTGCAACGTTCTTTTTAAGCTGGAATAAGGTTATGTTGGGCCATGGTTTGGTAGTCCTCTACTCATGCCTCTACTGGGCTGCAACCTGGTACTACACGCTTTGCAGGCATCTTTTTATCTTTATAGTTTCGTTCGTGCAGGTAAATAAGTAGAAACCCATTAAAAATCACATTGCAACGTTCTTTTTAATCTGGAATAAGGTGATGTTGGGCCATGGCTTGGTAGTCCTCTACTGGGCTGCAACCTGGTACTACACGCTTTGCAGGCATCTTTTTATCTTTATAGTTTCATTTGTGCAGGTAAATAAGTAGAAACCCATTCAAAACCACCTTGCAACGTTCTTTTTAATCTGGAATAAGGTGATGTTGGTCCATGGTTTGGTAGTCCTCTACTGGGCTGCAACCTGGTACTACACGCTTTGCAGGCATCTTGTTATTTTTATAGTTTCGTTTGTGCAGGTAAATAATTAGAAACAAATTAATAATCACCTTCCAACCATATTTTCTGCACCTGGAAGAATACACATGACATAACAACAAATGAAAACACGGCCTGATCTCCAACGTTGCCATATTTCAATGCTCCGGCCTAGTGCGTAGAGACGGCCATGAGGCGTGACGTGTCTGATGACGACCATGTACAGATCACAGAAACAAGAGAGGGGATACCGCACGCCCATTTGATGCTATATGGATTAGCTGATACCGAAAATGAATAGCTGTCAAAATGCTGGTGGAAAACTGACGGTAGTGTCAAGGTGGTGTTTTTTGCGATATTTAACGTTTTTAAGGCCAATAATTGTGAAATATTGTGGTGAGCGTAATGGTGGGGTGTGCAGCTTACCGTTGTAAAAGCCACAGCAGCAGGAAGGAGCCAGGAATCACTTTTCACAGGTAAATTTATGATCTTATTTTTTTGGTGTATCCGAAATTCATGCAAATATCTCGATATCTAGTTCAAAGATATACGTGTATCCGAAATATAATTTGGAATGTACCACTAACATGCGAATCATAATGTTTTTGAGCACGTAAAGTCTAAAAATTATGTTTTTAAGGGATTTTTTGGTTCAAATACAATCAGTTTTCCAGTGGCGTATCTATTATAGCTTACATTTTGAATAGAAATATTATGACTTTGCATTGTAATATATAATATACCAATACACTTATACAAGGTGTGCATTTCAAGGGTGGCCTTTATTTGTAGTTGTATGAATAATAAAATTAATTTTCTTTCTTCCTCGACAGGTTTCCTAAAGATCTTCCTAGACATGACTTATGGACCAAAAATATGAGGATCGAAGGTTGGAAGCCTACAAGCAACGATAGGCTTTGTTCTAAGCATTTTGAACAGAATTTCCTTCATCAAACAAATCAAAAAGTATATCTTCTGAAAGGAGCAGTCCCCACCATATTTGACGAGCTTCCGGAATACTTACGTCCAAAAATTGTAAGTTATAATTCCTAGCTTACATTGTCTACGCTTAATCAATATTAAAATAATAAACATCCTAGGATTATGATAGATGGATAGATGGATAGTTGGATAGATGGATAGATGGATAGATGGATAGATGGATAGATGGATAGATGGATAGATAGATAGATAGATATACTTTATAGTCTAAGAATTTACAAGATTCTTATTGACAAAGCTATATAATAACAAACAAAACTTTTGGGATATTCACTAAAACCTGCCATAGAACTCATCTAGTGTATAATACGGTTTTTGTAACAGAACAAGTTTTTTTACAGAAAACTATTAAATCTTTTTGAATTTTAACAGAGTGAGGAAGTTTGTTATAAATCTTCACTCCATTGTATATAATTGGATCAATAATGAGTTATGATTTGGGTGTGATATTAATTTAAAATCATTCTTATGCCTTATGCCTATATTCTATATTTATAGTCTCAAATTTGGTTTTATATTTGAGTATTAGTGATGACGTTTCCAAAATAAACAGTGCAATAAAGTAAGGAGAAATACGATTACGAATGGCTGAATAACCATTTAAAAATTGATAGCTATGAAAATCAAAAGGCAGCTAACCTCAAAAATGCAATAATTTCTTGTGTTACAGTTACATTATTAAACAACTATATTTAGGTGTGTTTACTCGATACGAAATCAAAACAAAATGTTACTGTCACTTTTCCTATAAGATTCAGGCACTCATTCACATCTACTTAAATCATAAATTAATTTGTTCTGTCTTTCTTTCGGAAATAATGTTTCAAACATTGTCTAATATACAGCTCTGTTATTTTAGGCAAAAGAAAGAAAAAGACCCCGTGAACGTGATGTTAATCCAGAACCATCGCCATCAACTTCAGCTCTGGCTGCACAGGACGACTCTCCCCGGAAAAAGAAACTTAGAAGAGAACTGCTGCTGCAAAAAGAGAAGAATAAGGAAAAAACGAAAAAAATCCGTGCCCTTGTTCAGTCACTGAAAAGAGCACACAAAAAAGTAGCCTCTTTAAAAATAATTGCTGAGGAATTAGAGCGACAAAATTTACTATCTCAAGAAAATTTAGTTTTAGTTCAAAATATGAGCAAGGTTAATATAGAAATATTGAACAGAAAAATGGGGAGAAATGTTCAATATTCACCTGAACTTAGGAAATTTGCCCTGACATTAAATTTTTTTTCACCAAAGGCATACAACTATGTGAGAGATGTTTTTGACACTTGTCTCCCGCATAGCAAAACTATTGCTAAATGGTTTCAGAATGTGGATGCTGAGCCTGGTTTTACCAAGGAATCAATAAATACCTTAAAAAATAAGGTTCAATCATCTGACAGACCAATAATTTGTTCATTAATTATCGATGAAATAGCCATACGGAAACATTTAGAATGGGATGGAAAAAATTCCATGGTTATGTGAATTGTGGTACAAATTTAAAAGATGACTCTAATGCTTTAGCCAAAGAAGCTTTTGTTATAATGTTGGTTTGCATCAATGGAACTTGGAAATTACCTGTCGGTTACTTTCTTACAGATTCTTTGAATGGCAGTCAAAAACATTCAATTGTATCTCAATGCATCCATCTGATTGAAGATACGGGAGCCAAAGTTATGTCAATCACATTCGATGGTGCTCCATCTAATACCGCTATGTGTCATAACTTTGGATTCTTATTTAACATTTCAAATATACAGACAAGTTTCAGAGTTACAGATCACAATGTATATATTTTTTATGATCCATGTCATACGATAAAACTTGTTCGCAATGCATTTGGTGAAAAGAAAATCCTAATTGATTGTGATAACAATTTTATTCAATGGAAATACATAGCGCTTCTAGAGAAGCTGCAAACTAGCGAGGGCTTACATTTAGGGAATAAGTTACGTCGCGCTCATATTATTTTTTTCAAACAAAAAATGAAGGTTCGGCTTGCAGTTCAGTTACTTAGTGCATCAGTAGCCGATGCTATTGAGTATTGCGAAAAAAAGCTGAATCTTGAGGATTTTAAAGGTAGTCAGGCAACAGTTAAATTTATTAGAATTGTAAATAGCATTTTCGATATTTTAAACAGCAGAAACCTAGTAGCACCAGGTTATAAAAAAGCATTATGTCAAAAAAATATAGATCGATCTGCGGAATTTATCAATAGTGCAATTTTTTATCTTTCAAAGTTGAAATTATCTAATAATGAGCAAGTAATCATGTCTAACAGAAAAACTGGGTTTATTGGATTAATAATTTCATTATCAAGTTCTTTAGGATTGTACAAAGAACTTGTTTCTGAGAGAAAAACATTACTGTACCTTCCGTTGTATAAGATTAGTCAAGATCATTTAGAATTATTCTTTTCGTCAATTAGATCAAGAGGTGGCTGGAATAATAACCCAACCGCTCGACAGTTTCTAGCTGCTTACAAAAGGCTTCTGGTTCGAGCAGAAATTAGAGAGGGCGGTATGGGTAACTGTATTCCATTAGATCAAATCCCTATTCTAAGTAGTTCTACAAAAAATGTGAGGTCTGAAGATGTAATTAATAGTAGTTTATCGAACCATAGTTTAATAGACATAAATGAGCCTTCTGATGATCTAGAAACTATTTGGAAGGATCATGACTACATCATGAATGCACCTGTGATAAGTGAATGTTCATCCCAAATTGTGCAATATATTGCTGGTTATGTTTCGCACCAATTACAAAAAACAATAAAATGTGAAACATGTGTCACAGCATTGATTGGTACTAGAGATCGGTTTCTCAATTCCATAATTGAATTTAAAAGCCACGGCGGTCTGACTTACCCATCAAATGATGTTATCAAGATATGTTTGAAATCGGAACATTTTCTGAGAGTTAATGAAAATTGTATTCACACCAAACATTTTGTACCTTTGCTGATAAGCAAAATAATATCAAGTTTTCTAGGCACCCCTATTTTCAGCTGCTTAGAACGTCACGTATTAGAAAATGATGTAAATCATATATATTTTTTAATAAAAGCTGTATGCACAAAATACTTAAATATCAGAATCCATTTTATTGTAAAATCTCGATCACAACAGGACAATCTAGTTCGGAGCCAATTAACAAAAATGATTCTGTTTAAAGGGCAGTAAAATATTGGTAGTTTTTGACCTTCATGACTGTAATATTGACTGCCATCAATTGTAGGGGCAAGCGAAATGCCACGTTCCTACAAAAAATTTATTTTTGTTGAAGCACACAATACTGAGTTTCACCCAAACTTCCCCATAAGTAAATACATAACTGCAATAAATTAGAACTTACTGGAAGCAAGGGGTTAAGTGATAAAATAGAGTTGTAATTTCTATGTAAGTTATAGGACCTCACCTATATTGAATGAATTGTTCATTTTCATTTACTACTAGCTAATCTAGGGGTCATTTTCTAATTTTGTAAATGTTTTGATTTTGGATAAGATTAAAGGACCTTTGTATTTCTAGCCCAAAACTTACTTTATTTCATGTCTGAGATAATTTTTATGTTTAACCCTCCAGCTTTTTCATTAATTATTGCCACCGTCGCAAAAAGAAGTTAAGTATAAAAAAGCCTCGTTGGAGTAATTAAAAATACTGCTCTTCATTACACACTACAAACAGCAAGTAACAGCGTAACAGCAAGTAGATTTTTTTACTGCATATGGGGACTTCGAGATTGAAGGCATCAAATTCCTCAATCTCGTAAGCTAATCTATAATAATAAAAATGTTTTATTGCTGCTTCTGTTTACAGTATGTAATAGACAGTATTTTATATATAAACATAATGTCAATAAATATAAATATACTATAGGTATTATGTGTTTTTTAATAATAAAAAATTGATTTACTACAAACTACAAGCAGTTTTTTTCTTTCTGGGTAGAAGTATAATCGTGTCTTTCATCAGTCATATACTGCAAATGAACATAACATGTTCATGACTGAATAAAATATATACATTATCAATTTTTATATATTATTGGCCACAAAACAGCAGTCGAATGAAAATCACGGTTACGGTAATGTTAGTCACTTAAATTCTAATTGTGGATGGCGAAATTGGCCATATAGAAACCCTGAATAACAATATTTCATTAAATTTTATTTGAAAAAGATTATTTCTACAAATAGCTCAACCATAACGTTAATCCCATTAGTTACGCCACTGGGAATAGCGCTTTGGTGCCATTTGGTATCAGAAATGTCAGTCGCGGGTTCCGTCCTCTCTCTTTCCTTGTCTAAGGAAACACTCATCAGTGTTCGACCACGGCTCAACAAACAATCAGCTGTCTTACCCTCGATCGGTTCCTTTGTGATGACGTGTTGCAAATATCTGACGTCAGCGACACCATTTTGGGATAGTTTTATTCATTCTGACAGGGGCGGAGTAGAAAAAAGTTTACAACAGGGCAGAATTAAGAAATAATACTCAACCTATGCGGTGTAAAAGGAAGGTAAACATTAAAGATAACATAAAGTTTATGTTGTTCTTAATGTTTACCTCTCATAATGTACTAGATTTGCGCTGTGGTCTATATTATTTATCTCTATACTCATATTCTATGTAGATAGCCATGACCCTGCCGTGCTGCCGCTTTTGAAATCTATCTCTCTCTAACCCAAAATATCGATGCGCAAAGGGATCGGCACAAACATGGCGTTGGGCCATGGTTTGGTAGTCCTCTACTGGGCTGCAACCTGGTACTACACGCTTTGCAGGCATCTTGTTATCTTTATAGTTTCGTTTGTGCAGGTAAATAGAAACACATTAATAATCACCTTCCAACCATATTTTCTGCACCTGGAAGAATACACATGACATAACAACAAATGCAAATTCGGCCCCCAGATTCAGTGTTGCCATATTTCATGCTCCGGCTTAGTGAGTACTTGGTGAGTACAGTCGGCCATGGCACAAAGCATCCCCAGCCCCAGACCTTGAGTAAGACAGCTGATTGTTGAGCAGTGGAGCAGTGGTTCGACCATGTCACACGACAAAAATGCTGCATTCGCAACATGTTAAATTCTGTTCGTCGCGACTCGCGAGTAATTTTTAGTCACGGCGAATGGTGCTTCACAACAAGCTAATTTGCTCGCAGCGAGTATTCGGTTTGTGTGACCGAGTCATAATAGTGGAAACTGGATTTATACAAATCATGGTACAAATCTAAACTGCATTAACATTTTTTTAAGCAAGAAATAATACAAATGTACCAAATTGGCAGCGCTGTGTGTAACTGTCGTCCTCATCTGTCAACGTGTTTCATCACGTATCACGTCAAGCTTGACAGCGTATATGTTTTGTGCTTGACAGTTGACAACCACTATTTTCTAACCTACTACATGTCACAGCTGAGCAGCCATTAAAAAAGATATAAATAAAAACTGTGATAAAAGTATTTTTTCGTATTCAAAGTTTATAATCATAAAATAGATATGTCTAACAAGTTTGAAAAGTAAGCAAAAAATACATAGTTTTTAGAATTGACTTCTGTTACGTTGAGGTGTTGTAACTTTTCAGCCTAAAACATTACCATACGGATAGAGATATTGAAGACGACGGTAGTGGAGATGAAGAAATTGGACCTAATATCACAGATTTGGGCCCTGTGGAGTACCCACCAGGAGAGCACAGGTTACAGCATCCTTACTGTTTATGGTTTTCCAAAAGACCCTCAAAAATACAGGGATCTCAGGTAAACAAAAATAGTGGTACTAAACCAAACATTGAGTCCGTCTTGAGAGCCTTGATTTTTTGTATGTTACAGAGTAGAAATTCCAATAAATTCTTTTGTCGATAGTATAAAAAATGATTAATAAATTCGACTATAATTATAGATGGTTCAACTACTTTTTAACTTTAACCTTAGTATTCAGTGACTGGGATCTTATTATACATTTGCTAACTGAGACTATTGGATATTGGGCATTATATCTCAGAACTATCAAATAGTGAATGGTTTCATTTTAAATGATCATCATCCATATTTGCATACTTTTTATAGCCTCCTGATTTTTTGCTGATGTGCTTTTTGAACAAAGTAGTGACGCAGTGTCTCAATACATCAACCTAATATATTCATTCATGGACATTTTTCAAGTTATTTAATTAATATTAAGTGTCTCAATACATCAACCTAATATATTCATTCATGGACATTTTTCAAGTTATTTAATTAATATTATAATTAGATGTATTTGAAAATTTCTTACAAAATGAGTTAACAAATCTATATAATTTAGGAGAGCATAGTCAAAAAATGTCAAACATGCTCTTAATTTATTATGTTATGGGTACAATAATTTCAAACATACCAACTCAATCTATTTCTCTTTTTTCTTAGATAATAGAAAGAAACATATATAAATAATATAAATAAGGATCTAGATAACTGATAGGGGTTGCTATTCTGTTTTTAGGGATATATTCAGGCCTTGAGATTGGTTGGACAAGTTGGCACAGTAGAACAGTGGTGGGCATTATATTCACACATTGTCAGGTTACATGATATACCAGCTCATAGAGATATACACTTATTCAAAAAAGGTATTAAGCCTATGTGGGAAGATCCAGCAAATAAAAAAGGTGGTAAATGGGTGAGTAATATTTTTTTCATTGTTGAAAACTAACCAATTCTAAACTAAAGTCTAAGTTATCAGTTCAGAAGTCACTTACAACAAATAGCTTTTGATTGTGTCCCAAGTAGCAATTTAACATTGTGGCGACATGTTTGAAAAAGTTGCACAACTACACTTAAGTTGTGTGGCCGACTCCAACACAACATTGTAACAACCCTGTTTTGTACCAATTTTGTCAATCTTTTTGGGTTGTTACGACGGTTAGCTTTTAACTGGAGGCTGAAGTTTCTCATTTCCTAAACATTGCTGATTTTACTTTAAAACGCCTACACACCTGCATCCTCTAATGTGGAGATAACAGTTGCAATATTGTTAAAAAAATAGTAAATCTTTTGACCAAATAATAGTGCTGGGCAGAATGGGGGACAAAACTTTCTGACAACTGTAACTACCATCTTGATATTGAAATGTATTGTTCCTTTGATCAGGATATATCCTATAAATAAAGTTGCAAAAATTAACGATTTGTACACTTAATTCAAGAACACGTCCCAGTTTACTATCAAATATAGTATTCCTTCATGCTAAAAAACTCGTGTGCTTTGAATCTGTTTGAATTTCTCATATTTCAAAAATAAACACATCCTCTGTCGCAGCTGTCAATTCTCATATGTCAGCTTTGTCATTTGGAATGTGCCTAGGGCTTTGGTTAACGGTACCTATTTTGTTTTTGCTGCTTTGGTCTCTATCTCGTACTCATAGGTTTTTAGTATTTTTTCTTACTGTGCTTTCTGAGATAGTATTTTTCCACTTCAGTAATATCTGCTTCCTCCAGATTGACTCCTCTATCATTAATGGGGTCTTCTTCTTTAGGTTCTTCCTCAGAATTTGAGCTCAAATTTGATTGTTGGTTGAAGGAATTTAAAATGAAGTTTTGAGAACAATCCATACAAGCTTGGCCTGTAAAGATTGTTCAGGACACAAGACACATTTGTTATTTTGCCTGTAATAGGAGGCAGTATATTTGAAGGCTTGTTTCATTTGTAATCTCTATACTAATGCCCTTGTTGTCATAATAATCTTGCAAAAAAGACTACTTGACAACGTTTTTAGTTCAACTGAAAAATTACCCACGGCTCAGTTATATCATATAACATAGACTCTAATCGTCGGCAAAACGTTTCATATAACTTAGAGTTGTCACCAGTTGCCACTAAAACGTTGTTAAAACCAAGGACGTTAAAACAATAGGGGGACACAGCTATTTACTTTTCGCGTTGAAGCCGCATAGTCACATTCTAAGCGCATTGCAAAGTTGCCAAACTAGGCATTTTTCTAAGTAAAACTAAGAAAACAAGCAAGCTTATGAACACAAAACATCAGCGAAACAAGCAAGCTTATGAACACAAAATATCATATTTAATATAATAATATAATATATTTATGAACAGTGAATTGATGTAATGATTTTTATATATGCAAAACGTTAGGATCAGAGTCTAATTTCGCTCTTTTGCAATATTTGATAGTATGAAGAAATTTTCATATGTCAACCCGGCAACGCCGCTTGGCTCTCATTGCTAGTTGCCATGGGATTTCTACGGTTGCCAAACTGGGCAAATTTCTAAGTAGATTTACGGTCAAATTCGCCCCAAACATCGCGTCATTAAACGAAGAGGTTATGTTGATCCACCCACTCGACAAAGGTGCGAGAAATTCTTGCTATTCCACCGGCAACCCTGTACTGCGCATTAGCGGCCGAGCGGCGCAGGAGGGAACGTCAACGGGTGTGAATTTCAATTATATTTGAAATTCCTGAGAACCGTTAAACCTTATTCGAATCTATTTTGTGTTCGAGTATAAATTGTTCTGTTGTGAATTCCAACATTTCAAATTCTAGATAATCGTAACACAGACCGTACATTCGTAGGTATCTGTTTTGTGTTCGGGTAGTGTTGAGTGTGTTTCAGTGCTTAATTACCTGATAGGCCCCAAAAACAGGCTGACGATCCGAAAATAGTCATGGGTAGACGCTGCTGCATATGCAAAAAATGGGATTATCGGCACCCTAACTTGACCTTTTACGGGTAAGTGTATTCGTGCATTCATCTGCAGTAAAATTGATGGTATTGTAAAACCTGTAATTTCATTCCTATGTGCTACCTGCTGGGGTACATTTGAAAATAACAGTATACAGTACATATGGGATCCTTCAAATAAGGTGTCTATAAACAGTAAAGTTGGGCTTCATATTTTTAGAAATTATTTTAAACACCTCCAGTTTGCTCCTATTGTCATGTAGGAATACTTTGGTATGTTTACATTTATTGGGCTGGTACTGCATTATATATTTATGTCATATTATTTTACCTACATATCTGTATATATACTTACATATAAATAAACCTAGCTTGAGTGTTACTTTCATATTTAACAAAATAAAATAAATTAAAGTATCATTTTTTTGAGCTTTTCTATAATTAATCATATTTTTCAGTATTACCAAAGATATTTTTCTGAGGAGGAAGTGGTTTGATGTAATGGGAGTGACTGAAACAGACCTACCACAATTAAAAGAAGTCTGCTCAGAACATTTTAATAACGATGACTTTGAAACCACACTATCCGGAAAGAAGCGTTTGAAAAAGAATGTGGTGCCTACTTTGTATACCAAGGAAGAAGATAGAAAACAGCTTAAAGTGTAAGTAGCTCTATATAAATAATTAGACTTTAACATTATAGGTAGGATTTAGAATCTGATATAGTAACAAAAAATATAATTTAATCAACGTTCTTCTAAGAAGCATGTTTTTCTTACATCTTTGTTATGTTGGAAATAATCCAAGAAAATCCATTATATCTGTGAGCACAGTCTTTAGTCTGATTATTCTAAATAATGATGTCAAAGTGGATAGGCTGCTGAACTGTAGACTTTATGGTTCTAATGCAGGAAAATTAATTGGAGTTATGAAATGCTACGATATGCCATCTAGGTGCCTGTGAAACTTTTTTTAGAGTCAAGGGTATACTTTTGCTGAGACAAGTTGTAAAACTTGTAATGTGTAATTTTTCTTTGAGGTTTGAAGGAATAGTGAGTAAAAAATCTAGTTGGTGAATTGAATAATGAGGTGTAATTATTTTAGAGCAAAAGATAAAATAGGTACAAGTGTTTAGTAAAAAGTAATAGTAACCCTAAATTGATAAACTGTTGAAAGACCTTAACTGTTACTCTTACTAGTTATTTTAAGGTGATCTTTAGTTTTTAGCATCATATACTAGGTATAAATTATAGACTGTTTTATTTTCAAGGGAAATATATATATGCAATATATTTTGTGTTACATATAAATACTTCAATGTTCTCAATCCTCAACAGTTTTTGCTCAGGAAACAGCTTTCAGATAATTTTTTTTCAGAGCATAAAGTGAGCAATTTATTTTTTGAATATAATAAAATAAATAAATAAAAAAAATGTACAAAAATAATTACATACAATTAATAATTTTTACTGTTTAACAGTAATATCATTTATTTTGTTCTAAATTTTCATCACAAAATTATTTTAATGTGTATAGTTTTTTAATCATTTCCCAGAACAGTATTTTGTGTTTCATCACTTGTACCTATCTCAATTTTTTGAAACTTTGTTGCTCGTAAATTATTCTGACCACTGTCTAAATGGGCAATATCACAGACTGTTTTATCTATTGTTTTATAATGTTATAATTATATAGTCATAATGATAATCATAATTCCAATTCTTATATAGAGACCATCCTTTGAAGGTAGCACACAAATATAATACTGGTGCTTCTCAAGAAGGTAGTGGTAACGAACCAGCTGCAAAGAGGTACCTTTTTTATTTAGTAAAAATATATGAAATATACTGCTTTTTCAAGGATTCTTTGCTGTGTGCCTGTATTTGATCTGATTTTTAACTGTTATTTATATATTTAATATACATACAATATATTTTTTATTAGAGATATATATACTTGCATGTCATTCATAGATTTGCTCAGTAAACAGCTTGCAGAGATACATTTTTTCGAGCATAAAGTATGCAATTATATTTTGAAAACAATGTGAAAAAATGTACAAAGGCAGTTACATACAATTAATAGCGCCTTACACTGTTTATTTATGATAATGTTCTAATTTTTATCACTAAATTACTTTACTGTGTAGTATTTTTTGAACATTTGTTTTGTTGTTCACCACTAGTATCTTTATTTTTGGAAATATTTTTACTTTTAAATTCTTCTGTCTCGTCTCCATGGTCAAAATGGTTACTATCACAAATAGAATGTTTTATCTATAATTGTTTTATCAAGTTATAATTATGTAGTTAATATTATAATTTTATTATGATTTAAATTTTTAGGTGCCACTACCCCTTGAAGGAAGCTTTCTTATCTGCTATTGGTGCTTCTCAAGCAGCAATCTGTGGTGAACCAGCTCCTAAGAGGTATTTTTTTTAATTATAGTTGTATTAAACATATAAGTTGTCAGCACAATATGGCTTTTTGAGGGTTTTTTGGTGTTACATTGTATACAACAGGAAAGTCCATTTTCCGTTACTTTGTCTTTTTGTGTGCTTTTATTCATTCTGATTTTTGGCTTAATAATGTGATAAAAAAATAACAAGGTTCATTATCTCTGAAGTCCATGATTATTATATGATAATAAATACTACTGAGCATAAAGAGTCTTTCAGAACATGTAATATTGGGCTGGGGTATTTTTTTGTAAAAACATAAGATCATACAAAAAAATTAATGTTGAAAGACTTTCACAACTGAAGGCATCCATGCTGAACTTGAAATTTTTCAAAAATCCTTACAGAGACGCTCAATATAATAGTCATATACAGATACAATTTGACTTTACAACCACTTATCACTTATTTGCTATATATTCATTGAGTTAGATAAGTTAGATAAGAAATATAAAAGTTCTACATCCACTGAGTCAGTTTTCTGTCGTGCTGTGGCAGCTGTCAAAAAACTTCTTTAACAAATATAAAGTTTATGAAATTATACGTTCATTCATTATGGGATAAATCCCAGAATATATCAAATTCGTGTTTTTTAAAAATATTAATCTAAAATTTTATTTCAAATTCTGATGACCTACCTGTATTATTACTATAGTGTGCCATTATTTATATCCCGTATTTGATGTTTAATTTTTTGCTGTGCTTCTAGGAATTCAAGGGGTTGAGTGTAAAAGCTATGTGAACTAAGTAGTACCAGTACTACCAGTAGAAGCAGTTTTATTTAGTAAATCATCATATCCGGCACATTTGCAATTTTTCGCCGTTCAACAACACTTAATAGATTCGATGATTTATACTGATATTTCTAATTATTCCCATAATACTGTACCATTGTTTATAATAATCGTTGATAATGTTGCTATACTGCAAAAAGGTGACCAAGTCAGAAAACTAGTTCCTCGTAAATGGCTCTTGAAAGTAATCATAATTTAAGTAACAAATCACTCAACGTGTTTTTTAGAAAACATAGAACTCATAAAAATGTTCACTGCGAGTTATAAAGAGAGCTTGAAGAAATTAGACTATACTTCTGACTTGGTCACACTTGATGTTGGAAAATATATTAATACTGACTTGGTCCAAATAAACTTCAATTTTCTTGAAATAAGAAACATAAACATAATCAATCACATTTAAATCTAGAATACTGAATCAGATCTATTTTGGTTCCAGGGCATTGCTTTTCTTGTTCTTATCTACAGGGAGGGATTTATTCCAGCTGTGATAGTCAAGATGGTTACTTTTACGTGATATGTTTCACAATGTAGTGAAGCTGATCATTTTACCTGCTACTTTATTGGACATATTAGACTTAGTCAAAACGAGCTGTTAACCAAACTGGTAAAATTTTCGAGTATTGACTTGGACAAAATCATTTATCGTCGTTTAGTACCAAAAACGTCAAATCGTCGATTTTTGACCTATAACTTTTTGCAGTACATCGACGTATGATGTATTTGATGTTGAATTTTTATATTTCTGTTTTGTTTTGTTTTTAGTGATCCTAGCAGTCGAGTGTAAGAGCTATGTAAGCTATACGCTTCCCAACATAAATCCTACTGTGACTGTGACTACTAGAAGAATATATGCTTTGTTGAATAAATAATGGTAGGATGACAAAGAATGGGGCACAAGCTCATTATGTAATTTAAATTAATATACATACGTTATATGTTGCGAAAATTAAAATGAAATTTAAAATATACATGTACATTAAAAATACTTAAATAGTTGTTTTTAAATAAGAGAAACATTTTTTATTACTATTGGTTACATGACCTGTGTGTAAACGAATATTAATTTGTGTACAAATATGAATAAAATAATTGTTGCCACAGTTACTATTTTTTTATGTGAAGGCTGTCGATATATCGATAATTGGGAAGACTGATTTTAATGAAAATTTTAAAGTTTATAGAAAAAACACGTAATTGTTCACTGCCTGTCTGCTACTTTAAAAATGTATACACTTAATTTGACATGATTTAATAAGGTAGTACGTGGGGTAGTAACTTCCAATTTACCTACTGATTTTCGAGCCACTAATATTTTTCTTTGAAATAAGTTGTAATCATTTTCTTTGCCAAAAATAATGGTTAAACCACTGCAAACGGAGCACATGCAATGCTTAGGTACTTATGTATTTCTATCAATACAGTTTGTTACAATAAAAATTACTTCATGATAGTCTTTACTTTTGAGCATGACAGATACTGTCTGTTATAAAACTTTTATCTGTAAACGTGATTTAGTACTATATATTTTTTTATTATTTTAAATGGAAGTACGACTCAAGCGTACCTAGCTAACATATTTCGGATGCTACTAATGGTTGTATGACTTATTAAATTATTCTTTTTCGAATTACAATGATAAATTTGATTTCTGATGTCTTTATAACCTCAAAAAATACCAAAACAGTATACTCCTGATGTCATAAGTAAATATTTGAAGGTATAAGTACAAAACTGTACTGAGTGGTACTTTTGAAGGTACTATAGGGTCTATCATGCCTTGCATTCAAAACATTTTTTTTTGTAGATCAACCCCTAAAACTCACCCCCAAATTTTTTTTTTTCAAATAGCACCCCATAGGTTTTCCTACATAAATGATATCCCCATTTTATTTAAAATATTGTGGTACCTTTAATTTTATATGCAAACTTATTTTTTCCGTAAAATCATAAGTATAAGACAAACGAAATGATGATTTGTTTGACGCCTGATATTTTTGTAACAAAAACGGATAAAAAATAAAAGTAAGTGGGTGTTTCAAGGGTAGTGAATGACCTATCATTCCTTGCTTATGAACCATTTTTTTCTTACTTAAACCCCTGGAATCCACCCCTAGCTTGTTTTTTCAAATTTCAATCCACAATTTTGCCTGGAAAAATAAATTCTTTACTTGAATTTAATTATCGTAGTGCCTTACTTTTTATGCCCCTACTGCAATTTATCGTTAATTTTGGCGCCCGTGTGCGGGGCACACCCTGCACACGGGGTTGGCGCGGCCCGATGTAGCCATAAAACTTTTCCACGTTTTTGCACTTAGTTTTGTTGTCACATTTTTTTTATTAGTTGATTCATGAAAATAAAAAAAATATTTTCCACACATGTGTTTTAATTAATTTATGTTTACGATTTCATGGATTAAGCGAAAATATCACGTGTCAAGGAAATTCTGGGACACCCGGTATACAGATACAATTCCACTTATGGTGATTTATTATTTTTTGTTGTGATACCCCAGAAAAATGCACTGCACTGCATTTTGACAACTTCAACAATTTCACAGAAAACAAAAGAAAGCGCAGACGTAAATATTTTGGCTTCACCATTAATACAGGATAGACTGTGACATGCTGCGTCCCCCTATTGTTTTAACGTCCTTGGTTAAAACCTTATTGCAATTACCAAATTTTTAACTACATTTAGTTGGATGGGTAAACATCGTAACAACCCGTGGTATAACTGAAGTTATAATATTGTCTAGTGGTCTAGAGTGTGACGTTCCATAAATAACCAATTTCTACACTAACTTTAACATTAATTTTGGTGTATCATGTGGTTGTGGTTGCCAAAATTCTAATTGGGGTAGCTTATTGGAAATTATGCTTGTGAATATCTTAAAGATGATTTGTCTTATGGTTTTGAGATAAACAAGAAATTGTCCTCAAAGGGAATACCAAAGAAGGGGTGAATTGTGTTTTAAATTTTACTTTGATCTAACAAGTCAGAACTTTCTCTGTAAGAAATTGCACTAATTAGGCTTGAAGTGAATTGGTCATCAGCGAACCTTTCACCACAACGCCTTGATCTATTGTGGCTCATGCTTATTCAAATGTGAGCACCATTATAAATGGTAAGGAGAACAATATGAAAAGGCAATACAATTCATTATATGCTACTTTTGATGTAGTGGTAGAGCTTATTAACAGGAATAATAACACCACTTATAATAATAGTGGTCCAATTTGACAAATTCATATGCTGTCTTAAGTTTGAAAGTCAAATGGAAAATAGTGACAATGCTCACATTTTGATAAGCAATGTTCATCTGAATGATCAGAATGTCTCACAATGAATTCTTAAGTGCATCATGGGACAACATTGTTCCAATCCAGTCCAGCTCAAAATACAAAAGCCTAGTTCTTCAGGAGTTTGGAATGCTTTTAATTATTCTCAGAAAAATGGGTAAATGATAAGTACTTTCTCTCATCCAAACAGCAGCGAGCATGCTTAGGAAGGACTTGCAGTACTGATGAGTTTTTACTTTCCACATTAGTTTTTATGGGTAATTAATAATTAAACACTATACATACTTTATCCTTACCATAAAACATCATGACACACTGTCACACAACAGGAACTACTGTTTATCTTTTGACCTTAAAAATTCAAACTGCAACAATTTCTGTTTAAATATGTTTTCCGCTGAAAATATCATTTTATTATCTGACAGCTTAATAAAGCTTCAATAGGTGGCACTTGTAGAATTATTTTCATATTACCAGATGTCAATTGTATTCTCCCCCAAATTTGTGTTTGACCAGGGTTATATGATTTTCCCAACCACTGAAAATCAGGCTGTGGAAGTGTCACTATACTCCAGAAGTCTCCACATGAACAGCAAGTGGCCATAACTCGGCTCAAGCTGACCAGCAGAACCTTAGCAGCCAAAGAAATTGTTCAAAGGAACATTATGAGCAAACATATCAGAATCTGCACAGCTAGTAGGCTCTCAAATACCAACAGCTAATGACGAGCTTAGCGTTAGATTGCGATCAGGCACTTGTGAATGCATCTCTCAGCACCAACATAATAACTGGGTAAAAGGACACACACAGTCCAAAGGCAATATTTTATTAGACCGGTTGGCAAACAGAGCTGCTTTGATCAAAATGACGGAGCCCAAGCTTTTTTGTGTTTTGCTGTTGGTCTTTCCCTTCAAAAGTATGACAAGACTGTTGAGAGAGCGTGCTCACAAGGCCTTTAAGGCCGCGTAGGATGACATTTCTGGCTGCTTATCGGTCAAGGAACTTCTTAGCTACTCTAATCAGGAGGTAGCTAAACATTACCAGTTCATCCCCAGGCAACATCTCCAAAATGTGATTGGTGCTCTTAATAGACACTGTCAGGTAAGGAAACAGCTCTACAATATAAGGTTAAGTGATACACCCTTGTGTAGGTGATATGAACATGGAGGTGAGATTTCAGTGATTGTCCAACTGTCTTGTCAATGCCCGAATCCATTCTGGGGAAACTCTGGCCTTCTATGGTCAGGTTAAGTGGAATCCTGCTGAGCTGCTTCACTGCCTTTCTTACTACACTGGGATGGCTGAGCATTCAGCTTTGAGGGATATTATAGAAAACATGATCTGACAGAAAGTACTCCTCACAATCCAACCTTCTTATGACCAGATACCTGACATGGAGTATTGCTCAAATATCTAGAAAGCTACTGCCCCTCCTCCTACTACCTTGTCGGTACATG
Organism: Callosobruchus maculatus; assembly: GCA_951848785.1. Lineage (NCBI taxonomy): Eukaryota > Metazoa > Arthropoda > Insecta > Coleoptera > Chrysomelidae > Callosobruchus > Callosobruchus maculatus. Next base: position 166,212 of record CATOUR010000186.1, read on the forward strand.
ATGCGTTCCAGAGAAGAGCAGTTAGGCTAATCGGTGTCCCGTCAGCTCCAGCTGCTCTTTCATTATAGCGTGCGGTTGCTGACTTCTCTGTATTAGCGATATTCAAACGGATCCTGCTCCCCTGAAGTAGCCCCTATAATTTCGTCGCTCACCAAGTCTATTAGATACACCTGCGGGAATGCTACATTCATAGATGTCCCCCCTACTACCTTGTCCGTACATGATGCATTCCAGAGAAGAGCAGTTAGGCTAATCGGTGTCCCGGCAGCTCCAGCTGCTCTTTCATTATAGCGTGCGGTTGCTGACTTCTTTGTATTAGCGATATTCAAACGGATCCTGCTCCCCTGAAGTAGCACCTATAATTCCGTCGCTCACCGAGTCTATTAGATACACCTGCGGGAATGCTACATACTTAGATGTCTTTATTGAGCCTGCATGGTGTTGGCCTATTCAACGCCCACTTCACCAATATTCCCCTAACCTGACCTCTTCATAGCAGTCGCGGTAAATCTAGTTTGAAATTTAAAATGGAATATTGTACTTCATAACACATATTCTCAAACTAAAAACTGTGCGATCACACTTGCTAAAAAATTATATAGTTAACTCATATTCCATTATTGATGAGAAATTGTTCTTGATGATATTTTAACTGACTTTGCACAGCCGTTTTTGTATGTTTAGAAAAAGGTACCTATTAAAAAATAATTTTACATCTTTCCCTATTATTTTTTAATGCAGTGTTTCAATTTCTGGACTATCTATAGTACTCAAAAAGAAAAGATGACAGCGAGAATTGTATTTTTACACAAGTTTCGTCTCAAATCATTAATATTGGTATGTCTTATTTCATTTTTCAGGTGATAAGACTTCGAAAAGAACAAGCAGCTAGAGCTTGGGAAAACTTATGCATGGCCATGTTAGGAGAACAATTTGTGGTAAGTTTTTTCTGATGAGGTTAGATCACAGCTGTTACTAGTATTAAGATAAACTATTCTGAAACTAAAGATTTAAGTATCCAGTACCCATTGTAGCTAGTGGTCTCTATATATTTAGTAAGTCATCCAGGATAAAATGTTGGTATTTGTTAATTAATTTTTAATTAAAGTTTCAATTTTACGATTTCAAGAGTTGATAGTTTTCAAGCAATGTAAATGTTTTTCTGGTTAACTTTTAATTGTATTTTTGTATCCTAAAAGTTTGTCCATACATGCCTTGAAAAATTGTCCCAGTCTTATTAACAGATGAGGCTGTTGATATTTTCAGCCAGTCACTATTCTTGATTCTCATGATGCACATGTACATTAAGCTAAAAAAATGAAAGTGATGAATATGGTAATGGTGATGGTCGGATAAACTACAAAAACAAACAACAGGGATACGGCGAAACTTTTACAAAATCAATATGCAGCAGTTTGAAAAATAAATACAAAATTTGAAAATTTACATTTACAAAAATTGAAAGGCCGGCGATATTGCTGGATATGTTTCTGGTGAAAATCAAGAAGAAAATTAAAATATTTCTAGCCCTGGTGGGAACAAAATGTCTCAGTCTCACCAAACCCGCTGCTGCTGGAATATACACCGTGAGGGTGTTGAGACACTGCAGGAGTTCAGCACCCTGTCCAGGGCGACCTGTACCCCAACATCGATGAAAAAGCAAGGATACAGCTATGGAAAGCCAAGCAAACGAGGCTCCAACCATCAGGAAGCGAGGCTCAAAACATTGAATCGGAGACACGATATGTGCCCCAAATACTGATAGCCCAAAAGAGGAGACATGGGGTCCGAAGATACTTCAAGACTGCTAGTATATATGTATATCAGAGATAATTTCAGAAGTTACCATGGGCGTACCATCCATAAGTGATTAGGGGCGCCAAAATAGGATATATTACTAGTAAGGGACCAAAGGTCTGTTACATTCGAAGGTGTTGCTAGGTTGCTACAGGGGTTAGGCATACAAACACATCGTTTTTCTGATAAGAAAATGACACTTTTGAAAAAATATTACAATGAAAGCTTATTTTTCAAAAGTTAAACAAATAATTACAATATTTACTGAATATCTAACTTATGATATTCTATAATATTCAAATACAACCCCAAATAAATATGTACTACGAATGGAAATCTAAAAAAGAGAAAAATCCATATAGTTAAGCTATAATACGTTGCTTTTAAGTAGTTCCTCAACATTTCTGTCGCTTAAATCATGTCGTTCTATAGGTTAAAAAAATTCAACACTACATTGTATTTGTTGAAGAATTTATGTGGAACTTGAATCTTGACGGAACGTTGGAGCACAGTTGCCCGAATGCAATGTAGGAGAGCCAAATTTACGAAATGCCTTCCTTTCCAGTATGAAGATAGGGTCTGGAGTAAAAGAGAGAAATGGTATATCACACAAATATAATGTTTGAGCAATCAGCAATGTCTATAACTCCTCATCTCTGAATAAGTTAAAACGTGAAAATCAAGAATGTGGAACATACGTCGGGGCTCTATTATGTACTGGCAACGCCGCTAGACGGTATATTACTGATATTTACGAAAGTTTTTTTTCATTTAAATTTGATGCCGGTCGGATTCTCTTTCGTCGTGTAGACCTACACGGCGGCCTTTTTTGCTTACCCCGCTGTTCCCCTCTGCCCTATGAAGCCAATGAAGTCGAGAACGATATTTTCTATCCAAATTTCCAACATCCAATATCAAAAGGAGAAATAGGCCCCTTTAAAATGTATGTGTTCGATCATAATGGGATGTTACTTCCCCACAGCCATATTCATAAATCAGTTAGCTTGTCGCGGAGCTCATAAGTCTTTCTCTTCGACGCACAGTGGGGAAAGAGAAGCTGAAAAAAATTTTTATACCGAAAACGGTGATTTACACCTAAATGGCTTTAAGTCCCATATGTGTGATACATAAAGTCACACTAGAATTCACCAAGGAATCTGAATATGCAATAATATACAGGGTGTTCTATTTAAAAAACAACTTTGATACGTTTAGTGTTTTGGGGACACCCTGTATAACATGAAAATATTTTTAAAATGTAGCCTTAATGGGTCCCTATCCATCCGAATTTATTATTTTCTTTTTCATCAAATACTTTAGCCGTAATGCTCCGTGTCGAATAACGTGAATAACCCGGTATATTTGTGATTTCCACTGGAAAAAAACATAAATAAAAAAATAAAGAGCACATTTCTGGAAAAAATGTCAGGGCACTGGAAAATGCGTCTACTGGTAATATTTCAAAATCAAAAAATAACATTGCCCTTGTCTTAACTGTCAACTTCACTGATACTGAGACGTCGTCGTCATCATCATCATCATCATCAGCATCATCATCTTTATCATCATTTTCATCTTGGATTGTAGAGCTTCTCTCGGAAGGCGTGTTATTTCTTATGTAGTTTTGATTTGCTTGAGATAAGAAAAACGCGTTAAATATATCTTGCTAGGTTTGTAGTTTGTACTCGACTACATTACCTTCCGTATTTTTCACGATATTTTTAAAAATATTTGCTGCGAGAGAAATCTAGTATGTATTATTGTAGTGAACGTGCCTGCATCCAACGACACTTAAGTTGTGATTTAAAATGAGTTGTTTTTTCATACTGTCCCACGCAATCCCTCTTGATCACAATTTAATTTGTTTTCTTAATTGAGTAGTCAAAAAACCAAACTTGTCTTCAGTGCCACTGATTTGTGATCTACTTATGATATCATATAGATCCCTTATTTTCATTAATATAGTTTTTGAACTACTTCCTGAAACAAATGACATACATAATACATGTACTTTGTAAAAATTAGTTGAAAAATGATAATTTTTATAACCTCGTAAAAAATGTTTTTATAGGAAAAGAGCAAAAAAGAGCAAGTATGTGGTTTGTGTGTGTGTTAATTTGTGTTAAATATGAATCATTTATCTAAGGAAATTAAACTTCAAAGCTTGATGTGCTTTGAAACATGAATAAAATCGTTATTTTCAAGAAAAATTGTATAATATACGATTCATCGAACATTTTAATGCGAGACTACATGTATACCTAAGGTACTAATATAATCACTGAAAAATCAACACATACCTGAACATGTACGTTCCATATCGTAAAAGGAAACTTTGTCATGTATACTTGCTTAAATAAAATTCTAAAGCAGGTTCCAACTCGCACGAAATTGGCCGGGACGTTTCAAAATTGCGCAAACCGCGTGTATATGCTCAATTTATTTTTTCTATTTATTGCCACGATTAAAGACTTCCGGCCCCACTGTGCCCAGATGATATTTCATTTTGACCATAATATTTGAGCAACGTAAAACTCAAGGTGACCAAGTTTAATATATATTGTATAAATGGTTCCAAAGACTGTAAAATTATGGGAAACTGCGCCGGTACTCTGTAACTTAGAAACGTGTTTCTATGCATTATGTGCTATGGGATCGGGTGGCCTCGTAAATATGACAGCGTGCCGTGACAGAGTAGTAGACACGTGATAGGCACCCGAAACTGCCCGATCGTCATGGTCGTCATGGTGATAGAAACATGTTTCTATCTCTTAAGTTAGAGAGTACCGACGGTGGTATCGTAAGCTTCCATACCGTAAACCGTGCGATTCAGAAAGATAGGTCATACCTAGTTTGTTTATAGGTAAATGGATTTTGGTGAAATTCTGAACGCATGACATGACGCATAAGTTTAGGTCAAACGTGAATTTCTATTTTACCGGAAAAGTCCTCGTATTTAGATTTTTTAGCGGAATTGGATTTTTTACAATAATGTTTATTATCATTTTAAATCATTTCTCCTAACAAAACAATGTACTTCTTATAACTTAGTATTAGTCTACCGTCTCAAGTAAGGTCACATTTATTGGTCTGCTTACCAAACACAAATTATATTTTACCATAAATTATGTTTCCAATATGATTGTTTAAAAAAATGTTTATAGCTATAATTCATTAAAATTATAAAAAATATTAGTTTTCAATAATTCACTGTTGTGCTTACCAAATGCAAATTAAAATACAGACAATTTGATTGCCAATCAGTAGAGGGTTGCCTGTGAAAATATGTTCATAAATTAATAACGGTTACCACGCGTTTGAGTCCAAAATTTGGAGCGAGCAAGATGTGACGGAGAGGTACTGCATTTGATGCGATAGAGGAGGACGCACTACAGTAGATGTGTGCCTGGAAACCATAAAATGTAAGAGCGTGCATCCTCCCTACTCGTAGTATAGAAAAGGATAAAACTAGCAAAATTGTTTACATTTTAGGGCTTCGAGGCTCTCAGCTATTGTACTGCGTCCCTCTCTATCGCAACAAATAGTACGCGCAGTGCTTCTGCGTCACACATCTTACTTGCTCCAATTTTTGAACTTTTTCGATTTACTACTCTCAGGGCGAGCATAGATCATCCACAATCAAACTAGAGATCTGTCAGGAGTTCATAGGAGCACTTCACAAATCGAACATGATCGAACACAAAAATGACTTCTAGTTTTGCGCAAGTGACGGTTGATAAGGCCGCAATTTAAAATTTAAGTTGTTCTACGCACCGAGTATAAAAGTTATAAAATGGTCGGTGCCTACCCTGGTATATTAAAGGTATTAAAACCCAGTTTTCCATATTATGTACCTATTATGTGCTTTTTACTTTTCCTGCGATCATCACAAATGGGGGCTATTTTCTTCGAATGATCGAATATTTTTCACCTTTTTCTACCAACCACAAAATACTTCTCATCCTCACAGAACGCAAAGCTTTCAGTTCTTTTTTGACATACAAGACGTCGCTTTCAAATGCTCTGACCTGGCTTCTCGGAGCAATTAAGTTCAATCTGAGAGCGTTCCGCGAGCGAACAACAGGTAAGGTGGGTAAATCGAATTTGCAAATCTGGAGCAGAGCCGTCAAACCGAACATAAATTTACATCAAATGCGCTCTGAGAGCGTCTGAGAGCAGTAAATCGAAAACGCTATAAGTGTCTGGCAACCATTATTTATGCACAGATTTTCACAGGCAACACTGTAATGTATTTGCAATAAAATTGTCTGCATTTCATTATACAGGGTGTCCCACGACGATTAAGACAAGCAATATATCGGAACTGGGCAGTAGTATATAATTATAGTTTTGGGGGTGTAAATTAGAGCACATATAGTATCTTCTCTTATTATTGTCTCCCCCAATGAGGTTATTTGTTCACGTGACGTCGATTCAAAATGTTTAATGGGACACCCTGTATATTTGTGACTTTTTGTGTTCCTCCCGATAAAACAATTCCAACAAACTAGCACACTTGGGGTCTAAAGTGATTAATTCAAGAGCTACAGGTACTTAAAGGACTCTTACCACTACCATTATGAAACACTACCAAAATAATTTAACTGTAGGGGTACATGTTGTAATAAATTGTAGTGGTACCATCCTTTAAGTACCTGTAGCTCTTGAATTAATCACTTTAGACTGCAAGTGTGCTAGTTTGTTGGAATTGTTTTATCGGGAGGAACACAAAAAGTCACACATTAAAAATTTTGAATCTGACGTCACGTAATCAAAAAAAAAACCTCAGTGGGTGACACAATAATAAGAAAAGATACTATATTTGCTCTACATCCCCATGGTCACACCCACAATATTATAATTCACTACTACTGCCCAGTTCCGATATATTGCTTCTCTTAATCGTTGTGAGACGTCGTATATTTCATTTGGTAAGCACGTCAGTGAATTTTTGAAAAATAATATTTTTTTTGCAATTCTAATTAATAATTATATCGATGTTCATTTTTCAGGCATCCAATAACTATTGGTGGGAGTTTAGAAATATATTTTAATTAATGAAATATAATTTTTATTCGATCGACTTTACTTGGAATCCTCTACCGTATCATCGCATGCAGTTTAGGAACTGGAACCTGGTTAAATCCCTTTAGGACATCCTGTATAAGTGAATGTCACCTGAATAATAAGGAATTAACGAATATTTTCAAATTTCAGGCAGGAAATGAAATATGTGGTGTGGTTGTGTCTACTCGATATCAGGAATACCTACTAAGTATTTGGAACAGAACTGCCTCAGATACAGCAACCACAGGTCGTATACGGGACGCTCTCAAACGTTTGCTCAATATACCACTTACATACACCATGGAGTACAAGACGCACAATGATTGCCTTAAATACGGGTGAGCACTTGTTTTCTTTAAGTTGAAACTTGTAGCCTAACTACTATAAAATCCTTGAAATCGGAATCCTACATATAAAAATATTTATTTCAATCTAAAGTCCATTTAAATATGTCATCATAACTTAGAGGTGGCAATTCGTCATTGTCTGGCCTGTTGGTGACTAGGGATTGCCATGTCTGAAGCATCCGGTGATCTGAAGGACACCGGGTAGCAACCACTTATACCCTCCACCTCCCAACGAGGGGCCCGGAGGTTGAAACAACGTGCCTCCCCCGCCAGGCGACAATATGCGAGGACGTACCCTTAGGGTCGTATTCATAGTGGCATCAAAAATTCGCGTAACACACAAAACCAATTCGGTTTCGTGAAACTGATGCATGCATTATGCAAACCCCAATTTACACGTGAAACAAAGGCTGAGCGCAAACGTACGGTTTCCGAATTCGGTTTCCTGATCAGGTATTCAGGTTCGGAAGCCTGAATGCTCTGCTTTCACACAAAATGTTCAACAAGGCGCATACGTTCTAATTTTTTCCGAACCGAAAGTAACCTGATATGCCGTTCCAAATTTTCTCCGTGCATTCGGGTTGTAAGAACGGAAAAAGCCGAAACACGTTTCAGAACGCAGCGTTTGCCGGCATTTCAGCTTATCCGACGCACACGAACTGAATTCAAATTCAGAACCGCGCTAGGGTTCTGCTGACTGGACTTGAATTGAACTCGGCCTGTCGTTTGCTCTACCCAACCTAACAAAATGTGTGAGGCTGAACATCTGATAATGATTGTAGAAAAGTGTCATGCATATGGACCACTAATAATGCCCACTACCATAATAGAGATGTAAAAGATTTGGCTTGGGTGAAGATTATGAAGCTTATCGGATGATTTATCGACATTCTGTAACTATTTGAAGAATTCTGGGTGTGTTCGTAATTTTGCTCTTTTGAAATAGAAATTACTCTCTGTTAATATCTGAGTAACGTTTGCTTAATAACGTTTGCGCTCGTCTCATAATCAGAATTCCTGATCAGAAACCCAAATTCGGAATCCGTACGTTTGCGGCCAGCCTAGAGTCAAACTCCGGTGAAAAAATCTGGTATGCAACAAACACACAAACAAAAAATTCCATCATCAATGTGAACGGAAACAAATCATTTTGAATATGTACAAAAACCAAATACACGAAAATTCCCATTTAGTATCTGAAGTAGTTGTATGGAAGGTTGCTGATACTTCAGGAGTGAGTTGGTCAAGTGTATACGAGATTATTTAGGGATATAAAAGTAATAAATCACTGTCAGAGCTATACTCTTATCCCAAAAGAACAAAAATAACCGAAGCAGTCGATGATTTCGACAGGACTGGGATCAGAAGAAAAGTACAGTTATTGGATGGTTGAAGACAACCATCGACAAAATACTGAAAGAAGTGAATGATAATACAGACATGCCGAATTTTAAGAGAACGGCGTGTTACCATTTACTTAAAGAACTGTATTTTCGGTTCTTAAAACGGCCGAGAAACAGTTTATTCCTTGAACGAGATGCTTCAAATACTCCTAACCTTGACGCATTTATCCTTTGTTGAATGCTGTGGAAAATATTATGTACTTTTTTTTCTGATCACAGTCCTGTCGAAATCATCGACTGCTTCGGTCATTTTTTTTTCTTTGGGATAAGATTTTGGCTCTCATAGTGAATGATTATATGTATACTCCTTAATGATCCTGTATACACTTGATCGACTCACACCCGAAATCTCAGCTACCTTCAATACAACTTCTTCAATCGCTAAATCGGCGTTTTGTTGTATTTGGTTTTTATAAATATTTAAAATGATTTGCTTCTCAGCAGCACTAAGATGCAGTCTTTTGGCCCTTTTTTTGGGCGGTGTAAAGCTGATATCATGTATTTCTCCAGCTGTGTCCGTGTCAGACATTTCAGGATATAACAAATTCGAATATTTACGCTAATGCTATATTATGTATCTTGATGCACAATCGATCACTGTATGGCAAACACTAAACAAATCCATTCCTGTTCAAGCGGCGGCGGCGCGGCGCCCCGTGCGGCTGGGCCAATAGGGTCAGCGGTTATCGTTCAGTATGGATACCGCATGACGACATATCTATCACGCATTGATCATTGTTTATACTAACTTTCTTTCTTGGGCGAATCTAGTAGTTTTGAGAAACTAGTTTCGTAATGTAAATTCGGCTTAAGTAAGGTTTAGTGTTTCGACGGCTACTTGAGGGTGCCTTACGTAAGGCTCCCTTGAGTAATACTCAAGTAACGAAATGTCAACGTGACATTTTGTTGCAGTCAAGGCGATTTTGTAGGTTAATTTTGGAGTACGGTGTTGTTAGTTTCTATCACATCCGGAAAAATGTCCGGCTCAAAACACGAAATATTGGCACAAAACAAAAAGAGATAACAGAAAACATCAAAATGCGTAAGCACAGTCATAACAAATTGACTTATAGTTGAGATATGACAATGTCGCCAAATAAACCCCGACGTCTCGTAGATGTTGCCTAGGAAACAGATACACAAGGAAAGCCACACTTGAGGCTCCCTCAAGTATCCCTTGAGTATTACTTAAAGGAACCTTAAGTATTACTCAAGAGACGACTATGAATACAGCCCTTAGGGAATCGAAGCCCTCGAAGTGGTCCAGGGCGTCCCTGCCTACGCCCGTTTCATAGGATGACATTTTTTGCCATAAAAACATGTTGAAATGATAGTTTTATTAATATTAATATTTATTTTTCATTCTTTTCAGGGCTGCAAAAACAATACCTAACAACGTATTAAAAAGTTGACTACATTTGTTTCGTTAATTATAGGTAAACGTATTTTTTTCAACAAACTTGTTTTCTCTATGAATAAATTGTATATTGTAAAACGTTTCTTCATATTAATTTCACCTAACCTGTGATATAGGTTCACATACAGGCTGCTCAAAAATATAAAGGTGTAGACATTTGGATTAGTCTATAATGGTGTGCAAGGCCGTCAGAATACTTATTGAACATGCTCAATAGCAAAAACGTGAGAAATTTGATGATACTAATTAGTTCCGTATTTTGATCATGGTCTAACTTCAAACTGAGTCGCACGGAGTGTTTGATTTCTCTTAAAAGTGCGGGTCCCAAGAGCAAGCTTATGTGAAAAATGATCAATGTTTATTTTATATAATACTAAATATTTTTTTGAAACTTTTGTACCAATTTTTCTTTAATGCTGTTATCCATCTACATTATTTTTTTTTACTTTTTGTTATAACTGCTGTAGTTTCTATCTGCTATGTTGTGCGGTGGTGTTATTTCAGACCAAATGGTAATTTTAGGAAGTAGGAAATAAATTAAGATTTATGTAGCAGTACTTTATTTACTACGACCAATTAATTCCATAAAGTTAACTTTTGTCCTTTCAATTCGCATAAAAAATTAAAATAGGCAACATCATACACCCATAAACCACAATAAGTTTTTCTGTTAGGTAAATACGTTACCTAAGAACATCAGTTGCCGCTCACATAGTCAAATTACACTATTTTACTAGACATTGAAATTACTATGCCTCTGGTTGAGCTACTTCTGTCGCTGTTTCGCTAATGGCAGAAGCAGCAGGTTCTGATTCAGGTGGCTCCTGTGTCTGTTCACTCTGCTCAGAAAATCCATGTGCCCGCTCATTGTCGCCTCCTCCACCACAATCCCCTCCGTGTTCTTGCCGATCATGGTCGCCTCCAAGTTCGCCACACTGATCTAATCCAGGGCCATGTCCTGGTTCACCATGACCACCTTCGCCGTGTTGCTGTTCATCTTGACCCCCAATTTCTTCAGTTTGGACCTGGTTCCCGTTATCACTAAATTCGCCACCGACTTGTTCTTCATAGCCTGCAACGTCACTGCCATGGCTTTGCTCTACACAATCTCCACCATGGTCACTCTGTGGTTCAACACATTCGTCTCTTACCGGAGTTGTATTACCTGGAACCATATATAAAAACAATTAGTCTAATTTGGTTATGGATATCACTTGATAAACGTTAACAAAAAATGATCTCTGTTTTGGCGTTGAAACCACATGCGAAAAACAGAAAAAAAAACAATCGGGCACTCAACAAAGTACCTTGGTTCGAGCGCTATCCTTTTCATCATGGTATAACTGGTAACAAACTTTAATATCATATGTTATTACAGTGGTGGGCGGTGTAGGTATAAGTATTGGGTACATACCATACCCACAATTTTTGAGTTTTCAACGTGGTTGTTTTATGGTACAGTTCATAACATCTCATCTACGATTATGTTCTATGAAACAGAATGGCGCATTTTTTTGGAAATTCAAATGAATTCTTAGTCCGTTTTATTTTGTTGTTTTTATTTTGATAAATTTTCCCATTTGACTTTCTAATTAATAGTCTCTTCGAAGGACTATCTATTATAGAACCCTTAAATAACAAAGATAAATTACTAGAGTATATTTGGACGGCTGTTTGCAGAAAGGAACCAACCCAAAAAAGAAGTTTCTTAGAAAATAAATTTTGAAGTTAATGTAATTACCTAACTCATTCAGTGGTTAAGGGGATCGCTTAATTACAATATTATGCTATAAACATAAAATCCTATTTTTGTGCGTTGGTTCCTTTCTGAAAAATGTTGTCCATAGCGTCGGATAACGATCCGAGCAGCAAAATGGTGTTGGTATTAGGTATATACCGGGTATAATGTCTTTATGTTACACATTCAGGTTACACTCTATTAGGCAAATGATTTATTAAAAAGCAAACTAAGGAACAAAAAATATTATGATTAAATAAATGCTAACAAAAACAATAACTACAATTTCAAAAACCACGTGTACTGTAGGACTACTGATATAATCTAGCTATGAGGATCACACAATACTAGTTTGTTTTTTCTTTATATTCTGTGGCGTCAACCACGACGGTTATTAGCCGCTTTCCACCGTACGGTTTGGTCTCAATCTAAGGGCCGTTTCACATATACACGGCGACCGTTTAAACGGCGCCGTTTACACGGTCAAAGGATTAAAGAACTTATGCGACGTTTCACATGCAACGGTGCCGGTCGTCCGTGATGTTAGAGCCGCTAGTCGGTGCCGACTACCCGGCTGACCTAAAGCTTTCACATTGCATCCGGTATTGTATCCGGTACCGGGCAAAGATTGATATTATTTATTGTTCAGTAGCGTGCAGTTTTGAATCATGGATCGCGAACTTGTTATTGCGATATGGATATAATATCGGAGGCTGCGAAGGAAAAGATGACAAGCGCTGATTTACTGGGTGCATCCTATGAATGCAAAAAGAGAAGAACTTGCCGCATTTTATACACTTTTCGAAGATTTGCGTGGAGACGAAAATAAATTCTTCAACTACTTTAGGATGTGGATAGCCTCATTTGATGAACTGCACAACCGACTAAAAGATACACTACAGCGTAAAAATACCACATAAGGCGTTGCATCGAACCTATTCAAATGTTGGCTATTTCCATATCTATTTCATGTGTGCTTTTTTAACACAAATATGAGACGCACAGAGCCACTGGTTCAGCAACAACCGAAGACCGGCAAGACGGCTAATGTGAACAGGTGCATATGATTCTTATTCCCACTGCCTTGCGGTTGCCGTGTTATCAGTTTCCGGCTACCGTCGCTGCAGTGGTGTGATCCGGCGACCACCCGGCACTCGGTTGCCGACTAACCGGCTACGGTGCGTGTGAAAGCTCCAATATAACTTAATAAACCTTGCGACCGGGTAGCCGGCAGCGACTAGACGGTTCCGGCAAGTGTGAAGCGGCTCTTACCGTGGCTTTTCACTGGATAACACGGCAACCGTAGACGTTTAAACGGCACGAACAGGTTCAGTCGCGTATGCAGTTAGTTGGAAGCCTTCACACGTGCCGTGTTACCGAATAGGTTTATTGATTATTTTTGCGTTTTGTGAGCTGCTAGACGATCAAAACTGGTTCATGAAAAATGGATATAGACATGGATAAAGCTTAGTGGAACAAAGGCCAGCTTTCTGGGACAAAACTAAAGAGAGCTATAAGGATAGAAATGAAACCAGAAATGCCTGGAAAGAAATATTTCTAGAATTAAAGTCAGATTTTGAGGAATTTGAGGCCTCAGAAAAAACCTACATAATTCTGTTTCTTCTTTTCTTTTTCATACATCTATATAAAATCAGCAGGGCTATTACACGCCTACGATCCATCAAGTATACACCGGCACAGACAGAACAAAAAACTGATTCAATTGATATTCACCAACTCACCAAAAGGCAAACCGGTATTGTGTGAAATGTTAACACAATAGAACGGTACCGTATAAGCGGTGCCGTTCACACGATCGCCGTGTATGTGTGAAATGGCCCTAAGGGATAGGAGAACACTGGGACACATTTCACGTCTAGTGTTGGGACGTCCGAACTTTACCGAGCGAACGTTTCCGTAATTTACGGTCAAGTTCGCTATAGTTGAAGCGAAAGTTTCCATTTGGGGAATCATGAGAAGAATATTTTTCCTATCATTTAGTGTGGCATTTGAGAAATCTCGCTTGCACGTTGCAAACAACTTCTATTGAATTTTTTGTGATAAGATAATAGAGCATAAAAAATACTTAAAATATGTCGAATTATAAAGGTTTTATTTGGGAATACTTTAGACAACAAAGTGTTAACAATAAAACTGTGTATGCATGTATTTTTTTTTAATGTAGTTTAGGGTTCGTTCTTTTAATACTCTTATGATTTTCTGAAGAGTGAAAGTGAAGTTCCTTTTTTATTAACACGCTTTTATTATTCACCTATATGTTTGTGGGTAATTCTCCTTTGGATTAAGACGTCAGACCGGACATTGAACGATCTAACTTTGCTGCGAACACACATCCAACTATTTGGGAGTTGGTACTTTGTGAAATTTATTCAGGAAAGTCTACAGTTCTATTATCGTTTATGCAATAATGGTAATGATTATGTTGATCAAAAACAATTGTTCATCTTCATTTCACAAATGCAGTAAAAACTAAAAAACACGCTTTTAAAGAACATCAGACTAAGAAGTAGACAATCTTAAAATTTAAAATAGCTTAAAAATAACGAACGAAAAATAGTATGATTGATTTGTGTTACATATAATATTCGTATATCGAGCGCCCGATGCTTTTTTTCACAAGAATACTAGTATTTTTCGTTCATTATTATTTTAAGCTCATTTTAAAAATCATTTTTAAAGTCTGATGTTCTCTAAGACATCGTGTTTTTAGTTTATTTAAACTATATTTATTTCAATAGCAAGTTCCGCTTAAAAAACTGAGATTCAGCCCTTTCTAACGGTTGGCTTTGCGAACGAAAAATAAATTACGGTAATTTTCCAACACTACGTCTCAGCGGACTGTCTGGATGACGTTGTTGATACAAGATACACAAGGTGGCTCACGGATAATTTGAGGAAATAACAAAAGTAAAAAGATTTAGGTGAAGGTTCGTGATTGACTTAAACAATTTAAAGAAAAATTCTAGAGATGGAAACAGATATTTAAAAGATCAAAATAAATATGACATTCGTGGGTATTATAATTATTTGGAAGTTTCAACTTCCTAGTTTTGTGTAGGTCAAGGATAGTAATATCTAGTGACTCACTCAGTATAATATTTACGAATTTTTGTCCCAAAATTGAAATAAATCTTAATATGATGAACCTCAAATCAAAATTTAATCTGCGTGGAACCACAATAAAGTCGAACGATTCACTAATTTTTAATCGCTGACGTTAAACATTGCAGTGTTACAAATTTAACTTGTTTAAACGTGTCTATGGCTGTTAACTAAGGGAGTTTTTTCGATTTGTTATATCTTTTTTCTGTTATACAGGGTTGGGATAAAGTATGGAACCAAGCAAATAACTTTGGAATGGAGTGATATTGCTGAAAATTTGCAGGCACGTGTAGTGACGTCTAATGCATCCGAAGACATTATGTTAGCTATTAATGTACTTCCGGTTTAACCGGAAGTACCGTCAACTTTTTTAATTTAAATGGGACACCCTGTATATTTTTGCAGATTTTAATTCATCTTTTTTTCCGAATACGTTCATAGTGGGTTTAGTATTTGTTTCTTAAAAAATTTGTCTCACAAATTCGTCCGTGGCGGTCTGCGGTCTTCCCGTTTGAGGTAATTTTTTTTGTATTTCTTTTTTTAGTCACCGTGAAACGTGTTATAGGACCCCTGTCGGGACGTAAATCATTAAAAGTTGACACACTTCTTTGTGAGTTCTCACGAGTTATGTATTTTGGTATTCTCCACCACATAATAATTATAAATCTAAAGTGAATATATTCTTAAAGTCCTTCAGACGTCCTAGGTTTATGAACTTGGTATGTTTCTCATATATGTAACATAATACAGGTACGTGCCGTCTAGTCCAGACTTCTACGAATAAAGCTTATGTATACATTTCATCTTTGATAAAACTGGTAATCCGCCTTGTACTTTAATCAGATAGCTACCGACAATCATTGTAGTAGTTAGATTCGCAGCGGTAAATAAACCGATATTTTTTAAAAACTCTTGTTCGCCCTTGGCAAACATAATTGGGGGCTCAACCGGGATCCCTCAAACGGTGAAATCGAAAAATACGGCCGAGCTAAATTTGGAGGCCGTCTTGTCGAATCGTAATATCAACGGCATATCGACAGCATCGATCATCACCGGTCACTTTCAAGTGTTTGAGAGGGATTCGCCAGCCAAGAGGTACCATCACCGGAGACAAGAGGAGACCAGGGCGAAGAAGTCCACTGGCACCCGCCTGGTCAGAAGAATATCACGCCGCTTGGACCTGAGGTCAACCGTAAAGAGAACCAAGAGAAGATCCAACTTTTGGGCGACTTCAACTGCCGAAACGCTCAGAGGGTCAACATCCGGACGTTGGAAAGCTGATCCATCGAGGACGCCGCCCGACTGCCGATGCTAGGAAGAGAAGACGGACCAGGAATGAAGATCATTTTTATGTTCGCTCTGTAAGTCCCTATCTTTTTCTTACCTTTCTCTTGGTGTGCACAGAAGACTGAATATTTTAATATTTGATTTTATTATTATTATTATCGATTGATATTTATATACGCAATTGGAACTTAATTTTATATTTTACAATACATATACATTTTCTAATTTAATGCTTGGTGGTACGACGGGTACAGGCTACCACTCAGAATCAGACTCAGATATTGAACCACCCTTCAGAGGTTTTGATCGCAATATGGCTGAAGCAACAGGTACTGAGATAATGCTTGCGAGAGATATGGTCCCCGAGTATCATGGTGGATCAAAAGATTTATTAGATTTTATTAATAAAGGAGACCAATTTATTGATTTGCTAAAGAAACCAGACGTAAATTGTGTTTTCAATAAGTTGCTGTTACATAACATTGTATCCAAAATTAAAGGAGAGGCACGTGATTTGATTAATAATAGTTCTTATTCTACCTGGAGAGATTTGAAAGATATTTTAATTGGTAGGTTTGGCGACAAACGTAACGAGTCTTCCTTAGCTCAAGAACTAGCACGAATGTATCAGTTTCCCAAAGAAAGTTATCAAAATTATTTCGACAGAATTAACGCCCAATTGCAAAAACTTTTGCAACATATTAAGCTTCATGACCACCCACAGGAATTTATAATAAAATCTAAAATGTACGGTGAACAAGCCTTAAACAGGTTTATTAACGGATTAAGCGATCCATATAGAACAATTTTTGAAACGTGTGAAGTAAATAGCCTGCAGGATGCTTTATTCAAATGTCAGCATGTAGAAAATTTCAGGTACGAAAGTTCTGTTACCAACTTTTTGAGAAACAAAAATGTTTCAAGCCAGGTAAAATCCGAAATCGATATTACGCCCACATTATCGTCCCCAGTTTTCTGCGAGAAATTCTAACGCATTTAACTCTCCGAGACCACAGAACATGTCTTCAATTAGACCGAATTTTAGTACGTCTAACGTTCAACAAGCATATCCCCGTTTCAATACGACTCAAAGTAGATTCACACACCAGAATAATTTTTCTAGACCAAATTTTTCTCAAAATCCGATGCCACAGCAAAACATATCTACTAGGCCAAATTTCCGCCCTATCCAGCAAAGGTCATACAGTCTTCCAACCCCCATGTCTGTAGATCGTTCAGGTGTTAGAAGTACTCAACCCCGACCTAACTACTTTCAAGGAAATGGAAAATCTTCTTTCATAGTTGAAGAACTACATAATCAGGATGAACCTTTTGTTGATAATGACAGCCATGAAACTGATTACGAGTATTTAGAAAATGATCATGAACATTTACCTTACGATTATTCTCATGAACTGGAACAGAGCTTTGACCAAATGAAAATCGAAGAAAATTTTACAACACAAGCCTCAGAGAAAAACAACAAGTAGCAGATATAAATAATGTTCAAAATTTATCCACGCTACCATATATTATTATACCGAGTTTAGGAATTAGGATGTTGATAGATAGTGGTGCATCTACATGCGTCATCAATCCAGACATTGCATATCAATACTTTTCAGAATTTATATTTCATAAAAATTTCCATATCAAGGCGCTTAATACGATTTCAGAAGGATTCGAAAATATCCGGTTTCCAATGCTTAAAGATTTTGGAATCAGGAAACCTCTAAATTTTCATATAGTCGATTGGCATGCAAAATTTGACTGTTTGATAGGAGCTAGCGAATTAACTAAATTAGGTGCGAAAATAGATTTTACCACGTATACTTTACACGTAGGGAAAACAAAAATACCGTTCGTCAATGAAATTAATCCTTGCCTATTTGTTCCATTCAGTAAGCCGCAAGTAAATTATTTAGAAATTCCAGTAGTAATTGAAAATGGCCCTGTTATTCTTCCTGACATAGAACTACACCTTTTCCAATTGTAGTTCAGAAAGTAACAGATTAATTTCAGAAACCGTCAAATGTAGTTCAGATTAGTAAGATGTATTTCAGAAAGCGTCAAATGTAGTTCAGATTAGTAAAATGTATATCAGAAAGCGTCAAATGTAGTTCAGATTAGTAAGATGTATTTCAGAAAGCGTCAAATGTAGTTCAGATTAGTAAAATGTATTTCAGAAAGCGTCAAATGTAGTTCAGAAAATATTATTTGTATTTCAGAAAATAACTTTTATCAGTATACCATAGTAAACAATTCTTACGCTACCCTAGCAACATCAACAAGCGCAAGTAGTTGAACAGTACAAATGTCACAATTTTGTTGTAATTAATCATGAATTTATCTGATAATTGTGGAATCTGTAGAGTGTCCATGCTAAGAAAGGTAGTTCTTCGGTTATTACCATGCAGGCACCTATTTCATACAAAATGTGTCGCATATTTAAATAACCTGGTTGAGATTAAGTGTCCCATGTGCAGAAGTGATGTGAATGAGAGAGAAACGGTAGAACGGCAAAAATATAAGAAATATTCAAATCAAGACAGGGAAAGAATTGTAGCGTGCGCTAATAGAGGAGAAGACTGGGTGCTTTTCGCTACAACTCTGGGAATTAAATATAAAACTGCCTTCCATTGGGTCCGTTCCGGGCGGGACGTAATGTTGAAGAAAGGGGGTATAAAACCTAAAGCACTTGTTGAGGACGAAATAAATACCATTGTTGAATGGCTTGAAGATGATTGTGGTCTAACACTGAAGCAAGTGAAAATGAAAGTTCTTGCCAATTTTCGTAAAAATGTATCAACATCTACCATTGGAAATTATTTAGAAGGTAGGTTATTCACAATAAAGCAAGTACATAAACAACCAATTTCGATGAATTCTGAAGAAAATAAGAGAAAGCGGGCGGAGTATGTTACAGCCTTAAATAGATATATTGAACTGGGCAAACAAATTGTATGGATTGATGAAACAAATTTCAATTTGTTTTGCCGTCGAACACGAGGTCGGTCCCGAGTTGGTGTGCGAGCTGTTCAACACTTACCAGCTGCAAGGGATCCCAATGTACACCTAATAGGTGCAATATCTCCAGCAGGGGTTGTGACAATGGAACGTCGCAGAGGCTCTTTTTCATCGGATTCTGCTAATATTTGGATAACAAATTTACTGCAACGATGGCAGGATATGGGAAATGAAGTAGGTGATTTGGTGATTGTATGTGATAACGCACCTTGCCATGCAAGATTTGAAGGTGTCATAAATAATACAGAAGCTACTTTATTGCGTTTGGGACCGTATTCTCCGATGCTCAACCCCATCGAAAATATATGGTCGAAAATTAAGACATATGTTAAAACTCATCTTCGGGTTCCACAAGTGAGAGGAATTGGCATTGTGGAACAAAGACTGCTTTATCTGGAAGAAATCATAGATTCGGCCAAAGAAACGATTGTTGGAGGAGACTGTGCCAGGGCAGTACAACATACAACAATTTTTCATGCTGCTTCTTTATTACTGCAAGATATGCAAGTAGGGCGTTAGTGTTAGTACCTCAAAATACTTTTTGGGCTTAAAAATTATGTATGATCTATGTATGTACTCAAATTTTCAATAATTGTGTTAGATGTTATTATTTGTTTAATAAATTTTTCTGGATAATACACAATCATAATGCTTTCTGAAATACAAGTGATACTTTCTGATTTACAAGTAACATTTTCTGAATTTCATATGATGTTTTTTAAAATACATTTGACTAATCTGAAATACAATTGACTTTTTCTGAAATACAATTGACTAATCTGAAATACTATTGACGTTTTCTGAAATACAATTGACTAATCTAAAATACAATTGACGATTTCTGAAATACAACTGTCTAATCTGAAATACAATTGATACTATCTGAAATACATTTGGAAAAGGTGTAGATGGATTTTTTATACCTAGCTGTATAGCAAAATCTGAAAATTTCATAGTTAAGATCCCAGCACCTTTTGAAGATATTTTAAATATTAATTTTCACGAACCGGTAGAGTGTGAACCCTACCAAATGTACGAAATTCGAAAACCGAAAAAAGTCGTTAGAGATTTAGACATTCCTTCAGTAATCCGCACTCAGCATTTGAACACTGAAGAAAAAGCTCGTATTTTAAATTTATGTGAACAATTCAAAGATATTTTTTATCATGAAGATTCTGATCTAACATTCACCAATAGCGTGAAGCATAATATTCGAACGACAGATAATATTCCCGTTTTTCAGAAATCATATCGATATCCACATCATCTGAAAGTTGAGATTCAAAAACAGATCCAACAGTTAATTGAAAACAAAATTATTAGGCCCTCCATTTCGCCGTATTCGTCGCCATGTTGGATCATTGGAAAGAAACCTGATGCCTCAGGACGCAAAAAGTGGAGACTAGTAATCGATTATCGGAAATTGAACGAAAAAACGATTGAAGATCGGTATCCGCTCCCTCGAATAGATGAAATTTTAGATAATTTGGGCAAATGTACGTATTTTACTACTTTGGATTTGGCACAAGGGTTTCATCAAATCGAGATGGATCCCGAGTCCATAGAAAAAACTGCATTCTCTGTAGACAACGGACACTTTGAGTATGTTAGAATGCCATTTGGCCTTAAAAACGCTCCTTCCACTTTTCAGAGAGTGATGGATAACGTTCTAAAGGAACTTCTATACAAATGTTGTTTCGTATATATGGACGATGTAGTTATTTTTTCTAAATCTTTGGAGCAACATCTGCAACATATAAAGTTAGTTTTTTCAAAATTACGACAATACAATCTCAAAATTCAAATAGACAAGTCGGAGTTCCTTTGTAAAGAGGTAGGATTTCTTGGACATATAATTACACCGGAGGGAATCAAACCAAATCCTGCTAAAATTGATGCAATCCAAAAGTTTCCCATTCCTACCACGACTAAACAAATCAAAGCTTTCTTAGGTCTCGTAGGATATTACAGGCGTTTTATTAAAGATTTTTCTAAAATTGCGCAACCACTGACTCAGTGTTTAAAAAAGAATGCCAAGGTATGCTATAATGAAAAGTCATTTATTGATGCCGTTAATAAATTCAAAGAATTGATCATAAATGCGCCTATCTTGTCTTATCCCGATTTTACAAAGCCATTCACCCTGACTACTGACGCTAGCAATGTAGCCATAGCGTCTGTACTTAGTCAAAACGAACACCCCATTGCATTTTTTAGCCGCACCCTTAATACCGCAGAACGTAATTACTCAACAGTCGAAAAAGAATTACTAAGTATCGTAGACTCATGCAAACATTTCCGCCCCTATTTATTTGGCAGATTATTTACAATTAGAACTGACCAAAAATCGCTAACTTGGCTCTTTAATTTGAAAGACCCTTCCAGTCGCTTGTATCGCTGGAAACTAAAACTGGATGAATATCAGTATAAAGTCGAGTACGTAAAAGGTAAAGATAACGTAGTAGCGGACGCTTTATCCCGAGCCGAAATTAATGCAATAGATAAGACAAAAGGTAAAAATCAAAATGTAAGGTATTTCAAAGACCCACTAGTTCAGGCATGTGCACCCTTCAAAAAACAAACGGCAGAATCTGTACGTCCTACTGTAGAATCGGAATCTAATGAATTAAATACAAACAGACAAAGCCGCGAGCCGACCGATTCAGATTTATCACTTAATCCTGATTACGAAGACCCTGTAAACTTGATAAGTTATTCAGAGAGCCCTTTAAATTATTTTAAGCATCAAGTAGAATTCAAAGTTTTGCATCAGTATAAGGTAACAAGATATCTTCTATTCAAAAATAAAATACGTTTTTATGTCACATTATGTCCTGATTCTATTCACTCCCAATTAAGCACATTTTTCTTAGAATATTTAGACCCGAAAAACACATACGGTTTTCATACATATAACAATGAGGAATTAAATAAACATATTGCACAAGTATTCAGAACATTGTTCGATACCTTGGTAAAGGCTGTTTTCTGTAATAAACTTCTTATTGACGTAGAAGACGAAGAACAGCAAAAGGAATTAATTCATAATTATCATAACAAAAATCATAATGGAATTCTAGAAACAGTCAAGCATCTTCAAGAAAAATATTACTGGCCCCATATGAAAAATCAAATTTGCAATTTTATTAACAAGTGTGAAATATGCCTTAGTTCCAAATATGAGAGACGCCCTTATAAATATTCGCTAGAAGGTCCCTTATTAGCCCAATATCCATTTGAAACAATACACATAGATTGCCTATTCATGAAAGGTAAAACATATTTAACTATAGTTGACTTATTTACTAAGTACGGTCAAGCTTATGAGATTACAGATAAAAACGGACCGACGGTTTGCAATGCTTTACGTAAATATATTTCGCATCATGGAATTCCTAGCCGATTAGTATGTGATCCAGGCACTGAATTTAATAATGCCGTGTTTAAGGAGTTCTGTTCTTTTCATGAAATCAAGCTTCATTTCACTACCAGTACAAATTCGAATTCAAATAGTCCAGTGGAGAGATTTCACTCGACACTTATAGAAAAGATAACGACCTTATCTGTTAAGGAACCTCAAACCCCTCTTGATGAAATTATTCAGACTGCACTGATTATCTATAATCAAAGTATTCATTCTGCAACAGATTTTTCTCCACACCAGTTAATCTATAATCCGTTCAAGCGAAAAGATATTCATGAATTAGAACTGAGTAAAACTTTATATGAGGCATATAACCAAAAACGTCTCAACGAAGTTAAGGTACTTTATAATGCAGTTGCAGAAAAGATGAAAGAAAAAGGTACAAAAATTCTTGATAAGCGCAACGAAGGTATTAACGATCAATCACCTAACATTAGGGAAGGTGCTGAAGTCTTCATAAAAACTACTGGCAGAAATAAAATTCGCAAAAAGTACACTAAACTCAAGGTGGATAAAGCCAAAGGAAAGAAAATAATAGGTAAATTTGTAGGTTCTAAACAAAAACATGTAATTAGAAGACCACTCAAGAACGTTAAACCGCTAAGAAAAAACTATTTACAGGCTCCAGATCCGCAACCTGGTACTAGCAGCCAGAACACATCGGATTGATCCTCACCATGGTTATTTTAAGGAACCACTAGGTCCTGCACGAGTGATAAGTCATTACCACTCAATATATTATTACCATAATATTACACATACGTTGCATAATTATTTCTTAGTTCTAGATAGTTATCAGAAAATTAGGGTTCAAATAAACAAAGACGATATAATTGGCCATGCAGTACTTCTAGATTTGGGACACACTGTAAATTCTATTGAACAAGAACTATTGAAATTCAATTCAATTCATAAAAGGTCGAGACGTGGTTTAGTCAATGGTCTCGGCACTATAATTAAATACGTTACCGGAAATTTGGATCAGAATGATCTTACTACAATACAAAATAATTTTCATAAGTTGCATAACACGCAAAATCAAATTATAGAACAAGTTAACACTCAGATATCTTTTGCTCACGCCATATCAGCGAAACTGGAAGAGACTATGAACGTGATCGAAAAACGATTATTAAATGCACAAGCCGCCATCAGAGAATTTAAAGAAAATTCCGATAAGCATATGGTCATTAGTAGAATTTTATTTGTTGCAAATCAGCTGTACGAGAATGTAAAGAGCCTTGAAGTGTCACTCACTTTAGCAATGCAAGGAATCCCAAATCTAGGCAGCTTTTCAAGAAGCGAATTAGGTCTGATACAAGACCACCTTTCCAAAATATATACACCAAAAGCTTTGGTAAATATTGAAGAAAATTTGCCATTTCAAATTTTACAGCAAAGTAAATTAAATATTGTGCACACCGACAAAGAGATCCTGTGTATCCTTAAAATTCCTATCCTTCAGAAATTGCCGTTCAATTTGTATTATATACATCCACTACCAAATTCCGAAAATATTATTTTAGAACCACCTACTACATTTTATTTGAGTAATAATGTTAAAGAAGCTTGGACTGACACACCCTGTAAGCGGACTGAAAAATTTTATATCTGCCTGACTACCCAACGAACGAACATTTGCTCTTTAGAAAATTCTTACAAGCATTGTTTATTTCATGAAGTAAAAAACGATTATTTTCTCTATAAAAGACTGTGGAGTCAAAACGCTTTAATTTTTGATTCAAAATCAGCTCAGACCGTAGTTGAAAAGTGCGAGGAAAACGTCAGCAAATTTACATTGAAGGGTTCATATATATTAAATGGCCCGTGTGATATAATAATTGATGAAGAAATATTTTATTTATCAGATGTCAATTTTACCATTCATGAGACTTCTATGAGTCTACCCAATTTAAATATAACTTCCAATACCACAGTCGAATTGAATAATTACCATTTCTTAGATTTAAAAGAATTGAAAACATCTCTAAAGCAAATGAAACCGATTTCGTCTCAAAATTTAAATTTTTATCATACCAGCGTTACTACAGGATTTTCGATACTAGCCGTTATAATAATTTTTGCGATCATTTATTTTATATACAGATATTTTCCAAAACACTTGTTTTTTACAAAAAATTCTAATCCTCCCATGGTAGAAATCAATCTTTCAGAAACAGGAAGAAATCGAAACGAGGACGTTTCAATCTAAGGGGGGAGGAGTTATGTATTTTGGTATTCTCCACCACATAATAATTATAAATCTAAAGTGAATATATTCTTAAAGTCCTTCAGACGTCCTAGGTTTATGAACTTGGTATGTTTCTCATATATGTAACATAATACAGGTACGTGCCGTCTAGTCCAGACTTCTACGAATAAAGCTTATGTATACATTTCATCTTTGATAAAACTGGTAATCCGCCTTGTACTTTAATCAGATAGCTACCGACAATCATTGTAGTAGTTAGATTCGCAGCGGTAAATAAACCGATATTTTTTAAAAACTCTTGTTCGCCCTTGGCAAACATAATTCACGCGATCGCCAAAACCGACTTTGAATGACCGGCATTTTAAACACATGAAATGATAAACAAGCTTTATCTTTCCCATTTTTATAGAAACTAAAGCTAAACCCACTATGGACGTATTCGGAAAAAAAAGATGAATTAAAATCTGCAAAAATATACAGGGTATCCCATTTAAATTAAAACGGTACTTCCGGTTAAACCGGAAGTACATTAATAGCTAACATAATGTCTTCGGATGCACTAGACGTCACTACACTTGCCTGCAAATTTTCAGCAATATCACTATTTCCGTTCCAAAGTTATTTGCTTGGTTCCATACTTTATCCCAACCCTGTATATTTTGTTCTTAAAGGTGACTTGAATAAAAGTGTTCCTTATTTAAGGAAACTCGTCCAGTCGTTTTTAAATTTGCAGTTGTATAATATCTGACAAACTAATTTTCTGAACCCTACATGTTAACGCTGTATCAACGCATTTTAAGATTACTATACATACCTTGTCCTTGATCAACGTTTGCAAATGCTCTTTCATCAGAAGAGCCCATATCGCATGGCTGTCCGTCATGCTCAGGTGTTTCATGGGGAGGTCCAGCATGTGCCCTCGTGTCATCCATCTGAGATGGTTCGTCCATTGGACCGGGAGAATTTGCTCCCCAACGGCTTCTTCGATCTCTCAACCTTTCTCTGTGAGAAGATAAAAAAAATGAAATATTGCAATATTTCTTATCAACTTCATAAAAATGAGTGTGTTCAATTTCTTGCGAACCGAGAGGTATAGTGATTATATACTACGTTCCAAAATCCCATCTATCCAGTGAGCAGATTAATTTTCGAGGATAGTCACGTGATTTCAGATGTCAGGGATGTTGGAATATTTATGAAACGGCAAAGATCTTTTTTTCGCCAATTTTGACATATCACATAACCTGTGCTGTTTTCTCAGAGTCAGAGTGTCAGAGTAGTCGTACCCGTTAGAATGTCAATGCATACAAATAAAGCAAAATAGGTTATGTTAAGTTGTTAACTGTCAAGTGAAAAATATCTCTTGACAGTCTTGACACAAAGGTCGCTAAAATCTCAATTTGATTTCCGAGCAAAACGATGACATCCATGGCCTCGGAAATGCAATAACGGAACACAGATTTTTGTTGACAGTTTGATGTTGAGTGAATACTGAAACGCTACAGAGCAAATCGAGGCCTTTGATGGAATTTTGGAACGTAGTAATAGTTTTCTAAAGTGATAAACCTAGGAACCCTTCACCAAACATAGAAATTTAGTCCTTGGAGAAATTTGTTCAACCTACAGACTACTAAAAAATCTTTTAAAAAAATATTTTTTTTTTTAATCTTTTTTAGTAGTCTGTGGTTCAAACTACGAGATGTAGTGTTTGACTTCCCGACAGGAACTCAAAAATGCATATGTTAAAAACGTAAACAGAATTTTTGAACATCTGTAGTATTCATTTTTGAGCGTAGAGATAAAAGAACTTTTGTCGACGTCTTTTCACATGAGAAGTAAAGATTTTTTGTTTGAAAATATATAAGGGCGTGATTTTTTTAACAACGCCTTAACCGGTTACTAAAGGCCGCTGCACAAGTGCCCGGGAACAGAAACGGTAACGAGAACAAACTTAAACTGTATATAAAGGTACAGATACACATGCTCATAAATGGCATGCTTATGAAGCATGCTCAAAATTAGCATGCCCTTGAAACTGACACATTTGCATTTAATCCCACGACCGTCGGTTTATGAGCATACTTATTTCGAGCAAGGCACGTACACACATGCTAGGAAGTAGCAGTTTGCTCATTAATAGCATGCTTATGCACTCGATTTGAGCATGTTTATCTGTACCTTTAGGTTAGGTTAGGTTAGGTTAGGGGGGTCAAACGTACAGGCCGGGTTAGGTAGCCCCAACACTGCAGCCATTGGCTTATTGTATTGTCCTGTGCGCTTGTTAATCCGTGAAGAGTTTTGTGACCTTAATAAGATCCAAGAGTCTCTTCACGATATCTCGATTGGGGAGTGATTTGGGGTTGTTTGGCCCTATCAGTCTGAATGTCCACCAGCGTAGAGCCTCACATTCAAAGATTATGTGAGAGGCTGTTTCGTCGTCTTCGTCACATAGTCTGCATATTGGGTTTTCTTTGAAGATCCCTAATGTGTGTAGATGTTTTCTTAGGAAGCCTGAGCTTTGGATGTGACTGCCAGTATTTTAGGTGCTGTGAATGCACCCACTGGTTTATCGTAGTTTTTACCAAAGACCTTGAAATGCCTATCGCCGGTTTGGGGCCGGTAAAGCTGGATGCCGATCCGTTTCGTGCTAAGGTGTCTGCTTTTTCGTTCCCTTCAATTCCCTTGTGACCTGGCACCCATTTCAGGGTTACCTTGTTCATGGCACTAAGTTGTTTGAGGTTTTCTAAGCATTCCCAGACGAGTTTGGATTTGATTTGGCAGCCGTTAAGAGCTTTAATCGACGCTTGGATATCCGAGCAGATAAGAATGTTTTTACTTTTGTATCCCCTTCTTATGTTTTCTCTCAGACAAGAGTCGATTGCATATATTTCTTGGAATACAGTGGCGTAAACTCCCAGAGGTTGACTGATGTCACATCTGGGAGATTGACCGTGAATTCCTGCTCCTGTTCCATTGTCTGTTTTGGAACCGTCAGTAAACCAAACTATTTCTTGTTTGGGTGTTTCCTCGAGTTCTCCTTTCCATTCGATTTCGACGCTAAAGGGTTTCTCAAGTGATGTTGTTGGCATCCTGTGATCACTTCCCATGGTTAATATAGGGTGTGTAATTAAATCAGTGATCGCCCCGTGTCCGTTTCGGTACGGGTACCAGTTATTATTTAACAAGTCCATCGCTTCTGCTCCTAAAGAAAAAGCAGACATCTTAGGGAGGCTTTTCGCAGCTAATTCTACTGTAGACTTCCAAGGAAGCAATCCGACCACCAACATAAACGTAAACTCGAGAATGGCAGAGGTCAAATTTCAACATCGAGATGTAAAAAGCATCCTCCAGAAGCTAAACACGAAGAAAGCTACTGGTCCCGACCAAATTCCAGCCATTGTCCTTAAACGCTGTGCCGCTGAGCTTGCACCTATTCTTTGCAAGCTCTTCAAACTATCATATCAGCAAGGCGTGTTTCCCGCTTCATGGAAAATTGGCTGCGTACAACCCATCCCTAAGAAAGGCAAAAAAACCGATCCCACAAACTATAGACCTGTGGCTCTTCTCAGCATCATGTCCAAGGTTATGGAGACTGTCATTAACACACAGATCCTGGAATACCTGGACAATAATAACATCATAAATGATCGCCAGTATGGCTTCCGTAAGCACAGGTCTACGGGTGACCTTCTGGCCTATGTCACTCATTTGTGGAATAAAGCCATTGAAAACCATGGCGAATCCCGTGTTGTTGCGCTTGACATATCGAAAGCCTTCGACAGAGTGTGGCATGAGGGACTTCTAATCAAGCTTGCTGCTTATGGACTACCACCTGGTCTGCGACAGTGGCTGAACAGCTTTTTGAACGACCGATCTCTGTTCGTTGTAGTCGAAGGCTGTTCATCAGACGTATTTTCAATAAACGCTGGTGTTCCTCAGGGATCTGTTTTATCCCCTACACTGTTCCTGCTGTACATCAACGAGCTGCTGGAAATAACATCCAATCCAATCTACAGCTTCGCAGACGACAGTACATTGATATCGTGCATGGAACCAGGCAAGCCACTATCATCCCAGGAGACGGTACGTCGACGACAGCAGCATCCCTCACAGATCAACGCAGATATCAAAAAAATTGTCGAGTGGGGATTAGTAAATAAAGTACAGTTCAACGTACAGAAAACCCAGGCAACAACACTTACAAAGAAGTCTCACACTGGCTTACTAACATTGGAAATGGAGGGTCACCCCATAGATGAGTCACCTTCCGTCAAGCTTTTGGGGGTCAACATCAACAACAACATGTCTTGGCACGACCACGTCGTCAGTATTGCTAAAGCGGCATCCCAGAAGCTTGGAGTTTTGTTCCGTTGTAGGAAGCTGTACACACCAGAGCAGCTGCTGCTGCTCTACAAGGCACAGATCCGACCACCGCTGGAGTATTGCTCCCATGTGTGGGGATGCGCTCCCAAGCACTCTCTAAAGCTTCTGGATACCATCCAGAAGAGAGCAATTAGACTAATCGATACGCCTAACCTCACAAAAGACCTCCATAGCCTGGAACATCGAAGAAGGGTGGCTGACCTATCCCTGTTCTACAGATTCTATCACGGAAGATGTTCGAGTGAGCTCTCCCAGGTAATAACAGCAAAGGCCGCCCGAACGAGGAACACTAGAGAGGCTCTGCGAGCTCACCCTTACCAGGTCGAGGTCCCTACTCCACGAACCAGTCTCCTCCAGCATTCCTTCTTTTGGAGAACTTCGACGCTGTGGAACGAGCTGGCAGGGAATTTGTTTCCCGCCGGCTACAACCTGCAGCGCTTCAAATCTAACGTGCACCGACACTTATCCTCTCGCAGCGCTTCTACAGCGACATAGGCTTTTAGCCTTTGCGGGAGGCTGTCCATAAAAAAAAAACTGGAGGCGGTATGCCCCAATCCTAGCCTCTGCTTTGACAATTAAGTCAATTGGTGGGAGGTTCAGAATTGTTTCCATTGCTGCCGTCGGTGTGCTTTTTAGTGCTCCGGTCACACATATGCATGCTAATCTCTGGATTTTGGTTAGCTCCAGGGTTGCTTGCTTCTGGTTCACCTTCGGCCACCAGACAAGTGCGCCATATGTTATCATGGGTCTTATAACGGTAGTGTACAGCCAGTGTACAACTGTCGGTTTTAGTCCCCATGAGTTTCCAATAGCTCTTTTTAGTGACATTAGTGTCATTTTGCTCTTGGTGATTATCTTTTGAATGTGTTGGTTCCAGGTTAGCTTCGTATCGAGGATGATTCCTAGGTACTTAGCTTCCTTACCAAAATTCAAGGTTTGTTGGAAAAGTCTGGGGGGTATGAGTTCTTCCAGTTTTCTTTTCTTTGTGAAGGGGACGAGTGTTGTTTTGGAGGGGTTTACGCGTAGTTGCTCCTCCTTGCACCAGTCCTCAACAACTTTCAATGCATCCTGCATTAGAATGGATGTTGTTCTGGGAAACCTTCCCCTAACTACAACGACTATGTCGTCTGCGTAGCCCTGGGCGAAGTATCCCAGTTCGTTTAACTTCTTTAAGAGTTCGTCAACGACAAGATTCCACAGGAGAGGTGAAAGAACGCCTCCCTGCGGGCAACCCCTGGCCGCTACCACCCTCAAGGAAGTTTCTGCCATAGTCGAGTTTATGTTCCTAAGGTTTAACATGGATTTGATCCATCTGCAGATGGTATCATTTATCGCATGTTGCCTTGCTGCTCTTAATATGGAATGGCAGCATGCACAATGGAATCATCGGATTTCTGGAGCTAGCCATTAACTAGCACATAGCACGCGTCATTGTCAACCAGACTTTTCGTAACCTACGTATGTCACAATCACATCGCAATTGACACAGACGATAGACGCTATACGTTTTATTTGGTTTATGGTTTATCCATTATTTTGTGTTCGTTATCGTGTTTTTATCGTTGTTTGCCGTTTTATTGTTCATTTATTGTGTTTGCTGCAAAGGCCAATGTGCGTAATAATGAACAGCTAATAAGTTTGGTTGAAGAGTGCAGGTATTTGTATGATAAGTCTTTATTGGAAGTGATGACTCTATGGAGGTGCTAATAGAGTTGGCAGAATCGCAACCGGGTAGTTCTCATAGTTCCCAATTAGGACCTCGAGCACAACGGGATACACCAACCACGGCACCAAAGGTGAAGTGGAGAAAGGCGATATACTAGTCTATGAATGAAACTATAAGCAAATTGACGGACATCTGCCACCATAAATTAAATAGTGGTGTTAATGAGTGACCTTAGCTTCATGAAGTCAGTTGACCAAGATATGCAGGCATAGACACCACGGAAGAAGTTGCATTTTAAGAAGGATGTACTTGATTTGTTAATAAAATATACTGATGACTGAAACAATATTTTTTTCTGCAAGGGGAGAGAAAGGGTGTTAATTGTGATGAATTCTATATGTGTATCCAAAAACTATAGACCAGTGCCGAAGCCTTCAAAAATAATAAGAAGTGAAACAAAATTACAGTAGGATGAAACTCATTAGAAAAGGAGGGCAATATGATAAGAATAAAAGGAAAAATAAATTACGGTCGATTTGAGATCGGGAAGTGGGAGGGGGTGAGTTTTTAAGGGTAGAAAACGGTTTATCTTGATTTCTGGCAAAACTACAAGTCCTATGGAAAAAAGTTGAATGGCAAAGATGTAGGTAATAAAAAGGTCTACAACTTTTGTATTCTCAATTTTTTCACATAACCTCAAAATTTTGGTGAAAAATTCAAAAAACAAAGTTTTTGGTCTTTTATTTTTATCTTTTTCAAAAAAAATATTTTTTTTTACGGAATTTGGTGAAAACTTACCTTATTATGTCCCTAATACACGGTAATTTATTTGATTTAAAATATCTATTTTTTCGCCATATTTGGCCTTAAGATCAAAAATGCACCCCAATCTTCAATCGAAAATTCTCGCGTCAAAATATCAGCTTTTTTCAAAAAGTTTGGGAGGCTTTCGTTCGTTGAAATCTCTATTTTCTGATGGTGTAAAAAAAATATACATTACTATAGAAAATCTTCTCAGAAAATGCAAAAAACTGAAAAAAACTCAAATTCGAAAATTTTTTTACTCACTATGTACAATTTTGAGCTATTTATTAAAATTTACACTTATTTACTTAAAAAACGTGAGATGTCATGTTACATTGATAAACGAAAAAATTGCAAATTGGAATATCCTACTATAATTAACAAACAAATAAGTTAATATTTAATAAGACATCTACAATATTTTGAAAAAGTTGTAGAATCTTCTTTAAATAATATTTGTAGATGCCCATTTATTGCTGTTGTAAGATAATTTATATACCTGAGTGACATACGGTAAATGTTAGCCCATTGTAAGGTATTTCATGGAGAAGTGGGGACGGACTTAGCAGGGTCTGGGCCTCACTACATACCTGCTATTTCGTAGCAGCTGTAAAACCATTAGCCATTAGTCAGTGGTCATGGGTAACGCAGACAAATTAAATACGCTGATACTATAACGCTGGCGCACTTCCTTGTATCAACGCAATGCGTTAACTCAAATGCGCTATGATACACGATACAGTTGAGAGCCAGAAGTAGATCCCTTACAAATATTCACTTATTCCGCACAGCCGACGCGGCGCAACGCGCAACTAATGCGTCGTGTACCACGTATTGTGCGGTTTGAGATAATTGAGGTTATGTACGTTGTGTTTTCTTGAGTTCGGTGTTTTCAAATAAGTATCATATTTTTTCTGATAAAATGGCGTTGCAATGCCCTGGTATTTTCAATAGAAACCACGACCATTTCGGAAAGCATCCAGTTTACCGAAACCGCAAAAATAAACGATATACCTATTTTTGCTCCCTCTGTTGCACAAACTTTGTGCCACAAAGTAATTTGGCAAAACAATGAAACGGTGGAAGAGATCATCAATAAATATTTGTGCTATGTAGAAAAACATTACGCAGCAAGCAGCTATATTATCTTTGATGGGTACCCCGAAATTAAAAAATCAGTTACTGTCACAACAGTACCAGCAGAAACCTCAACTAAAAGAGGAGAACGTAATCGTAGAAAAACCTTCGAAAATATTCCAGAGTTTGATTATCAAAACCATACAAAAATACCATTTTTGCAAGAAAAATTTCTATCTAACGTGAAAAACAAGGACAAAATAATAAAAACTTTGATGAAAAGATTGCAGTCACAAGGGTTTTTCTGTCAACAAGTTGAAGAAGATGCTGATGCTGACATAATTAAGACCTCGATAGAAGTTGCCAGAAATACTAATGAAACTGTCATAGTTGTGGGTCAAGATATTGATCTTTTGGTCCTTTTAAATCAATTAAATTCAAATAATCATAATATTTATTTTCTTAAACCAGGCTCTGGAAATGGAAATGATCTATATTTCACGTCTCATAGTTTCAAACATGAATCCTTCAAAAATATTGTTGCATTTCTGCATTGTTTCTGGTTGCGATACAACATCTGGATTTGCCGGAAAAGGAACGAAAAGTGTCGTTAATTCGTTATTAGACGCGAAGAATTTGTCAAATTTGGCCGATGTTTTTTATAAGAAAGATGCAAGTAAAGAAAATATAAAAAAATGGAATACAATTAATCAAGTCTATTTATAAATATAAAAAAGGAAAAATAACACTGAATCAACTAAGGCTTCAAAAATATCAATTGGCAAAAATTAAATCATCCTTCATTTTGGCAAACCTCCCACCGACAGAAGGAGCAGCAGAACAACATTGTTACAGAGCACATTATCAGCTTCAAACTTGGTTGGGTAACGAATTGGCAGCAACAGATTGGGGTTGGAAGCAACATCAACGTGGCATTATGCCCAAATTTACAGAAAAAATTTAATTCCGGAAGTATTGCTCAAAACTATCTGCTGTAGCTGTGAAACTGGATGTAACAGTTTAAAATGTGGCTGCCGAAAACATGGTTTAAAATGCACAAATTTATGCACTAATTGCCATGGTTCTGAAAAATGCTCCAATATGGAAGAAGAAATCTACGAGAGAATAAATGATTCAGATGAAATTGTGGATGAAGAACCAATGCAGACTGGAAATAATATTGGAGACGAAGATGATTGTCTTGAAGATTTCGACGATCAACTAGAGATAGAAAGGTTTATCGAATCTAACGATAAAGAAATGCCTTTAAAGAGACAAATCTAATGAATTTCAGATAAGATATTTATAAATGACAAGATTAACGTTTTCGAAAAAAAAAATATGAATAACGTAATCAGAATTAAGTATCTAAATTGAATAGTACGATTTACATGTATATTTATATTTTTTGAAATTTTCTATGACATGAATGTAATTCGAATTTAATTAATAAACCTTTCAACTAAAGAAAAATGCAGCAATCACATTTTTGTTGATGAAATTGTACATAGTGAGTAAAAAAAATTACGAATTTGAGTTTTTTTCAGTTTTTTGCATTTTCTGAGAAGATTTTCCATAGTAATGTATACCTTTTTTTACACCATCAGAAAATAGGGATTCCAACGAATAAAAAGCTCCCAAACCTTTCGAAAAAAGCTGATGTTTTGACGCGAGAATTTTCGATTGAAAATTGGGGTGCATTTTTGATATTAAGTTAATATAAGGCGAAACAATGAATATTTTAAAACAAATAAATTAGAGTGTATCTGGGACATAATAAGGTAAGTTTTCAACAAATTTCGTAGATTTTTTTTTGTTTGAAAAAGATAAAAATAAAAAACCAAAAACTTGGTTTTTTGAATTTTTTACCGAAATTTTGAGGTTATGTGAAAAAATTGAAAATACAAAAGTTGTAGATCTTTTTATTGCCTACAACTTTGCCATTTAACTTTTTTCCATAGGACTTGTAGTTTTACCAGAAATCAAGATAAACCATTTTCTACCCTTAAAAACTCACCCCCTCCCACTTCCCGATCTCGAATCGACCGTAATTTATTTTTCCTTCCATTCTTATAATATTCTCCTCTTTTTCTAATGGGTTTCATCCTACTGTAATTTTTTTTGGTTTCAAAAATTATCGACCCTGGTCTACTAGTAGCTTTCGATTTAATAAAAAATGGTGAAATTTCTACACTAAATCCTGAATTCGAAATAAAGCTAATGTTGACCGAGTTGAATTTTTACATGACATATAAAATAAATTATCGGTAAAATATGCGAAAATGCGAACAGCTCATATTGGCAGAATATATGAAACACAGTCCTCATCTTCGAAATCTATCTCGTTATTCGATTAGATATTCAAATTAGAAATGGACAGTATGTGTATCTGTAGAGTGGGGAGGGTGAGTGGTCCCACTGCACTTAGGCCACAACTGGCCCATTGTGCACCCTCCCAGGGAGTTGTTTTCTCAGGTCATCGTCCATCCTGGTGAGCAAGTTGCTAGGGGACATCTCTCTTATTTGGGCAGGTGTCGGCCAAGACTCGCCGAACGCACACTTTCTAATAGATAATTCTGGGCACTCACATATGACGTGTTCCATAGTTTTGTCTTCGCTTTCACACATTCTACAGATCGGTGTGTCACTTAACCCCATGTGTTTCCTGAGTTGACAATGGCCGTCAGGAATCCTACTATGAGACGTAGGTTTGGTCTGGTCATCGCAATGGACAATATAAATACGATAAATGAACACAACACATCAAAATTTCAACCAAACCTCTCAACCTCCAAAACCTCAACATTCATCTCAACTATATGTTTTGTGCTGATCAATATTCAATGTTTCGTGGGTCTTACGTTTTTATTGTGCATCTAGATTCTCCTGCCGTTCTTGTTACCGTTTCCGTTCAAGGGCAATTGTGCAGCCGCGTTTAGAATAACATATTCAGCTTTTGATAGGCACTCAAATGTATGCAAACATTGGAACCAGTTCGTGGGCTGATTTAACATTGTGTGTAGTTCGTGAAAACAGATTCAACGATTGTTTAAAGGGTTTTTGTTGTACCTTTGAGAATTATAAAGTTAATCTGGCCACAGTCGCTCAGTTCCAACTGACAGGTTGAACTGCACAGTTCAACTGTACAGTAACCTGTACGTGTCTGGGTAATTCAGTTTACGTTTAACTCTACTGTACAGTTAAACTCAGACGAATGAAATTTCAATTATAACAACTGAAAGGTTGGACTGAACGTTTCATGTGTGCGAGTACGCCAGTGCAGTTTTCAATCCAATTTGTGCCAGCGTATTTTGTTTTATGAGGCACAATGGTGCGTTGTAAAACAAACGCAGTGTTGGCAGAGTTCATTACAATACATAGGCGTGGAAGAACCTTGTCTGTGGCAAGTAAAAAGTAACGACTACCATGATCGGATGCCAAACTATCTAAGAAGTTAGTTAGCCGAAATTGATCCTGGTGCTGACACGAAGTGTGTGTTGATTAAAAATCATCGTCCACCCCTCTCGCATCCATTGTAAAGACTGAAAGATTGAACTGTAAGTGTGTGTGTTTCTCAGTATACAGTTCAAAGACAGTATACAGTACAGTTAAAACAGTGTGACATTTTTCAAGTTTGATTTATGGTACAAATGAATTGGTTGTTAAGGTTATGAATATACCTGGGTTCACCCTCATCTAATTCGTGCCTTGACAACCTTCTGTCGTTCTCGAACCTATGTCCTCCGCGATGCCTCATCATTGGCGGACCATCCTCGAACATTGATGGATCCCTCATCCTAGGGCCGGGCCCAGGACCTGGTCCGCCGCGGAAGAATTCTGGAGGGGGACCACCATCGAAATCAAAGCGTGGGTTGAAGTTGGGTCCGTCTCTGAAGTGCCCTAAAAATAAATGTTGTGGGTATAATTAAAATTTTTATACTATATGTTTTTCAATATTTATGAAAATTAAACTAAAATGGTTGGTTTCAAAACTTTAACGCTCTTTTCAAGAATTTTAATGGAGTTTTTTTTTATTTTATTGTACAATTTCCCAAAGCCTAATCTTCAAAATGTGGGAATTTTAAAGATCCGAAGCTTGTAATTAACCCTTAATTACTAACGTGGCATTTCTGTTACGTAATTACTAACGTACCGAAACTTCATTTCAAAAATGTTTTTTTATGAAATACGTACATATAACAAAATCAGTTTTAAGGTTTAGACAAGGTACAAACGTATTATATTGACACGAAAAATTGCATTTGCCTATACCGCTAGAGAAAATAGGAACAAATGCTAAAAACAAAACCTGACAATTAATTTCCACTTTATTCGCAGGCACCAAATTCACATCACAAATATCCAGTTCTTCTTTCCTTGATTGAGGGGAATATGCAGCGATTCTTGCGTTTTTCTAACAATTTTGATTTTATTGTAGCAATATCTCCTGAGATACCTAGAAACTCTTTTATATTTCCTCGTAGCTTTCGAGGTAGATACGTATTTTCCGCGGTTCTTTGTGTCACTTTCTTTCACAAAATTTGGATATCATCCTTTTCTTCATCCAGCCAACTTCTTCATACCATTTTAAAAGCTACCCTACAAAATTACTATCCCTAAAACGGACCCTCGTTGACGTACTGGGACGCTGTCGGTACTTCATGGTAGTAGTAAATAAGTAACTTTCTTATAAATAAGTTACTACTCGCACATCTAACTTGCTACTAAATGTCTAATGATGTATCAATTTCAATTTCAGACGGCAAGTTAGTAGTTAAGGGGTTAAGCCTCCTTTTGTCAAATTTTACTCATCTGCCACGTATTCATGGCACTCAAAACGTTACGGGTTTTAATTTTTTTATTGATCCTTTGTACGTGATGGATCAATAAAAAATGATCAATCGGGAAAGATTACCACAGGACAAATTTAAGACGTTATATAAAAGTAGCTGTACTTAATATTACCACCAACGTAAACTGACATTGAATATGTCTATTGTCCGCCAAACGTTTTGTAAGCCGCTTGAAAATTGTTTCGAATCATATCATGGATGCGCATACAAATGAAAATCCGAAGGTTTCAAAACCGTTTTACAGTAAGTTGCAAATATTTCATATAACCTTCCAAAGACGGCAATTTATTTAGATATTGGAAGCAAGTAACTTCACAGACACGAATAAAGTTTAAGAGAACTAACCAAATACGAGCATGGATTCACAGCTAATGTACAGCAAGTTTGAGCAGGACACTATCAATCAAAAGTTTGTTCTTAATGCGCGCGACGGCTCTGAGGTTCTAGAAATCCATACTGGTTCGCTTTATATTTGGATGACGTATGCCAGATTTCCAGTAGGTGTAAGCTGAAGGAAGTGGTTAAGATGATAAGTAGAAAGCCCGTCTCGCTAGAATCAAATTTTTAACAACTGGCCGCACATCTGCCCTAAGTTCCGAAGTATCTGCCTTTTCTTTAGTTAATGGTGGATGACGAATAAGAAAAGTTAGCCTGTCTACAATGACTGCTGCCATCATTGAAGCCGGATTTGTCCTCCCGATTTTTATATAGTTCTTACCGCGCAATTCATTATGGGACTCCCGTTGAACTAAGATTTATTTTTGGAGACGCGTTTGTAGCGATGTGCTCTGTACAACAATGTTGTGGTCGAATGATACTTGTAGAAGGGTCCAATTCAGGAACCGGTTAAGTCCATTAGACTAAAAATATGTGCAAGAACAAATCAAGTCTAGGACTGAACCATTTTTGCACAGCGTAAAGAACCAGTCAACCAACAAAACAGTTCTGTATCAGTGTATCCCATATATCCTATAAGATAGAAGTCTCATTAAACGATGTAGAATTCTAGAACTATGCAAGAATATTTGGTTAAAGCAAGTTCATAAATAATGGACTTCGACTGGTTCATGCATTGGACTCTTCAATCATAATTTCGCAATAACAGTAAGATTGCTTCAGTGATTAGTTGTGGGACTGATAATAAATGAATGACTCGATGCAATTTGATATTCTGGCTGTTAGATCGGCTGTATTAATGAGGGCAACATCGACTACTTACCTCCTCTACCACCTCTGCCACCCCTCATTAGCGGCAGGCCATTGAACCTGGGTGGCCCTCCACGCATACCTCTGGGTGGCCTAAAGCCACCCCTCATCAACGAAGGGGGCCCGTCGAAATCTCCTGGGAAGTCTGGACCGAACTCTCTATCGAAGTCACCACCGAATTCATCCCTGCCGCCTCCCGGAGGGAAGAAATCCGGCGGCGGCCCCCTTGGACCGAAGTCGCCGCCGCGTCCTCCTCTCCAACCGCCCCTGCCAAATGGCATCCGCGGTGGCATGTGCATATCTGGAGGGCCTGCAGACGAACACGCATTCAGCACAGCATTCAATGACCGTGGTTTTCAAAACGGATTTAAAGTGATTTTTATATCATACACGAGACAAAAATACAGGGTGTAACTAAATAAGTGTAAAACATTTAAGGGCGTGATTCCCTATCGAAAAAAAGATAGGATCTTCCATAGAAAGAAACTTCAATGGAGCATCCCTTGTTAAGATACAGCCCCTTAAAGGAGGTACATAAAATTTGTTTAACAATTTTTTCACAGGCACTAAAAAAGTTACAATATTGGAATTAACCTGACATTTTCTACTACCAAAAAGACACTTAGCCAGTAATTTATTTGGTTTATCCCATGGTTATAAGGGGTGGAAAACGCAACCCCTAAAATTGATTCAGTTAGAGTTTTGTTTAACTGCCGATTAGACAATAAAGGGTCATATTCAAATCATCATAGCTTCTAAACTACTTTACTTAGGGCTAAGATGTATAGCTATTTTTTAGGAAACACCACGTACTATCGCTTATAAATAAAAAAAATATAGGTTAATTAGTTTTTTTTTTTTGAAAAACTGAAATTGTAAAAAATGCAAAAAATTACATAATTATTTCAACATTTTAACATTTTTTGCCCTGATATTTTCGAAAATGTTTACCATTAGTTTATGGTCTACATGTTTTGCTATGGAATGTGATTTATTTATTTGTAGAACCTCTACACAGGTGGCTATGGCTAAATTAGTGCATCAATTAAACAAAAAACAAAATGGCTGTCATTTTATTATCGTGGGACTACTTATGGGGGGGATTTGATGATAAATAATACTGTATTTCATCCCTCTAAAGGCTCGACACCGATGACTGGACACGTATAATCGCATTATTAAAAAATGTCATACTAAGTATCCACTCTGTTAAGCAGCCTCACCCTCCGTTACCTTAAAATTTAACGGAGGGGAGAATCTTTCGTTCGAGGACAATTCTGACTAAACCAAAACATTCCATCTAACTTAAAATCCGTTGTTACGAGAGTCCCGACTATCCTTTATTTCCTGTTCCTGTTCGTGATTATTTTGATTGGACCCTTTACACAGGTTAACGGAGGAGAGTAGTATGCTTTGCAGATATAGTTTTACTTTCATTTGCTAGGTGAATTTGCAATAATTTTCTTTCAAACACAGTAAAATCATTCAAATTTAAATCATTCACATGGATGTCGTCTTAACTCTAGTATTGCTACGCTAGTTGGCGCTGCGGTAATAAGCGAATTTTATGAATTTTTTAACGCGTTAATGGAAAAGAGATTTTGACGAGAAACAATACAGAACAGATACAGAACAAGATAATTTCAAATTTTATCAATATTCTGGCCAACCTCAGATAATAATTTTTATTTTACGTGAAGTTAGTTCAAAAAGAGTGAACACAAATACAACAAACACGGTCTTCATTGTGTGAAAAAAACAGGTGGGGGGACAGCTAACGGAGGGGAGATGTCACTCCCTTTAAGTTTCTTTTCTTAATATATTTACCTCGTGCAACTTTTAGCATTACCGGAAACCAGAAGGCTGAAAACACCACGAATCACTCGCAATAATACTTAGCTTTTAGGTTTTTTTATATAACACTCGAATTTAGACTGATAGGCTGACAAACATGCGAAACATCACAAATAGTGTCCGACCGAAACTACCTTTTACGGTCGAAACCGAATTTCGGCCTCCGTCTCCGTTTCGGCCGAAACCGAAACATCAATATAACGTCAGTAATTTTTTCGTGGATATAAAAATGAATAACGTTTCACCAGCATTATCACACCTTATTTCAAATAAATTATTTATACTTTTTGAAATAGGAAGTTAATCTGAACCAAATATCAACTATTTTATATTTATATTATATTTTGTATCTACTAAATCACATTCCTAACTTTGGTCAATCTTTATGACACTGTTATCAATTAGCTTAAAACTAAATTTCTGAAGTACCTATGTGCTAAGTACAACTGCTAAGTATTTTTGAAAGTAAGGAGTTCTCTCTGAATTTAAGAAACTGTTGTGAGCTTCTTTGAGTTACAGCTATTGTTGACTATCAGTATTCATAACTGAACAACCTAATATTGTAAGCGAGAAACAATAATTTATCAACTTTCTTTGCAAATAGCTTCCTTAGTCTAAATAAATTTGACTAGTAGCATCAAGTAGTTGTTCAGTGGAAACAGTGGTCGGTAAGGCAGACGTGAATTTTAGGGGAACGTTTCTCAAATACAAAAATGGACTGAAATTCTAGTGAGAGTAATATCTGCGTTTCTTTGCAAGCTTGGCTCCGATAAGTAGGAAGTAGGCTTCTTAACTTGTGATAATTTATTATCATCATCTACCCAGCAAAATGACACTTCTTCGCTTGAAGATTAGTGCTCCGAGGGCGTTCGATCGCAGCGCCAAATCCATCGAATTTAGTTTCGGTTTCGGCCGTAGTTTCTGCTGGATGGCAGCCGAAACCGAAACTAAACCGAAACCCGTTTTTTGGCCGAAACCGGATGTTCGGTCGGACACTAATCACAAAGCAACTCACCGTCCATCATCATCTCGGGCGGCATCAGCATCGGCATGTCCTCGCCCATCATCTGGTTGCCTTCGAACGCAGGTGGCGGCCTGCCCTCGAATATCCCGGGCGGCGGCTGGAAACGCATGTGGGGCGGCGGCAATATTGGCGGCTCTACCCCTTCCCCAATGAACCCGTCTGGGGGGCGACCGAGCAAGCCCATCTCGTTCCTAGGTGGCGGCAAATCATCAAACAAGGAAGAACGCTCTCTGGCGGCGCGCATGAATTCAGCCGGTGGTGGGTCTGCAAATTAATGTTGTACAGGGTCGGAACAGTATACATGTTAATTATGACTCGATGAATCAAAAAATTACACCTGACCCGGTATTCTCAACTCGGTCCCCTCACAAGCGAGCAATCCGTCAAAGGAGCGATATCATTTGCAGCGATATGGCATTTCTAGATTCTGATATACCACTGTCCTCGCAAATTTTGAGATACCGAAACATCGCGTGTTAATGTATAATGTCAGAACAAAATGTCAAAACATACCCAATAATATAGTCGTTTGTTTTGTTAAGCTCCGGTATACAACACCGATGATACATAAGAATCGCCGGTGGTATACTTAGATCGAAGTAGAGCTATCAATTCTAAACATGAAGATTGATGTCAACCAAAAAGAAACACACAAAGAGCCTATTTTTTTTAATCAATCCTTATTGTGTCCAAGACATATCTAAAAGTTCGTTTGGTTAATCTGAATAACCTTTTGAATTGGTTTTCACCGAGTTGTGTTAGAGGGTATCTTAAAACAATTCGATGGTGCTCTGAAATATGTTCTGCTTCTTCCAGGTCTAACAGTACAATATACATAAGATCGTTCATTGAATGAATGAATGAAAGAGGGTGAGATGCTTTCTGCTGATCAGAATCGCCAGTGTATGGGCCTGCAAACGGGCCCTTATGCATCTCTCCTTACCCTAGTCCCCAAGTCCAGCTCTCATCGCAAAGGTGAGGGTGTCCTTGGCTCCTGCCCATCTTATATCTTCAGGTTCAAAAACCCTTGAACCCAGTATGGTCTTCCTGTGATGCCCAAGGGCTTCACAGCGACATAGAATGTGTGCCGAGGACTCTTCCTCCTCGCCACAGCGTGTACACGTCGGATCACTTGCCACCCTTATCACATATAAATCACGTTTTAAGGTTTTTGGCCGGATCAGAACCGCCCCCATTGGTCCTAAAATAAGTTCTCTAGCTGAGATGTCCAGAGATTCCTCTCCATCTCATTAAAATGCCGATTTTGCAATCACACCTCTGTTTTCCTTCTAATGGTGATTACCTATCTACATTAATATACCAGTTACCAGGAGCGACAGAAAGCACTCCCGTTTGACGTGAACGCTTCAATTATGAGGAGAGGCTGTGAGAACCGAAAAAGTGGTAATTTTCGATGCCCTCGGATTTAAGGAGATCGTAATCGCTCCGTTCGAGGAGTCAATAATATCGGTCCTGTTTCCTATTGTTTGGAAGATTCCACCCTAACCTATTTTTATCACATGGCATTCAAAATGCCATACAAAACAAAAAAAAAAACGTACTTGCGGACAAGCTAGTGTTCACTAAACATCGATGTGCGATCGATATAGTCCGACAGGCCTATAGATTGCACAGAGTTCCCTCGGATGCATGAATGAATCCAGCCGGTACCGTTATTTGTTTACGTTTTTCTCTCAAACTGTGTATTTGTTGATCGAGAACATGTACACGAAAATAACTAAAATGTAATTTTATTGAACTCATGTGACACTGCGGAAAAGGAAACAGAAAGTGTGTGGACATATTTTGGCAATGCAACTATTCCTTCATAAAAATATGTAAATTCAATAAAAATTTGCGAACAAGATTTCTTTCACATCCCAGTTCAAACGTTCGTTAATATAATGTCTCTATAATTTTTTTGTAAGTACGAGTATTATGTATAACTTCTGTATAAAAACAATTATTTCAATAAATGTATATGTTTTGTGTGTTACTATAAAGGAGTTTTTTATCTCAAACTTTACCCCAAAATGCATTCATTCTAAAGATATATAAATATAACTTGCCGAAGCAATTTCTAAACAAACGAAATGAATTTATAACCAACCAAAACAAACACAATCTGTGCAACTGTAACCTATCCGGAGACATCGATGTTTGCACATCGGCCCAGCCGATGTTTTTGGGTACTATCGATAGACGATAGACTATCGATAGCCGATAGTCGATGTTTAGTGAACAGTAGGACAAGCCCACCTGTTGGAGCATC
This sequence comes from Callosobruchus maculatus, assembly GCA_951848785.1. NCBI lineage: Eukaryota > Metazoa > Arthropoda > Insecta > Coleoptera > Chrysomelidae > Callosobruchus > Callosobruchus maculatus. The sequence continues at coordinate 210,193 of CATOUR010000186.1, forward strand.
TAAGTTTATTTTTCTTTATATGCATAAATGTAGATATATTCAAAATCACTCGATGGTGTGTTGAAGGATGCGTGTACTAATTACTTTTTATTTTTTTCTAGATGTTACGGAGAGTAGGGTTAATCGATATATATTCTACATCATACATGTATTTACCTACATAACATGTACCCGGCTATAACGACTGTTTGTTACAGTCTCTTTGATATTGTAGTTAGAATGTATCGAAGACGGTGGATCAAAATTCTCTTCTTTCAGTGACAGTAGAAATTATGTTTAAATATGTAGGATATGTAATTATCAGACATATTTTTTTATAATTTCTTTTAGCACCGTGAATATTAGTGCAAATATCAAAAATGTTTTTACCCACCTGTCATTATAGCGTCTGGATGTCTTGCTTCCATCACAACATCAGTACCCCTGAACATCAAGTCCATGTCTTGCGAAACGGTATCTTCGCGTCGCTCTGCTTGTATTGCTTGTTCGTCATCTTTTTTAACATTCTCTACTTTGTTTTCGTTTTCTTCTGTTTTTAATTGTTCCTTTTTAGCTATATCTATTACGTTCGGAGGAGGTTGCTTGAAATCAGGAAAATCACGCCTGCATCAAAATAACAACACAAAATATAGCGATCGCCATATAAAATCTCACCAAATTCACAAAACCGTAACATACTCCGAATTTGCTACTGTTTAAACAAAGTTTCCAAATAATTCCAGTGAACTTCAAACTCTAATAAAATGAAAATAATCAAATTTGATTCAAATCAACACATACACTATTCTATAAAAAGCTATACGTGACCAGAGACCATATATTCACGTAAAATATGTATGTCTCAATTTGCGAACCATGTCTTTTCCTAGTTTCGAAAAGTATTGCATTCATTGTAATCCAAAGCCATGCTTTGCTGCTCCTTTTCTATGTTTCAAACAAGGGCACCTCACCGCCAACCTATCCTCGATTGCCCTTTTTTCCAAAATGTGCAGAAAGTACGCTTAGCTGAATAAGAATGAAGGTTCTATTGGAAACAGTAGGTTATTGCACTAGTTTATTAAATATTACGTATGTTACGGTTAGTTGCACACCAAATTTGAAACATGCCGAGCAGGATAAATGCGGTACATGGGTAGAAAAGAGGAAGTATATTGCAGCTAATCTCAGAGTAACAACTGAACATAGAGGTAGTAAACAACTAATCCTAATAGGCCAACATCTTTTCTTACGTTGCCATATCGACCACCAGATACGGCAATCATAATTGTTTACTATCGTCTTAATTGTATAGTATCCAGAAATATTCCTACGTTAAAAAAGACGGTATTTTGATGGTTCAGAAATGATTACAGCAAAATCAATAGATTCGTTGACCTCTACTGCGTTACTGCATGTTTCTTCATCATAAACGCAAATTCTGTCTAACATAAATTTTGAGGAGTTGGCAACGCCTATGTAATTTTCCTCCGATTTGTTTACGGTAAACTCCGACTGTCAAACGTTTGTTTTGTTTGTGCGTCTTTTATGCTTGTTCAGTAAAATCGAATTCGCTATTTGTTGGTAACTGTAGTGAAGCTTTACGGACTTGCTGTGCTATATTCGAGTGTAGTTTAACAGTTTTTCGAGATGGGACAGAGCAGAGCAGTGTTTGTAACATGGGTTGCATTGGAAAAATTTTCAGGTTAGTTGGCAATGTTTGGGTCTGAAGTGTCAAAAGATGATGGCTTTGAGCACGCCATGCTGAAGTGGTTTGTTTACTACCTCTATGTTCAGTTGTTACTCTGAGCAGCTAATCAATGCCAGTCTCGCAAGTATTCCAGCTTAAAATAATACAACCAATATTTGCACGGATACGGCTTTGGTAAAATAATAAAACTAGCTGCATATGAATCTAATCTCAATTATAGACAATTTTTTTGAAAAGATCTGTTGTAAATTAAAGAACATGGATACTCTTATTATCACTAATTTACAATATTGACAAAAATTCAACGCGTATGTTACTCTCATAATCATCAAGGACTATTAAACAGGTGGAAGATAAGTTTAAAAAGACACAAGAGACACTGATATGAAATTGAAGCCTCAAACATCTTTCGCTAAATTTTCGTGTACAATATAGGTATTTACCTGGAAGCTTGTGGCGTAGCTCCACCACGTGGAGGCGGCCCTCCTCTGGCGTCATCTGGATATCCTCCTGGTCGCCTGTCTGCCGATTTTTCCCTATTTCTGCTGTCATCATAACCGCCCGCCATTTCGCGGAGCCTATCATTGAGGTTCTTCTCACGTTCTCGCCTATCCTCCTTATTACCACCATCTCGTCTATCACGATCCACTCCCCAGCGACTACCTCTCTCCCCACCTCTATCACCGCTCCTATCTCGTCGGTCGCCTCTATCGGCACGCCTATCGTCGCGAGGTGCCCTATCTCTGTCGCGTCCAGAGTCTCTGTCACGAATAGCATCTCTATCTCTGTCCCGTCCTCCATCTCTATCTCGTCCCAAGTCTCTGTCACGTCCCGCGTCTCTGTCACGACCTGCATCTCTGTCACGACCTGCATCTCTGTCGCGTCCCGCATCTCTGTCGCGTGCTGCATCTCTGTCGCGGACTGCATCTCTATCACGTGCCACATCTCTGTCACGACCCGCATCCCTATCACGTCCTGTAATCAAATCGCCACATCACTAAATATGGAACTCTGATGGTATTTAACAAATAGGTGCGTATTGTGGGTACGTAGGTCGTACCGGAAATTCCTGCAAATTAACATAATCAAGGCAGCCACGAATATCAAGGAGGCTGGAGTGAAAAGTCCAATTTATGTCTAGTTTGACAAAATCATTTCAAGTTGACAGTTGCTCCTGTTAATAATAATAATAATAATAATAACCCCCGCGAGGGGTTGCTAGATCCCCTCAGTGGCGCCTCCCCAAGGTGGCGGATAGGGGAACGCCTCCCAGATATGGGTGGTACCGGGGAAATCAAATACCCGGGGCGGACCAAAACTAGCACGGTGGAATAGCGTCTGCATCCAGAGGATCGGCTATTCCTCAACAATTAGGACACGACGGATCTCCATGTGAGGAGCGGTACTCCGACAGCGTCTGACTCCATGTTAGGGGCGGCTGATAATACACCCGCAGGAAGCCACCCAACATCAGTAGGCTATCCGGTGCGTGGCGACACCGCAGGGTATACCGAAGCCCAAGGATGTAATCCAGCCGGCAACCTTCGCAGGTGCATCCTCAGGAGGCAATTTGGGCGGCTGCCTCCGGAAATGTCGTCTGGGGGCCCTAAGGCCAACCACCTGACGGGCCCTATCTTCGGGTTCGACCACCCCGGAAGAAAAGCACCCACACCGAGCCGGTTTCGGAAGCCGGCGTTGGGCAAGGTGGCGGTGCTTCGAATTGCCCTGTTGACGACCCCCGCAATGACATGGACCGTTTTAGGTGGACGACGGAGCTCAAGGATGACCTACTGAGCTGCTACGAGAGCAGTAGCCCGCGCCGTAGGGGATACATGTCCCGCATGTATGAGAGGTGGTGTGAAATGCACCCAGAGCATAGCACGCTTACCTCTCAGAATTTGCGAGATTATGTATCGTACCTCCGGAGGCAGGGATATGTTCGTGCTCCAGCTCAGCCTGCCCCTTCGGCGGACGGAAGGCCTGTTAACCAGGCTGAAAGTTCCCCGGTAAGGCCCGCTGAGAGGGAAATCGACCAAGTCGTCTCACCTGGGGATTTCAGAGACCGAAGGGCCTTGCATAACAACGGAAGGTCCTTGAAGCTGGCAGATTTGAAGAGAGAGAGTTGTGGGTGAACGTCTATCGGAGGCCTCTGACATTTGGAGCATCAATTGCGAAATTTACGCTGCTGCTCTGAGGCTAGCTAGACAGGGGAGAGTGAGAGACTCTCCTGTTGAGAGAGCACAGAGACGGGTGCGCCAAATGGAAGCGAAAATCCAGTTGGTTCGCCAGGAAGCATCCCGTATCCAGTGTGTGATGGAATATAGAGCGGCTGGGAAGCCTTTTACGCGCCGAGTGCGGCAGATAGCCTACGGGTTGAGGCGCGACCATCATACACTCAGTCAAGCGGTACTGGTTGTTGTCAAGCAACACTGTCTTGACAGGATACGGATGCTAATCGCTGCTAAGCGATCGTTGGTGGCGCGGGCGAGAGGTCTGGAGCAGAACAGAATGTTCTACGAAAGAACTTCTCGCCTTTTCCAACAGCCGCATCCAGCCATAGAGCAGCCGCCAATTGCTGATCGCGTGGAGGCCTTTTGGAGGGACGTTTACGAACAACCCAAACCTCTCTCAGCAGACACTCCGGCCTTGGCACAGTTTGAGTCCGTTTGTAGGAGGACTCCTAACTTGAATGTACTGCGTCACCCGATAAACACGGAAGAAATTCTTGACGCCTTACGAGGCGCAAAGAATTTCGCGGCTCCTGGCCCGGATGGCATAAACACCTACTGGTGGAAAAAATTCCCCAGTTGCCACCGGCATTTAGCTAGAGTTTTTAACTCGTGGCTAAATCAGGAGCAGCCAATTCCGGCTTGGTTTGTCGAGGGTCGAACCGTGCTTCTCCCGAAGACCGGAGATTTGTCTGATCCCAAAAACTACAGGCCAATAACATGTCTGAACGCGTGTTACAAGCTCTTCACCAGAATCTTGTACATGCGTACCCTTCAAGCTGTGAATCCTGTATTTCTCGATGTGTATGAACAGAGAGGGTCAAAGAAAGGAGTAGCTGGCTGCAAGGAGAACCTGTTGATTGACCGATGTGTCACGCAGGACTCTGTGCAGTACAAGCGAAACCTTTCTATGGCCTGGATTGACTATCGCAAGGCATTCGACAGCACGTCTCATCAGCTCATTGTGCGGCTGTTGGAATGTCTTTCGGTGGATAACCAGATAGTGGGGTGCATCAAACAACTGATGCCACTCTGGAAGACCCGGTTCACCATAACATCAGGTGGAACTCGGGTTCAGACGGAGTTGGTGTCATTGAAAAGAGGTGTCTTCCAAGGAGACTCCTTGAGTCCCTTGCTCTTTTGCATCTCACTTTTGCCTCTGTCCATAGCGCTGAGAAATACTAAAGGATACAGCTGTGGCACGCCCAATAACCGGAGGCACAAGGTCACCCATCTGTTTTATATGGATGACCTAAAACTGTATGCCTCCGGCCAACGCGAACTACAACAATCGCTGAGGGTGGTGCAGGAGTACAGTCATGCTATCGGAATGGAGTTCGGGACAGACAAATGTGCATTGGTTCATCTCAAGAAAGGACGAAGCGGAGATAGTGGAGATGAGGAACAGCTCGTTGATGGGAGCATCTTGCGACAACTGCATGCCGGAGATACTTATACCTACCTTGGAGTGGCGCAGCGTCATGTCCAAGAGGCAACATTGGTTAAAGAGTGTCTCCGCCGCAAGTATTTGCACCGACTCCGGCAGATCTGGTCGTCAGAACTGTCCGGCAAGAACAAAGTCGCTGCCACAAACATGCTTGCGGTCCCATTGTTATTATACACCTTTGGTGCTATACACTGGAAAGTGAACGAGCTGAAGGAAATCGACACGAAGACCCGCAAAAGGATGAATATGGGGAGAAGCCTGCATCCTAAGTCCTCTGTCCCGCGAATATACCTCCCGCGACACCTGGGAGGGCGTGGACTATTGAGTTTGGAGCGTCTGCACAACAGAGTAGTACTGGCCACTGCCTGCTATGTAACGAACAGCACCGATCCCCTGATCCGCTTTGTGCGAGAGCACGAGAATGCGGGAAAAGGAGCCTTTCTTTTTAGCGCAGCGAAACGAGCAGCCGAGGAGCTCAGCCTCACACTCGACTTCAAGCGGAGGTGTCAGCAGTCCATTACGGAACTTGCTCCCGCAGAATTAAAAGCCCACATTAAAACTGCCGAAGTCGACTTCCTCTTAAGACTTCATAAAGATAAGCCAATGCATGGAATCTTCTACAAACATCTAGAAGAGCATGGCTTGTCTGAGCAGTTGACCTTCTCTTTCCTAAGGTCTAGTGGGTTGAAGTCGGAGACTGAGGGCTTTATAATGGCTTGCCAAGACGGTGTCTTCAACACCTTGGTATACCGTAAAAGGGTTATGGGTGTAGATGTACCCGACACCCATTGTAGAGCTTGCCGACAGGCGCCAGAGATGCTTATGCATCTCTTGTCGGCGTGTAAGACGTACGCTGGGACGGCTTACGTCCATCGGCACAACGCGGCTCTACGAGTGCTCTACTATCATTTAAGGCACTCATACGGTATCGATGAGACACCGGTGCTGCCATACGCTCCAGGGGATATAGAGTCCGTTGTGGAGAACGAGAGATGCCGGATTTACTGGAACTACTCGTTCCCCACGCTCGAGCTTGTACAGGCAAACAAGCCCGACATAGTCCTTCTCGACCACCAACAGAAGACGATGTTCGTTATTGAGTTTTCGGCGCCTGCCGAAGTGAACATCGTCTCTAAGGAGGAGGAAAAGCGGACCAAATATCAGGAGTTGCTCGGACAACTTCGCAGGCTCTGGATAGATTACACTGTAAGTCTGCTGGTTATGGTCATTGGATCCCTAGGTGGAATGAGGAATACGCTGCTCTCTGCACTGTGCAAAATACCGGTGTGCCGTGCGGCGGCGCGCATCTTAGCCGCCAGAATGCAGAAGGCAGTCATCCTTGGGTCCCTTCGTCTACTTAGGGCGCACGATTCGCGGACCCAGTGATTGCTCACCTCACGGTGTGAGGAGTAGTCATTGGGTAATGGAACAGCAGCTCGGTGTGTCGGAGCCCGAGCTGCACCTTTTTGTTTTTAACATAATAGCCTTTATTGAAGCATATACAGATATACCTCAAATGGCGGAGTTCACTATAGCAGTGCTCTTCCAGTCAAATTTCAAAATTGGCGCTTCCCTGTCAGAATGTATTTAACGCGTGAAAATGTGTCTACCATGATTTTTTACAATTTCAACAGTGGTCTCTCTCCGGAACAATGTATTGCGAAACTGTATTTGGTAATGGAGCCCCATGTTTGAGTACTGTACAAGGCTGATACCACGAATTCAAATTTGAAAGAGTTTCTGTCAGTGACCAACTTAAGCAAGGCAAATCTCTGCAGTTTGTGATGAAAATGTTGCCACTATTCGACAAATGATTGAGGATGATAGCCGAGTCAGCTACAGAATTCGAAGTACTTTAGCAATTAGAATGACTGCATACAAGACCAAAATTAACATAATGTTGAATGATACCAACAAACTCTGAAGAAATATGGTAGATCCATGGGAGTGTATGATACTATAACTGGTAATGAAACATACGATATATCCATTTGAACCTGAATCTTACCCCAATCGGTTCAATGAGTGTTTCCAACTTTCTTTGAAAAAGTAGACATGTTACCTCGGCTCTTTTGGAGGATCAGCGAACAGTGAATGCTCAATGGTACATCACTGTTTGTTTGCCTCAAGTATTTGAAAAGGTGTGCTTACAACGTCCACGAAGCAACATTTGTTTTACATCATCAGAATGGTTCATCCCATTCAGCGCAACCATTAAGACAGTGTTTGGAACAGACAAAAGTAAAATTACTCGAGCATCTCACCTACAGCCCGACTTATCGTGTAACTTCTTTTAATTCCCAAAGTTGCAAGATAAAATGCACTATGACTATTTTTGAAACGCAAATGATGCTGTTGCAGCGTTCGAAAACCTAATTTAAAAAGTGACTAGGAGTAGTGGTATTCCCGTTTTAATGTTAGTTTGACAGAATCAATAAATATATTCATCGTAAGGCAGAGTACTTTCAAAAACGTAAAGTTTCTTTCATCTCTTGCATCTGCTGTGCGGCCTTTACTCCCAGATCGGTCTGAAAACTTTGAACTTGCACATCTCTAATAACCGCTTTTAATAACTAAAATAACCACTTGAAATAAGGTAAGATATATAAACTGCCCTACACCTCGCATCTTGCCTCTTACCTCGTAGCTCTACAATGTTTATACCTTTACCTATTCTGACTTACCTCTGTCTCGTCTATCTCTATCCCTGCTGTCCCGTCTGCTGTCTTTGTTTCGGTCTCTATCTCTACTTCTGTCCCGTCTTCCCCTGGAGTCTCTATCGTCCCCTCCGCGCCTGTCTCTGTCGTCTTTTCTATCCCTATCGTCTCTGCTGCGATCCCGCCTATCATCATCTCTGTTGTTCCTTCCGCTGAAGGAATTACTTCTGGGATCTGTGCTAGCCACCGATCTGTTGTGCAATAATTCAAATTGATTAACCACTGAGAGGCCATTATGCATTCAAGATATAATCTGGGGAAGCGTTCGGCACAATGCATAATGGCTGGTTTATTAACGCAGCCGCTACTTTTCAAGTATACCAACAAACATGACGTCTTTTTTGACAGCGACGATTTACTTTCCTGTGCCTCTATTGAACAAATTGTTTTCTGTTCTGTGAAATTCAATCTCGACTTCTTTTAGGTCATTTTTAGGTGTTATTTTCGAAACAAACAACTAAAAACGATGAACTAAAATCTCGAGCCTCGCTTTCGGAGTCTGATTATTTTCCAAGATAGTGGTGGAGAAAATTGAAGGTAGAAGGGGGTGAGAGGCACTAATCTTTGAATGTTATTTTTTACGCTTCCCTAGTTCGCAATTCTGTCTATCTTCAATAAGTTAAAAATAAAGTATCAAATTCATTATGCAATGCTTCGATGCATTTGATGTTCCCATGCATAGCCATATTAATAGACATTCATATTTTATTGGTCTGATACTTCGAACTCATTCGGGTCATGGTGTTCAGAATTTTTCTAGTAACTTTAATATGGGTCGCACTACTTGTGTACAGTACGAATACGTCTATGAATACAGAAATTTCAATGTAGAGTTGCAAAAATCTTGATTAAGATAAAACAACAATGAAAATGATATCATAAGGCCCAAGTTTCACAATCGTTAGCGGTTAAATCAAAACTAGTGGTTAGAGCGAACAACCCATTTCATAATCGACAGTCTACGTCAAAGGCTCTGGTTAGCCAGTAGCTAAGCTACCTCAAGGACAAAGTATGGGTTATCTTGATGTTTGTTGTGGTCAACCGGTGATATAAGTTTGTGCTTGCTTTGGAGGTTTTAAAAACAGATTTTAAGGCCCAGTTTCTCAATCAGTGGTCCCTCTGACGACTTACTAACCTCGACCTGCGAGTTAACTCGAAAATGGAACGCCTCTTGTTTCACAATCATAAAATGACGTAGGGTTAACTGACCGCGAGTTGTATTTTATTTTTAGCGGTTGGTGGTACTGTGTCCGCAATATTTAAAACTCTTCTTCTTCTTATTTCCTTCGTTAGGTGTTTCATGCTGGTGTTTTGTGTTTTTCTGACAAGACTGTCAAAGAATTAGTTCGTTAAGTTCTCAGTTCCATGCGATTTCCAACCTCATTTTGGTTTTTTCCACTGACATTTTTTTCATTTCATTCGCAGTTATTTGGTGTTTGGCATAGATAAAAGGTTTTTAGGTTGGGTTGGCGTTGTAGTTGTTTCTGGGGCCTTTTTCAAATAATAGCCGTGCATGTACCCGTGTGTCAGCATGGAAAAACCAAAAAGAGCGAACAACTTTTCAAAAGATGAAGAACATCTGTTCATTTCGTTAGTAAAAAAGTGCAGGCATGTAATAGAAGGCAAAACAAAAGGTGCAACAACATGACGCGAAAAAGACAACGCCTGGGAAAAGATAGGAGAAGAATTTAATTGCAAATGTGCAAATAATAGCTGCAGATCTGAAAAATTGCTGAAAGAAAAATACAAAAATTTAAAAAAGTCCAAGGAGTCATGGTCATCATATTCCTCAAAATAATTGACTCTAGGTCGAAATATTCTTGGTCTCATTGCTTCATCACTGCTATACGCATTTACATCATAACCATCCATTTCAAATAAAAAGAATGATGGAAAGGGTTAAGGTAAACGATAAAATATGGAACATCAAACGCCTAGCAAGTAGCAAAACCAAAGTGACATAACCTAATGCGCATGCGTCATCGCAAACCTGGGGTTAACTCAAGAATTTCTTGGGGTCAAGTTAACTCAGAGTTAACCTCAAGTAAAATCGAAAACTACCATTTGTGAAATATGACATCTAGGGTTATCCTCCGGTCAATACATAACCTTGAGTTAACCCATCATTGTGAAACCGACCCTAACACTGACGCCTGAGACGTCGATGGATTTTGATTATAGTCTGTTGTGACAAGACAAAAAAAATATGAATTCAACGGTTAGGTTTACTGACACGAGTCCAATAAAATAAAAGAAGGTTAGGTTAGATAAGCTCAACCATTGGTTTTCTTTGTGAAACAGATCTCCCTAATAACTACAGGTTAACTTCCACCTGTCGATTAAGTGACTACCAGAGGTAACCAGTGATTGTGAAACTGGGCTTTGTAGTCGGTATGGCAACATGAGAATCTGTGACTACCTGTACGTTTGTCTGTTTTCCTCCTCATTCTATGTTAAGCTGTCACTTAAGGTTTACAGCATAATAGTAGGAGGAAAAATAGCACCTACATAATTTTCGAACAGAGTCTAAATGAACGTTAACCCGGTTAATGATATTCAAAATACCTGTCGGCATCTTCCATCTCAATGTCCATAGCGTCCTCGTGCATTTGCGGAGGCGGCACCATATTCTCGATGGTGGCGGTAGGAGGTGGAGCGCTGGCGCCGCCCTCAAAGCCCTGCGTCAGACTCATCAGGCTCTCGCTGAGAGTCTTCAAATCAGCGGGCGGGGGCGCCGCCGCCCCTGCCACTGGGGGCGGTTTGGTCGCGGTGTCCATCTGCGGAGGCGGTATCTGAGGAGGCAGCGTTTGGAAGGGGTTGCTCAGTCCGAGCATCATGGCAGCGGCGGCGCCTGAAACGTTCGGAGGCGGTACGCCCAGAGGGATGTTCGGCATGTTGCCCATCACGTTCATACCTGCAAAGCAAAGCAGCGGTGTTGTTTGAAGTTTATGTAACATCAAGCGAAATAAGCAGGTTTGGCCTGTTATAGATTGTGAATGAGGAAGTTTCCATTTTTTCAAATTTTAGTTAATCAGATAGTCCTAAAGAGTTAGAGAACAACGGCGAAAAAATTTTGTAATTATCTCCATTAATAGAAAAGTTATAGTCCTTCAAAGTTTGAATTGCCGTATCCTCCGCGCGAAGCCGCTGTGACGTCAAACGAGACAACGCAAGCCTGTGTATGCCCTGTCGAGGATGCTGCTCCCGCAAGCCACCGCGCCGCCGCCGGCCTCCTCGTTCATGTTGTTATTCCTTGTTTTCAGTAGGGTAGGCGACGCCGACGGTGACAAAACGATACGCTGCAGTTTATTGGTACTCGTATTATTAGAATATGTCTAGCAGACCGAGAAACTATAAATATTGCATTGTACTCAGGTGTACTAACACCACCATAAAAACACCAAACAAATATTTCAATAGATAGCCTATTATGAATACACAAAAATTGAATTTTATGATCCCCCACCCCCCAACCACCCCAATATCACCCCATCCAAAAAAGAAGAAAATGATCAGGAACCTCTAAAACGCCTAAAAACAAAGTTTGAGGAATATTTAAAATTTTTGGTTTTTTTTGCTAATTACTCCACCGCCCATGCACCGATTTTCAAACTTATAGGAACATTACCTACTACTACCCCCACAGCATATCGCTGCCAAATTTCATAACAATCCGTGCAGCGGTTTCTGAGATTACGTGACTAGAAAGACGCGTACAGACAGACCGACGGAAATGAGATGTGTGGATTTTCGTTATGTAGACATCATAAAACACCCAAAAAGCGTATTATCTCAAAATCGAAAATTTTCACGGTCACAATACTCCCCTCACCTATCGGTGTGAGAAGTAAAAGTCCATAATCATGTCATCCACTTTAGGAAGATTACTAGAATCACCACGAACGTAACCTTCCTTCATACTTCCACTCAAGTCTAAATGTCGCATACTGTACAGCGCAGCGTATGCATAGCGGAATCCCGACCAGACTGTGACTGCCGCGAACAATTAATAACATGTGACGTCGTACAGCTTTTCACCTCCGCGGTCGCTTTACGCAAATATAAAATTGAATAACTCCACCGTTTTTTGGAACATTCAGATGATTTTTTCGACATTCTTCAAGTGAAGAAATAGACTATCACATAATAATGAATTTTCCAAATTTTATTTTTTTGGAAACTTCTTCATTGGTGAATAAAGCATACTGTGTAATGTACTCGAAACAAATAGAAGTATTGCTTATTATGAAGAGAAGAAAACTACAGTAAGTTGGGCTGGGTCATGTTATGAGAGGGTAGAAATATCATCCACTTCAACTAATATAGAAGGAAAAATCGTAGGAAAAACGATACGAAGGAATTGCCTTGATGATTGCCAACCTCCAGAATGGAGATGGCACCTAAAGAAGAAGACGTACTATTACCATTTCTCGATTTATTTATGTTTTTCGGTGGTGTTGTTAGAAGTTTGCGGAGGATCAACCAAAATAAGCAGATTTCGCCTGTTCATTGTTGCTATTTGAACTTTCAAAGCGGTTGCGCAAGTTCGTAGGATGTACATTCTTGTAAAACTATTGTAAGCAAAACATACATTAAACCTCGTGTGATGTACTCGAAGTATTGCTGCTTCCTGATTTTGTTCCTATCAAACTACACATTGTGTTGTTGATTATAAAATTTCATGGCTTCTTCCGCAGATGATGTTTATTACATTTTATTGTAGAATTAGCAAGAGTTCATTTTATAGGAAAAGAAATCATCACGTAAAATTTATAGGTATCTAAAAAAACAACTGCGGTTATCAAGCTTGTCTTAAATGAAGATTTATAGTTTTTTTTAGTTCCACATGTACAGCATATATCGAAGATATATACCCTGAAGATATACCGCAGCAGGTAGGTATAAAGGGCATAATATATGCCCAGATGCCCGTTTGTTTCTAATTTTTTTAGTTATTTCGCGAAACACTTCGTTCATTTCCATAGTGGGCTGTCAACCAAATGTTTCGCTTGATTAGTATTATCAATCTGACAAAATATTTTAAAGATGAAAGTTTTTTTTTTGAAGTAATGATTCGGGTTCGATTTTCTGATTAGCATGGTTATTCAGCACCATTCTGGGCATTGCCCTATCGTCAAATAAGTTTATTACCTATATTGACATTTTGGAGTTTATAAAAATGTCTATAAATTCCAATATCCAAAACATCCTGTTATACGGATGAAAGTCATAATATATTGAACGTAAGGCAATATTCCTGTATCCTGTAGATAAACACACTGGTTGAGATATTGACATGTTGCTGTAAAATACTTACCCAGTAATCTATTACCAAACTGAAATGGATTCACCAGTGGCATCATAGGTGGTTGTAGCAATCCAGGGGCAGTAGGAGGCATTGGTGGAGGCTGACTTGTGTCTACACCATGATTCGACATGTCACCTGTCAACAGGTATCCAGGAATTTCTTGCTGAGCTGGCTTCCTTCCCATTTTCTCCACCTAAAAAATATGCACTTACTGAGTTATCAAGTTTTTTTATGAAAGATTGCTTCCCATTTTAATTCTATTCTGTTCCATATATAAAATTTAAAGCTTGCTCCATTTCAGATAAGTATACTTCATTTTTATTGTCAGAAGGCTCACCTTCTCCTTCATCCATTGTGGCATAGTATCTTCATCAATCATACCACCGTCCTCTAACATGTCGATGTCTATGTCCTCCTTGAGTTTAGTATATGGAACGTAGGAAACACCTAGATCGCCTTCCCAGTAATCTTTCAGGTCCTTGCCCTTGACACCTTTACCAGGTGCCCATGCGAGAGTTATTGCTTTGCCATGCAGTACGTGGCCTTTGAGCTTCGCCAAACACCTGTATATTTATGAAAACACCAAAAATAAGGGTTAAAAGTCTTAAACAGATGTAACTAAATAATAAATAATATACTAACATACAAATTATTTATACGGGGTGAGTCCTAGGTTGATACTTTTTTTAAGTGTTTATAGAAGTTGTTAAAATAAACAACCTTTTCAAATAACTTTTTTCAGAAAACTGAAAAATAAGCAAGATACAGAATAAAAAAGTATATCTGGGCTTCTGTATTAAGACGTACCTAGTCTGCTTATGTTTAGTTATTTGCTCGGGCTTTTGTCAAATCGATCAATAATTGTATCTGTCAGATAGTGCAGCAGTCACTTTTTGTTTATCGTTGTTAATTTTAAATTGGTAAATCCTAAAAGTGGAACATTATTATGAAACAGCTTTTAGGATTGACAAATTTAAAATTAACTATTATAAACCAACAATGACTAGTGCACTAATTGACAGGTACAATGCCTGATTCATAAAACACCATCCAAACCAATCCAAGCGAAAAACTAAACATAACAAGACTAGGTACGTCTTGATACAAAAGCCCCAATTTACTTTTTGTGATTGTATATCTCGCTTAATTTTCAGTTTTCGGAAAAAAGTTATTTGAAAAAGTTGTTTATTTTAATGACTTCTATGCAGTTTAAAAAGCGTATCAACTTAGGACTCACCCTGTATAAATTAAATTGGCCTTAAAATATTTGGCGGATTGTGTTTTGGTAATTACTTTGATTTGTTTCTGAATTGAAATATTCCGAAGTATCATAAAATGTTTGAATAGCTGGAACGGGCTTAAGATTTTGAAAATAAACTAAAAGTTTTCAGTCGAAATTGTGTGCTGCTTCGTTACATTCCAAGCATTATGAGTTGGGAAAATGATTAATACAGTAGTTTAGGAGTTTAACCACCAAATTTGTATAACCTCATATAAAATATGTATTGTTTATAAATACTATAGTAATCGTTGTAACTAAAATCCCATATGATTTATTTGTAATTTTTTGTAGACAACTACAACGATATATAAATTTAGCTTTTAGGATGAATAAGTCGACTATATAACTTTAATTATTTCTTACGCTTATTTTTAAGAACTTTCGAAATTGAATCGACATAAATGTTAACGTAAAAGTCTTAGACTAAATGGAAAATAATCGAAATCATATATAACGAACGGGACACCATAACCATTTCTCCCATAGCTTTAGACGTTGCCACACGTAAAATTATATATAAATATGCGGAGAGTATTGTGCTCAAGTGATCCGAATATTAAACTTAAGATCAGATTGGCCAGATGTTACGTTTTCGCGATCCTCTCTCTATGCGATGGAGTCGTGGAGTTGATTTGAGAAGACTTGAGGCTTTCGAGATGTGGGTGTATAGACGCATACTCAGAGTTGGACGGAAAGGGTCACAAATGTTGAAATCTTAAGACATATGAATAAAGAAAGTGAAATAGTAGAAACTGTCAAAATGGGGAAACTTTCTTACCTGGGTCACGTTATGCGTGGAGAAAGATACCATATTCTACAACTGATAATACAAGGGAAAATACGAGGAAAAAGAAGTGTGGGGAGAAGACGCACTTCGTGGCTGAAAAACTTGCGAGAATGATATCACTGTACATCGATAGAATTATTCCGAGCAGCCACATCTAAAGCAAAAATCGCCATGATGATAGCCAACCTTTTTAGAGGAGACGGCACTTAAAGAAGAAGAAGACACGTAAAATTGAATGATGATTCCTTAATACATTAAAAATAAGGTTTGCGTTCGACCCATAACTAGAGCTGAAAAAGTATTCAATATATAAAAAAACTTTGCATAAAAGGCAAACGCGAAAAAATAGAAAAGATATTTCGTGCTCAACTATGGTAAGTTTGATTTTGGGTTTTCTTTAATATAAATGTCATACGTACATCACAACGTCTTAAAATATGTTCAACATAGTTGCATTACATACACAGAAAACGAAATTAAATTCAACCTACCTTGCTGCATCTTGCCTGCGTAACATCACTATGAACGCGCAACCTCTTGGCGGGATTAAATCGATGCTGACCACATCTCCAAACTCTCCAAACGTGTTGGATAGATCATCCTGGTGGACCAGTTTCGACAGATGGCCCACCCACAGTGTGGTGCTGCAGATGCTTAGGTGGTCCTTCTTAATGGCAGGTAATCCACGCTTCTTCCTCTCTCTATCCTTTTCCGTCTCTTCTTTCTTATCTTTCTCCTTTTCCTTCTCCTTGTCTTTCCTACGATCTCTGTCTCTGTCTCGCGATCTTGATCTGGACCTGTGTCGTCTGCCTCTAGATCTGGATCTCGAACGCTTGCGATCCCTATCTCTGTCCTTGTCTCTGCCGCGCCTGTCTCTTGAATGAGATCTACTACGCCTTCGCTTATTCGAATAGCGATCTTCCGCTGGTGTGGCTATGAAACCAACGACAAAGTTAGGAAGCTATCAAGTGCCAATTGTATTATAAACGCTCTGCATATACTGCCCAGTAGGGAAGATATTTTTTTTTTTAACCCCCGAGAGTCGTCAGCACTGCAGCTCCTGTGGTCTTATTGTGTTATACCTCTCAGGGGGGGGGGGACGATATTCGCGGTCAGCAGATGGCGTGCCGTTCCATCGGCTCCACCGACTGCCGATCCGCGATGCTGTGAAAACTGTCGAGTCCAGAGTGTGACCAAGAGCGACCGAACGCGGCCGGTGCGTCGAGCAAGCGTGGGAGGATTTATCCCCACTCGACGCCTGCCGTCCATGAACTGACTCGACCTAACATGTGAAGGGAGTTCTGAGCTTTAAAAGTCCCTCCCCCACTCACACGCCAGCCAGCCGTTCATGTACTAACTACGCCCGATGTTGCTTAATCTCAGACTCCGGAAGATATTCTCGAATGCATAATATTTGGTTATTACTTCGCGGTCCTATTTCCATAAATGTGACAACATGAAACGTATCGCAAATTCTAAATTTGCATGACTATAAAAATAACAAAAATAAATATAACGAGTAACACTTATAAAGAGCAACTGGTTTTAGCCAGCAATTTGCTACGGTCGAATCAATAAATGAGTTCTGAGCTCGTTACAACCAGCTATTTTGTCGAGCATTTCGTATATTATGAAACACATTTACTTTGTAAAACTATTACGCCGCTCTGACGCGGTTCGTACATATTAAGTGCATTTGTTTAGTAGTTTTTGTTTTTAATGAAAGTACATTCATGAACAAACAAAATATCTTTGAACAAAAAATTAAAACTGTGAATGAAATTAACAGAGGAACATCTAACACATCTACAATTTTGAAAAACTGGATGTAAGGAGAGCAGCCGGAACCGACCGTCTTTTAAATAACTGTTGCCTCTTGTCTGACTAATGCATTACGAATGTTTTTTTTTTCATAAAACGTAAGGCTGGTATATGTCACTGACACTAGCGCAAATAGCAGAAGATGGCAATTGAAGGCTGACGTCTGTAGAAAGTAATTTTGCTCTGCTAAAGTTTGGTTAAAATCTTGCAGGCAGTACGAGTAAATATTTTTATCAATATTCTTCTTACAAACCTTGCTTTGAAGTGATTCCAACAAAAAATATCCGTTGATTCAGGGTACCTACACTAATGAATAATAATAAATCGCAATAAGTTGTGTTCGAACCTCGCAAAGAACCGTAACAGAACGCCCTCACGCCTGTGCATACGAGAAACGACGGTCCAATTATTGTACAATGAAATATGCAAGACTTGCATATCAGACCTAACCTTATTGTACGAAAGAGGAATTACAAAAATTAGCATTATAACAAACTTTTGAGGAAACATGACTGTACTTCCGGAGACCAATCTGCTGCAGTTATTTATTCTGCATTATATGCAACCTATTGATACTTACTGAATTCAGACAAGGGTAGTACAGTACGAGACCATAGTTTAAAGTTCAAGATGAATCTGTTAAGAGTACAGAAATTTCAACTTGATATAAGTTAACTTAGACAGGCAGTTGACAAGTGAAGCGAATCTTGAATTGTGGTCCAAGATAACACCTATGTTTTTTACATGTTCTGCAATAATTGGTAAGCGTTTATTGTTCATTACCAGGGCCGGATGTACAATGCAAGCTTAAGCTTTAGTTTAAGGTAAGTCGCCGTTAATCCACGGAAGTTGCAAAACTCCCGTTGTATAATGCTGTCCTAGCACCCCACTCTAAGCTTAACACGAGCTTGGCGTAAAACGACGGATCTTGTAGCTTAACACGAGCTGAATCGTGGTTTTAATACAAATGACATGACGTGATTTGTGTCTAATTTAACAAAGAAAGCAAATAAAGCATAAAAACGGCCGTTGTCCGAATTTGACACAACCCGTCAAAGGGGATAAACCAGAAAAGATTATTTTTTAGTCAAAAGTATATATCAAATACAGCGAAGAAACTTTGCCAATTGAGGTGCACCTTGAGCAGTTTTTACCTTTTACCTTGGGCCTACTAAGTAATTCTCAGATAATGAATAATCCGCCTAAGTTATCACATACAATAATAATTAGTCAAAGGCAAGTTAGGTTTATGATTTTTTACTACACTTACCCGATCTTGAATCATCATGATCCAAAGTGATGACTTCGATCTCGTTGTTCTTTGGTTGGGGAAGTGGCGGTGGAGGCTGCGTCTCGTATCCGCCCATATCGTGTGGCATTGGAGGATTCACTCCTTCTTGATAGTAATTGCTATTGGCCAGTTGAATATTCATAGCTTTGAAATCGCACTCTGACGCAAACGGTAGATTCTGGAATAAAATTTCATCAACAATACTATAAGCCTATTGATCTTATTACGGTACAATCCCGAATAGAAAGTTTATGCTGCAGAAAAAATCGAGCCCAGCAAATTGACTTAGTCCTTTTCAGGGATAAATATAAATCAATTTACAAATTTCAGACACACATTAGTGAATAAAAAACGTAAAGATATGCGCCCTCGTCTTTGTCCCCTTACATGTCAGATGGGAGTTCGGGTATTTCAGTAGCCTTTGTGGTACATCTATGCAGGGTGTTTCTTAACACATTCGCTGCGATACAGGTCGGATTTGTCTGAAATCGTTGATTACGTTGCAACCATCTATTCCATTCTATGGAATCGATATCTTCTAAACTCAGCGTCTGTTGTAAGTATTATAGATAGCAACCCGCAGAGCGCGAAGGATACAATTATTTTAGGATGGTTAATATGTCTTGTATCGCGCCAAATAAAAACAATTTTACCTAGGTGGGGTAGCTGTCAAATCAGTCTTGTCGGGTTACTTTTGCTGGGTACAGGTATTTTTCATTTATTTAGGACGTTGTTCGTTGAAACATGTCTTCTCGTAGCAGAAAAATATTGCAGCTGTTAGATGAACAGAAATAACACAATAATTTAACAATATGTTAATACCTCACAAGTGGTACGGTAAAACAGCGTTCGAATGGATACTAGGAACAGTGGTGAAAGCTCACGTTGTTTATAACGAAGCAAATACACAACATGCGACATTTTAACAGAGAATTTGGCATTCGCTTTAGTTCGTCAAGTTGAAAGTAGTAAAACCCAGAGCGGTATCGCGACTAATACACCAAAAGAATCCACACATTTCAAGTGGATAAAGGTCCCAACAGAAAACTACGCAGGAGTGGTTCCTCCGTTTATTGCCATAAGAGAGAAAGAACAAGAAATCCGTGTAGCATGATTCTTTTTACTTATACTAATCGTATACACGCTTTGTATTTGGAACGTAAATATCATAACCAGAGTGCATTATAAGATGGGATGGGAAGCACCACAACGCTTTCATGAAGTTACAAAAAAAAAAAATAAATATAATCCGAATTCTTCCCTTAATCCCGCCAAATTGGTGTGCGACGTTTCGTTCGACGCGGTCCATTCTTTGGGTTCGGACAAATGTGTGTTAGCCTTAAGGGTCTAGGGTAGAGCGCGCGAAATTGAGAATCAAAGAAAATACGTATTCCCGTGTTAGCGATGAGGCGTGGCCGGCTGTTTCCTTTCTCCAGTATGTGTGTCTAAGATGAGGGAAGGTAAGTCCAAGTCCAAAGGTAAGGTCAAAAGGTCCAAAGATAACGACCAAAGGTCGCCATAAAAATTAATTTCGCATTTCGAAGCTCCTGACGTGACCTTTAAACTTACAGTAATGATTCAAAAAGCAAATCGAAGAAGAAAGCTTGCGCTGTCACCTCGGTGGCCATGTTTTGATATCGTTTTTGGTTGTTAAATTACAGGCATTTGAAGAATGTATGATTTTGCACGAGTTTTTTGCACACTAAAAAACGTTTTTGAAAGAATTGCTCTAAGACGTCATTCATTAAGGTCTTAACTATCACCTTCTGGAATACTGTCTATGTAGTTTGAAAAACAAGTGAGCTCTGTTCGAAATGGGAATCCGTGTTTTAACATGGCAAATACATATATACGAGGTCTGTCAATTATATGCCCGAAAAAGTGGCAACACTGCGACTCTCATTATGCTACGGCGTTCGCGTTGTGTCATTCGAAAGAGGATTCATTTCTGCGTCAGTCTGTGCAAGTTTCGTCTCGATCGGTTGTTCAGTTCGTGTGTTACAGTACTTTGATCATCGGCGTGTTTGGACCCCTTGTCGCGAAAATGTGTGATAAAAAAACTGAACAAAGAGTAGTGATCAAATTTTTGGTCAAACGTGGTGTAAGTTCCGCGGAAATTATGAAACAGTTAACCGACGTGTACAAGGATGATTGCCTGAAAAAAACAGCTGTCTACGAGTGGGCTAAGCGGTTCAGGGAAGGCAGGGAGTCGGTGGAGGACGATTCACGTGAGGGAGCTCCCTCCACCTCTCGAACGGCACAAAACGTCGATCGCCTGCGCGTGCGTGTGCTCGGAGACCGTCGGGTAAGCCTCAGAATGTTGGAAGACGAGTTGGGTATCAACAAGGAAACCATTCGACAGATGCTACACGAGGATTTAGGGATGCGCAATTGTGCTCGAAAATGGTTCCCAAAGTGCTCACCGTTGAGCAGAAAGAGCTTCGTTTATCCATCTGTGAAGACATGATTTCTCGAATTGAGGAGGAAGGAGAAGACTGGATGTCAAATGTTATTACCGGAGACGAGTCTTGGGTGTTCCAGTATGACCCTGAGACCAAACGACAGAGCATGCGGTGGGTGGAAAAGGGGGGGAAGCGCCCCACAAAAGCCAGAATGTCGAAATCAAAAGTGAAATCTTTGCTCATCGCATTCTTCGATATTAATGGAGTTGTACACCACGAATACGTTTCAGCAGGTCAGACAGTCAATGGGAAGTTCTACATTGAAGTTTTGAAACGTCTGAAGGCCCGTGTGTTTCGTGCACGGCCGGAATTGGCCGAACGTGGGTGGGTGCTGCATCACGACAACGCTCCAGCCCACTCCTCATTCGCAGTTCGCGATTTTTTGACCAAAAACGGCATTCCAACGCGTCGGCACCCCCCCTACAGCCCGGACCTGGCCCCCTGCGACTTTCATCTCTTTCCACAATTGAAGTCCTACCTCAAGGGCAACCGATACGACGGCGTTGAGGAGGTGCAAAGTGTCACGACACGGGTGCTGAGGGACCTATCTTCAGGGGGCTTCAGGGGGTGCTTCCAATCGTGGATCCAACGGTGGCGCCGGTGCATCGAGCTAGAGGGAGACTACTGCGAAGGATTATAACTTAATTTTAAGAATTTATGTATATTCCGGACCGTCCGGGCCCTTTTCCGGGAATATAATTGACAGACCTCGTATGTATAAAAATGTGTGTACCCAGGCCCCTTAATGAGGAAACATCGGTAAAACGTATTACTCCAAGCATCGCTCTTTCTTTATTTTGCACGACTGCAAACTGTTATATTCCACCGCAAGCGGGAGCACAGTTAAAATTGGACTGCAGCAATGCGTTTTAATACTGTCCATCCTAAAAATAATCAATGGATACTTACCGGAACAGTTTGAGCAAGATGTTTGTCAAATTCTTCTTCCTGCTGCTTCATTTCTTGCATTCGACGCATTTTATCCATGTCCATATCTGTATGCTGCGCGCTAGCCATGGTTTGCTGGAGAGTTTGCAACTGTCTCAACACTTCTGGGTTAGTTAAAAGACTGCAAAAACGTTTATTTGTGGATAATTAGGATCAGTAATACTAGTAAAATAATAGAAATATTTATAAACAATATTGAAAATAGAAACTGTTTTGAATTTGATCAATTAAGTGAAAAAATATATAAATCAATAGTTTTTGGACCACTTAAAATAACGTTCTAAAATAACGAAAATCCTCGTTAACATTATTTACGATGTTGCTAACTACTACTAGACAAGAATGACTTTTTGGACCAGTAAAAATAACGACTTTTTTCGTTATTTGACGTTAACTTTTGTGTTCGGGAATAACCTTTAAAGCGTTAAACTATCCTCATTTTCTAAAAATTGATTACGGATGAAATATTTCAAAATATTATTGGTCACCCATTCGTTTTTTCCTCAAAGATGATGTTGACTACCATACAACATTTGAGGTTAAATATGAGTAGAATGTGGAAGCATAGAATTGTACAATCGTCTGTCTTGTACAAAATATCTACTATTCCACGCCAAAAATAAATAAATCTTTATCTTCATTCGTCGTAAGTAACGGACCTTCGTTATCGTTATTTGGGAATCATTTACCTATTGCTCATTAGTGCGCATACTCAAAATAACTATAGCACCAAAATTCGTTATTTTTGGTGGTCCAAAAACGCTTTATTTTAGTTTTTCCGGCATATATAGTGTTTATTCAACCCCAGTATACACCTAACAGAAGAAATGAGAAATACGTAGTTCACACTACGACATGGAACGGCGAAGTTCAGTAAACAAAGTAAAGCTTGAAACTGTTATTATCCAACTACCCGTAAAAATAAACAGCACGACATATTCCTAATCCTCACCATTTCTAACCATAATATAAAAAAATGGAGTCAAGTTGATTGACTCAGTACTTCCCACACATAACAGTTGCAACCAAATCATCGCCCACCTGTCGTCAAAAAACATCCAACACAAAAACTAGTAAATAGTTTCCTAAATCTCTCCGTAGGAACGAAGACGACACAATTCAGCTTCAACTGGACGAAACGAAACAATCAGGAACCCCCAAATTGCTTAAAAACGAAGTTTGAGGTATTTTTATATTTTTAGTTTTTTATTATTGCTGCGCCGCCACTGAGACGATTTTTGAAAACCATACGCATTTTTCATCCTTGCCGCGATAATAATACTGTGTCTAAATTTCATTAAAATTAATTCCATAATTTCCATGTTACTAAATTCAGAACGACCTAAATCAATACCTACCCCTACCAATACCAAATCACTTGATTTCTGTAATAGCCAAGGCAATGTTCGGATGGACCTAACAAACGTCTATTATGCCACTAGGTCTTTCTTTCACAGGTTAATGGACACTATTATAAATGGAATAAATTTTTGAGTTTTACAACCCCCCACTCACTAACCACCCCAATTTCACCCCCACCCCAAAAAAGTAAAAAATGATCAGAAACCCCTACAACACCGAAAAACAAAGTTTGAGCTATTTTTAAATTTTTAGTTTTTTTATTATTGCTGCGCCGCCACTGACACGATTTTTCCAAAACATGCGCGTTTTCCATCTTCGCCGTGGCAGTAATACTGTGTCAAAATTTCATTAAAATCCATTCGATAATTTTGGCGTTACGCAATAAAGAACGATCTAAAACTAAAACAACACTGGGATGTATACATCACAAATTATTCTAAGTCCCTTGGTTTCTATTATAAGCAAGGCAATGTTCGGATGGACCTAAAAAATTGTATTATGGCGCTAGGTCTTTCAATCACAGGTCATTAGAGAGCCCATTGTGAATACAACAAATTTTTCAGTATTACAACCCCCCACCCCCCAACCACCCCAAATTCACCCCCACCCAAAAAAAAGTAGAAAATGATCAGGAACCCCTAAAACGCCTAAAAACGAAGTTTGAGGCATATTTGAAATTTTTCGTTTTTTGCTAATTACTCCGCCCCCCGTAAACGATTTTCAAAATTATAGAAACATTACCTACTACGACCCCACAGCATAACGCTGCCCAAATTTCATCACAATCCATGTAGCGGTTACTGAGATTACGAGGGTAGAAAAACGCGACAGACAGACAGACCGACAGACAGACCGACGGAAATGAGTGACGTGGATTTTCGTTATGTACACATCATAAAACGCCCAAAAAACGTATTATCTCAAAATCGAAAATTTTCGCGATCACAATACTCCCCTCACCTATCGGTGTGGGAAGTAAAAGGAGAATCTGTTCTGTTTGAGCAAGGTAAATCCTTCTTTGTATGTATAATTTCAAGCCAAATGTTTGTACATACTTGAGGCATGCGAGTGTATTTTTCAAAATAGGACCAAATTGAACAAAAATACTCATTATCATAAAACCAAATCCAACAAAAATGTTAATTTTCACTCATAAAATTCTCGAATAAAAAAATACATGTTCCAGCTGCCCTTCAAAAAGTGTGCCGTATTCCTCAGGCCCAGTTTCAAAATCGTTAGTTAACTAGTGGCTTAAATAGTTAGGTTAGTGAAAACAATCATTTCATAATCTGCGGTTTACGTCAAAAGCTCTAGTTATACCAGTAATTATTTAAACCAAGTATGGGATATCTTGACGTTTGTTAAGCTTGCTTTGTAGGTTATAAAACCATGTATTTTGACATTGACGTCTAAGACGTCGATAGATTTTATTCTTCGTGCTTTGTCGGTTTTGGCCTTTGCCTCCTATACAGCATTTGGCCAGCACATTAGTCGAGTCTGTGATTCGTCTGGCTCAAAACCATTGGAGATGTTGAATGGGACTTAGCGGGTGCAAGCGCTTGTGGGCGCTTTCCGCTAACCAATCCATAAACGACAAGCTGTCAAAAAAGCGCCAGTCAGCTTGGTTAGCTCTTTTAAAAACTGCTGTTTGGTTAGCGAAACGGCAAAAAAACTAGTAAAAAATGTATAGTTCTGATGGAAGCGGTTTCCTTTGTATTGTGTCAAGTTTTATATCAGGGTTTGTGATTTTATAACCTACGTTTTTTACAATAAAAATTATAAATATTAAAATGTGGAGATGGATATAACAGTTCGATCACCTCGAAAAGTCGTTCAACGGTTACAGCTAACTGCAATAGCTGCAAATACATAGGTTAGGTTTCTTTGTCAAAGGGTTAGGTTATGGCAGTGCCTAGACCTATCTGTGGTGCCAACTTAAAGATAAATAAGCTTAATCATTGGTTTTCTTCGTAACACAGAACTCCCTGATAATTACTGGTTAACTTCCATCTGTCGGTTAAGTGACTACCAGAGATTAATTGCGAAACTGGGCCTAAGAGATAAAAGCTTACAATGCCTTGCCGCATCATATACAAACAAGTGTGACAGTGCATCAGTTCAAGAAAAGACTGCAATATTTTCACTTTATTGTACTTCATGTATGTTTATTGTTATCATTGTACGATATGTTGTTTGACAATTCCAATACATGTCCTTTTGAAAAATAAAAATAATTTGAATTTTCCCCATTCATTTTTTGTAGTATTCTAATGCATGATAGTTGAGGTATTAAGATATTTACCTTGAAACGGAATCATTGGGATTCGGTTGGACACGTGGTGAATTGTTTTCATCCTCGTCATCGCCGTAATCAAAGTCGAGCAACTTTTTGTCAAAATGAACTTGGCTTTCAGACCTTGACACATCTGTGCTTTTTGTTAGCAAACGCTGAAGTTGCTGCAATTGCTGTAGTACATTTGGATCTGCCAAATTCTGTAAAAAAAGTTCGATGTTAGAACTACAGCAGAATATCAAGATGATTCTGGAATCTATGATATTAATTTATTCCTAAACCAAATTTGAAACTTTTTGGCTTAATTATATAATACCTTTCTGATTGATATTTAGCACTTGAATATTTTATGTTAAAAAGACAAATTCAGATGGTGGCAAATATACATGGTGCCCATTATTCCATAACACAATTGTATTCAGTTGTTTTTGCTTCAGAAAACAAATGAGTAACGAAAAACAATTGTTTTTTTTTTTCAAATAGCGGTATACCTTTTCAGTAGGCTCATTTATTAGATATGTTTTTCTATTTTCAATGACAACATAACGTGTTAGTACCTAAATACAAGAAAATATTAAAAAAAATTGGAAGCTTTATCAAGTGTATTACATCAATGATATTAATCTAGTATCTATCTACTCGTTTTCGGCAGACACTGTGTTCCTAAGCCGTTTCAGGTCTACCTAATTACTGACTGGATGAACAGCTTGGCACTAATGAGACTAATGGAAAATTTCACATGCTTCTACTTGTGCTTGTTTCCCAACCTATAACAGACTACAATCAACATTTATATGCGTTCAGATTCTGTTAAGTGAACCATTTCTAAT
The DNA here is from genome assembly GCA_951848785.1 of Callosobruchus maculatus. NCBI lineage: Eukaryota > Metazoa > Arthropoda > Insecta > Coleoptera > Chrysomelidae > Callosobruchus > Callosobruchus maculatus. The sequence continues at coordinate 236,656 of CATOUR010000186.1, forward strand.
TTTTGATGACCAACTCATTAGCAACGTCAGACGTATTGACATAATTATGACAATAAATTTTTGTCACATCTAGGGCCGGTTGTACACATGCCGATGCCGGTTTAACTTAAGCTTTATTAAACCTAAGCTTAGCAAAAATTAGGCTTAAAGTTGACATCCGTTGTAAAATCGCCAGTTCAGTTAAGCCTGGTTGATAATAAAATTCACCACGCTGGCACTAATGAAGCAATGCGTACTGTCATAATAAGTTACAACAATAACCTTTCCTGGTATTGCATTTGTGACGATTTGTGTCAAATTCGGGCAACGGCTGTTTCTGTCTCTGTTCTTTTATTTGCTTTCTATGTTAAATTATACACAAATCGTTAAAAAAATAATGTAATAAAGTGACAAGCAATTTTAAGATTGACACATCATGTCATTTGTATTTAAATTACAGTTAAGCTCCAGTTAAGCTACATGATCCGTCGTTTTACGCTAAGCTCGTATTAAGCTTGGAGTGGGGTGCTAGGCCAGCATTATACAACGGGTGTTTTGCAGCTTCCGTGGTTTAACGGCGGCTTATCTTGAACCCAAGCTTAAGCTTGCATTGTACAACCGGCCTTTACTGGCCTACTTATGTAATAAACTTAATAACGCTATTAATTTTTGTTCAAAAATTTTCTTGTATTTGAGTACGGACATGTTACGTCATTGAAAAAAGAAAAAGATATCTATCAAATGAGCCTAATGAAAGGCATAAAACTATTAAAAAAAATCAAATGTTTTTCGTTACTCATTCGTTTTCTGTAACAAAAACAACTAAATAATGCCATATTATAGGAAATACGATGTTAAAAACTATTATATATTTTTCGCACAAATCTAGAAGGACCGGAGAAGTTTACGTGTTGGAGATGTGGGCAGAAGGGGCACCTGAGAGTAGGCTGTCGCATGCAGGTGACAGAGAAGTCAAGAGAGGCTAGTACTAATACTGACAATGAGTCGGAAAACGAAAGCCGGCCAGTTTTAGGGGGAAAAACTGGCTGGCCATCATGACGAAAGCCCCATGGTCATCGAAATTGAAGTTAATGACATTGAGAAGAGTCCAGTAGTTGAAGGTTACATAGAAAATATACCATGCAAGATGTTAGTCGATACCGGAGCAAATGTGACTATAATAAGCCCTAACATATACCAAGAAATTCGAAAGAAGTTGCCAAGCAGAACCACGCAAACGGATAGAATGTTGCTGAAGACCGCTAATGGAGACCGTATACCAGTACTGGGTGTTGAAGAATTAGAGATTCGCATTGGCAGTTTTGGAAAGAAGCATCCCATTTTAGTAGCTTCAGTTACAAATGATTGCATCCTTGGTGCTGAGTTTCTGCAGAGTTCTGGTTGCGTAATAAACTTCACTGGTAATACCTTAAGCATTGGGGATTCAGAAGAGATTTCATTTAGCTGCCGAGCTGTTCAGCTAGAGGAAATGAACGTTATGTCACCAAGGAATTTTACAATACCTATATATGCACATAAGGCACTTGAACATAACTTTACCCCATGCATTTTTGAACCAGATCCTACGCTAGGTTGGAATAAACCTATTTTATTAGCCAGAACAATAATGGATTCTTCCAATATGGTAATAAGGGCCCTAAATGTATCCAGGAATTCAAAACAAATCAAGAAAGGTACGCCACTGGGTAGACTAGAACCAGTAGCATGGATACGAAGGCTGGATGGCGCGGAAGAAGAAGATGATGATAGTGACTTCACCGAAATCTCAGATAGTCTTCGAGATTTGTATGATAGAAGCGGTGAGAATTTGCGACCCGAACAGCAGCGAAAGGTCCTGAAGCTACTAAGAGAATTTCATTCGATTTTCGCTAGAAATAATGATGACCTAGGGCGAACCCATCTGGTACGTCATAAAATTAATGTAGGAGATGCCCAGCCAGTCAAGCAGCCCCCAAGAAGGATTCCATTATCTAGGATTGATAAAGTACAAAATATGGTAAAAGATATGCAGAAACAAGGAGTGATCGAGCCATCATCTTGCCCTTGGGCCTCCCCGATAGTTCTTGTTAGAAACAAGGACGGATTAACGAGGTTTTGTGTGGATTACCGGCGGCTCAATGATTTGACCAAGAAGGATTCATACCCTTTACCAAGAATTGACGACACTTTGGATGCAGTTGGAAATTCTTCATGGTTCTCCACCTTGGACCTGCAAAGTGGATACTGGCAGGTTAAAATGGACGAAAAAGATAAGGAGGAAACGGCATTTACATCGTGTGCTGGGCTATGGCAGTTTACAGTAATGCCCTTCGGTCTATGCAATGCACCTAGTACCTTCGAAAGACTAATGGATGTTGTACTACAAGGTTTATCTTGAGATTTTACTGGGTTGGCTGTCGAGAAGATGTTGAAAATTACTGTTCCACATGCGATGTCTGCAACTCAAGAAAAGGTCCACGTACTCGTCAACGATCACATATGCAGCAGTACAATGATGGATCGCCGTTTGAGAGAATCGCCATAGACATTTTGGGTCCTTTGCCGGAAACCAGCCTTGGGAACAGGTATCTGCATGTTGTAATGGATTATTTCTCTAAATGGCCAGAAGCAATTCCTGTGCCCAATCAAGAAGCAGGCACAGTGGCACAGGCTCTTTTAGAACACCTGGTGTCCAGATTCGGAGTTCCTAATGAACTACATTCAGACCAGGGACGCAGCTTTGAATCAGAAGTCTTCATACAGCTGATGAGAAAACTTGGAATTCGGAAGACAAGAACAACTGCTCTTCATCCGCAGTCCGACGGTATGGTGGAACGCTTCAACAAGACAATCCTGGATTACCTGTCAAAATTCGTTAACGAACATCAGTCTGATTGGGATACGACGATTCCTCTGGGAATGTGGGCCTACAGATCAGCGGTGAACGAGTCAACTCGGTTGAGCCTAGCGAAGATAATTTTTGGTCGAGAACTGCGGCTGCCTCTGGACTTAGCTCTTGGTCCACCCCCAGAAACGGAACGCCGTCTTCCAAGCGAATGGGTGAGCGAGCTTCAGAAACGCTCTGGGATATCCATGAGTCTGCTAGAGGGAACATCCAGTCGGCCAGCGACAGAATGAAAGCCAGATTCGACCTAAAAGCAAATAGCCCAAAGTTCGTCGAAAGTGATCTGGTGTGGTTCTACAATCCACGACGGAGAAGGGGTAGATGTCCGAAGCTACAACGCCATTGGGAGGGACCTTACGTGGTGATGAAGCGCCTCAACGACGTAGTCTACCGGATACGTATGTGTAGTGGAAAACCGAAGGTCGTCCATAGCGATCGTCTGTGGCCATACAAGGATCGAAGCGAACTGTTCATCGAGGACGCCGAACGCTAAGGGGGGAAGAGTGTAACATCCTGTATATAGCATTGCTTATTTGTATTGTTGTTGATGTTTCGTTCAAAATGTTAGGTTAGATTTTTGATGTGTAAACGTCATCGAATCATCTGGAATTTTCGAGACTGACGAATGGGCACTCTGGAACACTCTAGAGCCATCTGAATGTCGCGAATTTTCTAGATGGTTCGATGAAGTATATAAGGCGCCTCGAGTAGCGTGGCAGAAGTTCAGTTGAGATAAGGTTAAGAGATATTGTACGTATTGAGTTGTGAAGTAAAACAGTGAAAGTTACGTCCAGTTTGATTCTTTGGTGAAGAAAAAGAGGCCGTCGTGACAATATTTACAAACAGAAAAGGAAATGTCACATCACTTTTTACTTTTCGATTGACTTTTCACAATACATAATTGGTTGTTCCATCAAGATTATGTTAAAAGGAGTTGTTCATAGATGTAGGTCTAGTAAGCGAAACTATGGAGGTATCCTATTACAGATATGACAAGTGTTTAAAAATCTGTCGAATAAAAAATATGGTCATTTTAGTACAGGCGTAACAGTCTAACATAAAAAAGACTAAACAAACGATACTATAAATAAAACTGCAAACTATAGTACCATTTTCGAGGCACTTTATTCCGAAGCTTATGTATGCCCTACAGAAGACCATATTTTTTGTTCTTAATCCGACATTAACATTTTATTATATGTATGACTACAATAAAAAACAATAAATTGATAAGCATGCATTTTTCTTTATCTAAAAGTGTATGCAGCATTGATTCGCCATCAAATCTTGTGTGTTACCAAGGCTACTTGGAACAAATTTCAATTTACATTTTTAGAAATCAGAGCCTAGTAACAATCTGTTTAAAAGCAAAGCTTTTCCAGCAAAAAAGCTTCTTATGATAATGACTAAATATCTGGTTTTTTTCTTGCAGCGCCCTTGTGAGGTACATGTTCGCGTTCGCCAAAAAGTTGAGCTATTGGAGTGATCACTCAATTTCTGGTGAACGGCATATCAGTTGGAGCGCGCATGGATCGCTACCGGAGCGATCAATCGTTAGGCATCCACATATTATGATTATGTCATTATGACCATTGAATTGAACGGAACCAAATAGAACTGAACTAGCTAAAAACATACAATCACTATCAACTTATGACAAGCACGAAAACGTCGTTCAGCAGAACCTGATCGCTACACTACCTATCCTACAGCGCTACTTTCTAGTGGTGCGATCTATCACAATTCCACTAGCTGTTCGATAAGTAAACAAGCCTTAACCTTGATGGGATTTCGATGTAGCAGCAGACCGCCTAAAACATTTCAGCGTAGATTCATGGTTTCTGTATGTAGGGTGTATTGACAAAGTTCCCAAAGGGCGAATAGAATGACCGATATTTCGAAAGATTTCGCATGAATTGATTCGAGACCTTGAATTTGACGTGGCCGTTGGCCTGGAGGATAATTTCCAGTAGTAAACAGGTTAATTCAAATAGAAACGGTTACTTTGGACCACAGAAATGAAAGGAGCGGAAAAATTGAAAACTTTTGTGATATGACTCGGCGTGATTGAACATAAAATGTCTTGTCAAACGCCAACTTTTAAACCCCTAAATCAAAAACCTAAAAATATATGGATATTGGGGGTTTTCAGCGTGAGTGATGAGGGATTTAAAACCAGAAAATCAAAATTCTGATTTGCAAGATAGTCAACCTGATATACCCCATACCAAAGTTTACGGAATAAATATAAGTTGAATCACTCTCCGTCGGCACTTTGAAGATCTCACATCAAAGCGATGCCGCGGCCGCACGCGCCAGTTAGTTTTTGCATTGGTTTTTGCTCAAGTACGAGGGTCTTTTAGCGGGGACTTGCTAATGCCAGGGTTTTACGTATATACGAGGGTCATTGAAAGACTATGTATTGACAGCCGATTTAGACATACAAATACAAATATAACGTTTATTTTGCTAATACACTAGGTAACTAAAGTAAAGTAAAACTATTGCTAATGAATCTCAAATGATTTCACATATTGTAGCTGTTTCGTAGATAGGTAAAAATTGGTTCAAAGGTGCTGAAGTATTTTTACCTTAATGTTTTGTTTATTTGGCATATTTTTGAGACCACAGCTTATAAAATTTATGGTATAATATATAGGAACTCGTATGTACAATTTTAAAAGATTATGATGTGGAAATGCTTTACATGGATGTGAATAAATATTATTGACATTTTGCTTTTCAGTGTCATTCCAATTGCTACTGTAGAAACTAAATTGTTGAAGTTATCAATAAAAATATTTCCGAGCTCTAAAATATAATTCAGAATGTCTCTAGGTGGTATGGTAAGACCACCGAAATTTTGTCTCACTATACGCTTTTAGCGTGATAAAATCCTTTAAGTACCTGTAGGCCTGTAGGCCTCGAATTAATCACTTTAGACGTGTGCTAGTTTGTTGGAATTGTTTTATCGGGTGGAACACAGAAAGGCACAAATGTACAGGGTGTCCCATTAATAATTTTGAATCGGACGTTACGTGACCAAAAACAAATACCTCATTGGATATATAATTCTCTACTACTGCCCAGTTCCGACCTATTGCGTGTCTTAATCGTTGTGAAACATGTATTTATATCCTTTATATTTCAAGGTTTACCACAAAATAAGGATGGATATGATTGTCATTTTCCATCCGTTAATGAATTTAATTGATAAAATCAAACTTCTGAAAATATTATCCATTTCCTGCAAACAAATCCGAGATAACAAAATCCGATATTTTTGAGACACTGTATACACTTCGCGTTACATACGTTCAACCACTACTTTGCGTCGCCCCGTATCTCCCGGCTGACGTCGGTATACTGCTACCGGTGGACCGGGGAGACGGGGCAAGGGGCAGGCTGTTTTGATATTTTTGCGGAGTGATCCAACTTATATTTATTCCGTAAACTTTGCCCATACCTTCGGCTTCAGTTTTTTGTGCCACAATTTAGCAACACTAAGGCTTTTTGACCTGGCATGATTGTCGTACAGGTGGAATGTGAGGATTTGTGCATTGAACTTTACACAAACAGTCAACTCTATCTGGCGTCATAGATCTACGCTGTTTGCCTCAATGTGTTCAGCGAAGAATCAAAGGTCAAAAACAAATCCAGTCAACCAAAGCCTCGTAGTACTCAACAAAGTGAAGAACAGTTAATCAACTTAGGATTTTGTGCCAAAATTCTATAAGTCAAAAGTTTTTTCGGGGGTTTTGGGGGTCGAAAATCACGAATCTGGAATGCAAAATTTTAAAATTCGACATGGCGGATCATCTATGTTTCTGTATCACTTGTTTACTAATTACATTTAAAATAGATTAACCTGTATACTAGTAAAAAGAAACTATCAAACTCAATTTAAATCTAGTCTGCTTATTCTGGTAGGGCAGCTGATAGATAGTGACCTCAAATTATTCATAGTCAAATGCAATATAATATTCAAGAAAGAAAATGAAAGAAAAAATTATAAATGGCATCTTAATAAAAATAATATGGTAATAGAGAACATCAGAGACGTATTGGAGAAAATAAAAACATATTAGAACCAAGGAAACTAACTTAAACGAAAATAGATATGAAACGAATTATTTACACCAGAGCAAAGTCAGATGAATGACACAAAATAGAAATAGAAGGATCAATGGCTAGCAGCAATCAGTGATATTCTAAATTTACGCTAAGAGTAATATAATCAGAGCTAAAATTGGAAGGATTATGACCGACATTCGGAAGATTGGAGAAAGATGAAAGGACCACATGAAAGAAGGAGACTTAATCAGCGATGAAAAATGACTATGTCTGAGAAGAGGTTGAAGTAGGAACAATTAGTTTTGGACGGAATATTTGAATCTGCAACGAGGTAGGAATGAAAATTCGATAAGAGTAAGAAATTCTACACGCGAGCATCAGGAAGCTTAAGCGACCACGTCGCAGTGAAGATAGTGAAATCAATGGCGTTCTATATTTGTTGAGAACAATAATGTTGATTCCCTCACTTGGTGCTGAATATGAGAAAACTGCGAAGGAATTTTTAGTTTCTGTCATTGAAAACATCTTCAATTCATTTTGATTGATTATACGGGGTGGGCCAATAGTGCGTGGACGGAGGATTGTGGGCTTACTGAAAAATATTTCAAAAATCTGTCACTTGATCATGGTAGGGACCCTTGAGGGCTATAACGTAAAAATATTTTCACTTAAATTTTGACGTTTATACAGGGTGATTCATATCAAAGTTACATTTTTTTGAATGGAACCCCCTATATATTATTGCATATTTGGATTCCTTGGTCAATTCTAGTGTGACCTTATGTATCACACATGGAACTTTAAATGAACCGTTTAGACGCAAATCACCATTTTTGGTATAAGTAGGTATCAGAAAAAAATTGAATAACGCAGCGATTATAAAACTTAGAAGGCCGTGACTTTGCGGTACGACTAAGCATGAAATGCGTCACCTTAGGTCAGAGAGGTAAATTTGAATTCTTTTTGCACTTGGAGAAATCAGTAGATTAATTAAGGAAACTTCAATCACAGATAACTTGATTTTTTCAAATGGGAATGCCTATTTTGGTTTAAAGAATCAAATGTAAAATTTGATTACCTTTCCAATGATATAGCATTCTCGATATCAATCTTTTTTAGTTTTCATTTTATTTCAAATTTTCAGTCAAATCGGTGTTTTTCGATTTTGCTGCATATAAGCAACCTAGCAGGCCATGAAAAATAAACAAAAGCTCGTTAATATGGAAGAAACCAACTAACTCAGTAGAAAGATGCAAACTGACTAGAGCAACGAGGCAAGATTATGAAAATTCCTTACAACATATTAGCTCTAACCAGAAATAATAGCGGTAACAAGAACGCTCATTTTTCACAGCCTACTAGCTATTAGCCAATTTCCAAAGTCAGTAAAAAAATATTTAATCAAAGGAAAACTACTACTGATTGTTGCTGGCAGTAGAATATCTATGTCTTTTGAATAAATTTTCACATTTAATGCTATAAAAAAGTAGCCATTTCCGTAAGTCAAAAGTAATGATACCTCTGACTGGAACCCGTCAAATTCTTCAGTAGGTACTTTTACTTATTAGCAAAATCGCGGAAAGTGAAACTTGATTTGCAGTCTGTTTGAATTGTAAAATATAATTTAGTTTGCAGAAAACTACATGAAATAAACACAATTACAACATAGCGTAATTAAAAAATTCTAGCATTATTTCAATAGATGTTCAGAATGCTCCAGTTGGAGATATCTTCACTTTTCACTTAACTAAACGGAAATGACTAATTTTTTTATCCCACTAAATGTGAAATTTTATTCTAAAGATGTTAGACTGTAAGCAAAAATCGCTGGTAGTTTTCTTTTTGTTTCAAAATTTTTAATCATTTTGGAAGGTTGTCAAGCTCTAGTAGACATCAATAGCTAGTATGCTGTGAAAAACAAACACTTCTGCCATACCCCAGCTACTCATTGGCATTAGATATCTTGCGGCTGTTGTATCCGGTTAGAGCTAATATGTTGTAAGGAATTTGCATAATCTTACCTCGTTGCTCTAGTTAGTTTGCATCTTTCTACTAAGTTAGTTGGTTTCTTCCATATTAACGAGCTTTTGTTTATTTTTCATGGCCTGCTAGGTTGCTTGCACGCAGGAAAATTGAAAAACGCCGATTTGACAGAAAATTTGAAATAAAATGAAAACCAAAAAAGATTGATATCGAGAATGCTATATCGTTAGAAAGGTAATCAAATTTTAGATTTGATTATTTAAACGAAAAGCGGCATTCCCATTTGAAAAAATCAAGTTATCTATGATTGAAGTTTTCTTAATTAATCTACAGATTTCTCCAAGTGCAAAAAGAATTCAAATTTAGCCCCCCGACCTAAGGTGACGCATTCCATGCTTAGTCGTACCGCAAAGTCACGGCCTTCTAAGTTTTATAATCGCTGCGATATTCAATTTTTGTCTCATAGCTACTTATACCAAAAATGGTGATTTGCGCCTAAACGGTTCGTCTAAAGTTCCATGTGTGATACATAAAGTCACACTAGAATTAACCAAGGAATCCAAATATGCAATAATATATAGGGGGTTCCATTAAAAAAATGTAAGTGTGATCACCCTGTATGAACGTCAAAATTTGAGTGAAAATATTTTTACGTTGTAGCCCTCAAGGGTCCCTACCATGATCAAGTGACAGATTTTTGAAATATTCTTTAGTAAGCTCACAATCCTCCGTCCACGCACTATTGGCCCACCCTGTATTATGTGATGCATTTTTGTTGACATCAGAACTACAGCTCTGTTAAAAAAGGCTAACACTAGCAATAAGAACAGACGCAAATAAAGAAAACTGTGACGTCCATCAGCATAAGAAAGATTAAATTTCAATGGTTGCAGAAAAGGGGCTAAGGACAATCAAGGTGTTGCTCAAGTCTGCAAAATCGCCTCACCTTCAGTCAACCGTTTCATCAAAACAGCTATAACTAAAAAGAAAACATGCACCATAGAATTTCCAATTAATGATCAGAAGACTCACAAAGTCAAATTCGCATCAATAAGAGAATCAGAAGCACAAATAAACGAGATCCTGCCTTGATCGCGCATCAACCATGGTAGTCAAAAAAGAAAAGAATAAATAACTGTCGACATTAACATTATAGATGAAAAAATACAGTAAGGGAATTTTACATTGCCTAATCACAGAAGACCACCACTCCAAGAAGTCCAATCAAGAATTGCAGTATCTAAACAAGCATCTGAAAAAAATGCTACCTTGTCAACAAAAACATCAGAGATACATGCAGTCATCTTGTTGAATGACGAGAAATATGGCCATTTATGGTAGCCTTGAAAGGAATTGGGGAAATAACATCAGTAATGAAGAGGAAAATTGCACAGAAAATATACCGAAGTAGGGCTGATGGAGTTTTGTAGTTAGTACCCTGTGGAGGGTACACAATCTTCATATTTCATGGGAATAAAAATGCGCAAACATGCATTTTCGAGCATTTCAAGAGTCTCAGATCATATTCCTTTTTCAGGAGATTGCCAAACCTTATAGGAGGAGTTATAGTATTGAGAAGCTCTAAAATTGACCTGGAGTTCTGAGTTGGGATATCGGGGGAGCTAACATATTGAATATTAACGACGCGCAGGTTCGTTTAGAACATTAGATTAAGATTGCACGATAAAAATTATATAATTTTCTCCACATACACGAAATGATCGCGACTGAATGTCGATAATAACCAACACAAAAACTTTCCTTTGGCTCGAAAACATTTTTTTCTTGTCAGAAATAAGTTGACGATGAGACATCGTGACATCGTAAATGTCCACGTTATACCAGAAACTGATTTTATAGAAACTACTAAGGCACTCAACCACATTTTATGTTTGTTATGAGACCCCACAGATACATTTTTTACGCGTTCAAAAAATAGTTAGTAGACAGATGAGACCAACACACATACAAACCAGCAGCCATACAAACCGACCGACGAACAGAACCGACAGGTACATACACACCAACAAACAAACCTACAACATATAGCCTGCCTGATAGACGAACAAGCGTACCTATACCTACACAGAGACCCATTGACAAATAGGTACACCGCCAGACATTCACTGGCAGATGGCAGATAGATAGATAAAGGGACAGATAGGCATAACAACAGACAGACATACAAACAGACCCACAGGCAAACAGCCAGGCCCATCGACAGGTAGACAAATTGACGTTATAAAACGTCAATAAAAAGAAGACTATATATCAAAATCGTTAATTTTTCTAATCACCATAGACCTTACCATAAATATATGGATAATCCAAAAAATCACTCTCTTCAATTAAGCCTATCATTATTCTGAACCATTAAAAAATATATTTCCTGGAGAAATACAAACTGTTACGTTACAAAGCTTTTGAAAAATTATTTGCACAATTGTACGGTGCTGGACAGAACCAGGAAAAGACCAACAGTTATAATACAGCTTGGTTGGGAGACGGATGTAAGTAAGAAATATTCCATAAACTTTCGACACGGTCAGCTTAAAAACTAGACTTCAGAAAGTATGTCTGATAAACAGACCAATGAAATACAGATAAACAAGCAAACCGATAACCAGCCGCACGACAGACAGACCGACCGACCTACATAAGGACTCACTGACAAATAGGTACACCGACAGACAGATACGATAACGGACAGGCAGAGCGACAGACACAGAACGATAAGCATACAGACCCAACCGCCAAACGGGCCCCATGATCAATTGAGTTGAACGTATAAAACAGCAATAAGAAGAAGACGAACAAATATATCAAATTCGATAATTTTTGTGATTACAATACACCTTATGCGTTGGAAGTGAACTGAAAAAAATATGTATAGTTGCTCGAATTTAAAAAGCTTTTTTGGATGCTTAAATTAGAAAAGGTATATAAATAACTGAAGAATCGATATTAGAAAACTACACGAACCTTTTTTTATCGGGCCTATCATGAACAATTTGGGAAAAACAAAAAGCAAAATGACACTTTAAGACTATTAAAAAATATCAGCAGAATCGTACGGTGCCGGGCAGAACTAGGAAACCACGACAGTATAATGTAGCTTGTTTGGCAGATGGAAGCAAAGTAAGCAATATTCCCTAAGCGCTCAACACAGTCGCTTGAATGAGAATCTTATCTCACCGTTTACGAGTGTATTAGCTCATTCAAGAAAAAAATTAAAGCTGCGATAATCTGAAAATACTAGTAAGAGTGCAATTTCATTTATGATTTATTTCCTCCTGTATATGGGGAAACAGTTAAAAAGAACAACTGATCACTGCTACTAGTTAGCAAAAGAAACGGTTTGGGTGATTTCCCATTGAAAACTCAGCTTGAGTCTAGTCCGCCTAATGCAATCTAACGTTTGGGAAGTGAAAATGGAAACGTGGTATCGGCAGGGCGGCAGAGAAGAAATCGGTACTGCTGGTAATTTCTACGTACAGGGTGACCTAATAAGAATGGACGCCGGCAATATCTCGGTAACCGTTAATCGTATAACTTCGAGCAAAAAATATTATTAGGTAAATCGGCTAAGAGAAATCGCCGGAAATTATTTTTAAGTTCCGAAAGTAGCCGCTAGGGGGCGTAACTGTTATGGTCAATCAGAAAAACGGCTTTTTCTCAAAAAATATGCAAATTAAGATATATTATAAATTCTATCGTCATGTAGAATGAATAATTTTCGATTTTTTTTGTTAAACGTTTTTTGCTCTATCTTGTAAGATGTAGTGGTGGGGAAATGACATAAAGCTTATTGTTTTAATGGCCATAACTTTAGTATAAGTGAACGGAATTAAACAAGCTAGGTCTCGTTTGAAAGAGCTGTTCTTACCTAATAATGCGTTATATAAAAATTTTCCAAGTTTATCTTGACTTAGTAGCTACAGGGCGATATTTGACATAATAACAATTATTACGCATTATTACGAAAATTTTAAATGGTATGCTATATGTCTTTTAACATAGATATATAGAGGACAAAATTCTTAAAAAGTCAGCGAAAGATTTAACCTCCTAGCTATTTTCAAATCGGAGATATCAGTGAAACAGGTATTCTGACAAGTGTGCTGTGAGTTTTAGAAACAATTGCCGCCCTATAGGGATATAGTCTCGGTTTAATCGTTTTAGTAATCATTTTATAGGTAATACTCAAGTAAAAACACTAAAAATCATATTTTGACTTTCTGAAATAACCACCAGGTGGCGTCATAGGCGCCAATAAGTGCTGTATACAATTTTAATGATAATGGAACTTCTAAAAGGAACAACCAAAAGTAAATTACAGTATAAAATTGATTATTAGTTTAGTCATGCAAGGATACTAAGAAAAAATCAATGTGAATATATCTTAAAAATTAAGGCCGATTTACAGCAAAATAAAGCAAAATAACGTGGTATAACTACAATTTTAATAGATAAAATACATACACCTAAATCACATGCGTGTACCATACCTATATTCAGTGTTGCTCTAGATGCCTAAACTGGCAGGTTTATCTACGCTAGAATGGATGCGTAAGCTCATCTAGAACGATAGACGCCATCGAACACTAGCAACACTGACAATAGGTATGGTATGCACATGTGAATTACGTTTGTGTATCATTTGTTTGTTATCCTTGTTATTATGCCACCTTATTTTGCTTTATTTGCTTTAATTTTTAAGATCTATTCACATCGATTTTTTCTTAGTATCCTTGCTTGTTGACTTCATATAACACATTGTGATCAGCTCAAATTGACTTTTAATAATGACTAAACTAATAATCAATTTTATACTATAATTTATTTTTGTTTGTTCCTTTTGGAAGTTTCTTTATCATGAAAATTGTTTACACGCTTATTGATACCTACTACGCCACCTGGTGGTTGTTTCAAAAAGTCAAAATATGATTTTTGGTGTTTTTACTTGAGCATTATCTATAAAATGATTACTAAAGCGATTAAATGGAGGCTATATCCCTATAGGGCGGCAATTGTTTCTGAAACTCACAGCACACTTGTCAGAAAACTTGTTTTACTGATATCTCCAGTTTGAAAATAGCTAGGAGGCTGAATCTTTCACTGACTTTTTAAGAATTTTGTCCTCTATATACCTATGTTAAAAGATATATAGCATACCATTTAAAATTTTCGTAATAATGCGTAATAATTGTTATTATGTCAAATATGGCCCTGTAGCTACTAATTCAAGACAAACTTGGACAATTTTTATATAACATATTATTAGGTAAGAATAGCTCTTTTAAACGAGACCTAGCTTGTTAAATTCCGTTAACTTATACCAAAGTTATGGCCATTTAAACAATAAGCTTTATGACATTCCCCCACCACTACATCTTACAAGACAGAGCAAAAAACGTTTAACAAAAAAAATCGAGAATTGTTCAGTCTATATGACGGTAGAATTTATAGTATACTTTTATTTGCAATTTTTTTGAGAAAAAGCTGTTTTTCTGATTGACCGTAACAGTTACGCCCCCTAGTGGCTACTTGCGGAACTTAAAAATAATTTCCAGCGATTTCTCTTAGCCGATTTACCCAATAATATTTTTTGCTCGAAGTTATACGATTAACGGTTACCGAGATATTGCCGGCGCCCATTCTTATTAGGTCACCCTGTACAGATGTGGTGGTGGTTAAGATTTTCTCCATCAGTGACATCGAACTATTACCTCCATCAATAGGATCGACCTGCTGACAGTGCTGATGAAGAAAAAATAGAACGACCAGCGGAATTGGGATAGAAGAGATAAGACATGTATGTAACGGAGATTTTTGCAATCAAGTTCCTCACTTATTTGGACCACTACACCTCAAAATTCCTTGCAGGATATCCGTGATCGAACTGACCCGTATAACCATAGCATCCAAAGAAATTTTGCAAAAGAACGTTGTGGGAGGTGGGAAGATATATAAAAAGGCATAGAAAAGGACGGACATAAAATCAGAATATTTTTCTGTCGAAGAAGATATTCCAAATCAACTACTAGAGTGTGGTAAATAAATATAAATTTACTGCATCATATTAACTATGAAAAATGGGACTAATTCAGCGAAATTTGAGGGAAATTAAGGTATATGATGTTACAAAATTGTTATTTATGAATGACAAGAGGTGAAAAAATGACCGTTGGCATGAATTGCAAAATGACGCTACCCATCAAAAGGCACCAAGCTAAGTAACAAATTTAAATGACTATAGCGAATTTGGAGCCTCACACCTCGGGCGGAAACCGCTGATGAAACAATAAATTGTATCGAGCCATTTTGCCTGAGAACGGCTGTCATGTAGAATAGATATATGTATAGGGTGTCCCACGCCGATTAAGACAAGCAATATATCGGAACTGGGCAGTAGTAGCGAATTATAATTTTGGGGGTGTAAATTAGAGCAAATATAGTCTTTTCTTATTATTGTGTCACTCAACGAGGTATTTGTTTTTGGCGACGTGACGTCAGATTCAAAATGTTTAATGGGACACCCTGTATATTTGTGACTTTTTGTGTTCCTCCCGATAAAACAATTCCAACAAACCAGCACACTTGGGGCCTAAGTGATTAATTCAAGAGCGACAGGTACCACTACCATTATGAAACACTACCAAAGTAATTATTTACCTGTAGGGGTATATGTTATAATCGATGGTAGTGGTGCCATAATTTAAGTACCTGTAGCACTTGAATAAATAACTTTAGACCCCAAGTGTGCTAGTTTGTTGGAATTGTTTTATCGGGAGGAACACAAAAAGTCACAAATATACAGGGTGTCCCATTAAACATTTTGAATCTGACGTCACGTGGCCAAAAACAAATACCTCGTTGAGTGACACAATAATAAGAAAAGTCTTTATTTGCTCTAATTTACACCCCCAAAATTATAACTCGCTACTACTGTCCAGTTCCGATATATTGCTTGTCTTAATCGTCGTGGGACACTCTGTATATCGACCAAACACTTTTGCCAAATAGGGTGCGAGAAACTTCCCTGCAAGAAACCTTTTCGACCATAAGACGTCAATTGGCTATTGACATAGGCGAGTTATCGTAGACCCCTCAATGCAGCCCTGATATAAAAGGAGGGCCAATAGTGAGTGGACGGAAGATTGTGGGCTTACTAAAACATATTTTAGAAATGTTTCACTTGATTATGGTAGGGACCCTTGAGGGCTACGTCGTAAAAATATTCTCACTTAAATTTTGACGTTTATACAGGGTGGTTCATATCAAACTTACATTTTTTTGAATGGAACCCCCTATATATATATTATTGCATACCTGGATTCCTTGGTGAATTCTAATGTGACTTTATGTATCATACATGGTACTTTAAATGAACCGTTTAGGCGCAAATCACCTTTTTTGGTATAAGCAGGTATCAGAAAAAAATTGAATATCCCAGCGATTATAAAACTTAGAAGGCCGTGACTTTGCGGCACGACCAAGCATGAAATGCGTCAGCTTAGATCAGACGGCTAAATTTGAATTATTTTTGTACTCGGAGAAATCAGTAAGATTAATTAAGGAAACTTCAATCACAGATAACTTGATTTTTTCAAATAGGAATACCTATTTTTGTTTATGGAATCAAATGTAAAATTAGATTACATTTCTAACGATATAGGATTCTCAATATCCATCTCTTTTGGTTTTCATTTTATTTCAATTTTTCAGTCAAATCGGGGACTTGAGTAGAAATTTGCAAACGAACTAGATTAACCAGGCAAAATTATGAAAATTCCTTACAACACATTAGCTCTAACCAGAAACAATAGCGGTAACAAGAATGCCATTTTTCCACAGCCTACTAGCTATTGGCCAATTTCCAAAGTCAGTAAAAAATGTTTAATCAAAGGAAAACTACCAGCGATTATTACAGGCAGTAGAATAACTATGTCTTCTGAATAAATTTTCACATTTAATGCCATAAAAAAGTAGTCATTTCTGTAAGTCAAAAGTAATGATACCTCTGACTTGAGCCCTTCAAATTATTGAATAGGTACTTCTACTTATTAGCAAAATCCCAGAAAATGAAACCTGAATTGCAGTTTGTTTGAACTATGAAACATAATTTAGTTTGTAGAAAATAGATGAAATAAACACAATAACAACATAAAGTAATAAAAAATTCTAGCAATAATTTCAATAGATGCTCAGAATGTTCCAGTTAGAGATGATTTAACGGAACGGAAATGACTAATTTTTTTATCCCATTAAATGTGAAATTTTATTCTGGAGATGTTAAACTGTGAGCAAAAATCGCCGGTGGTTTTCCTTTTGTTTCAACATTTTTGATCGTTTTGGAAAGTTGTCAGGCTCTAGTAGACCTCAATAGCTAGTAGGCTATGAAAAAAAAACACTTCTGTCATACCCCAGCTTATCATTGACATTAGATATGTTACCGCTGTTGTGTCCGGTTACAGCTAATGTGTCGTAAGGAATTTTCATAACCTTGCCTCGTTATTCTAGTTCGTTTGCATCTTTCTACTAAGTTAGTTGGTTTATCTTATTCCGTCTTATTTTTCATGGCCTGCTAGGTTCCTTATAAGCAGGAAAATTGAAAAACACCTGACTGAAAATTTGAAATAAAATGAAAACCAATAAATATTGATATTGAGAATCCTATATCATTAGAAAGGTAATAAAATTTTACATTTCATTCTATAAACCAAAATAGGCATTCCCGTTTGAAAAAATCAAGTTACCTGCGATTGAAGTTTCCTTAATTAATCTACTGAGTTCTCCAACTACAAAAAGATTTCAAGTTTAACCGCCTGACCTAAGGTGACGCGTTTCATGCTTGGTTGTAGCGCAAAGTCACGGCCTTCTAGGTTTTATAATCGCTACGATATTCAATTTTTTTCTGATATCTACTTTATACCAAAAATGGTGATTTGCGCCTAAACGGTTCGTTTAAAGTTCCATGTATGATACATAAAGGCACACTAGAATTCACCAAGGAATTCAAATATGCAATAATATATAGGGGGTTTGGTTCAAAAAAATGTAAGTTTGATATGACTCACCCTGTATAGACGTCAAAATTTAAGTGAAAAAATTTTAATGTTATAGCCCTTAAAGGTTCCTACCATGATCAAGTGACAGACTTCTAAAATATGTTTCAGTAAGCCCATAATCTTCCGTCCACTCACTATTGGCCCATGCTGTAGAAGGTGTTTCATTTAGTTTTTATGGACACGAATATCTCAGACAATATACCTATCATAGGAAGACAGTCGAAAAAGTTGTAGTTTGGAAGGGAATACAGAATAATATCAGCTAGGTCACTTGAAGCAAAGATCCCCTAATTTTGAACCCGGAAATCGAAAAACGAAGAACCTTACGTCTGTGTTTGACCTGAATCATTATCTCGTCTGACCTACAACTCCATTTAAAATTTGTTTTTGATTGCTAGCCCCTAAGTTTTTCCCCTAGAATTCAGGTCAGTCAATGCCATAGATGCAAAATTCAACGCTTCAATGTTGTAGACGTTTGTAATAATTCCCTCTCTTCCGATTGCCAAAGTTAGGGTACTTATTTAAATTGTGCAATAACAGCCAGAACCAAGCTGTCGGCTGTGCAACGCATCGCCTGCTTGGCTATTACTGGTGCCATGTCTATTACACCAACACTGCTCATGGAGACCCTTCTAAACTTAACCCCTCTACACATTGAGGCGCCAGAATGGTCGCCTACAGACTGCTATAAACTGGCAGAGAGGACAAAAAGGAGCTAGGACTAGACACAACAGGTATAATGATTGAAATTATAAACCACCATATACTCGGAATGGTATCGGACCCTATGGTTCCCCAAGCGCACATGGAGATATCCTACAATGTCCTTTTCCCACGAAGGGGCGAACGGAAAGTGACGGTTTCATATCACTCTCAGATCTTGCACTATTCACGGATGGCTCCAAGTCAGAACTGGGGACAGGAGCGGGAGAAGCTGGTACTAATCCAAGAGTTGAAATATCAGTTAACCTTGGAAGGCATACCAGAATCTACCAAGCACAAATGATAGCCATAGAGTTGGGACTCAAAGAGCTGAACAAAAGACCCCTGACAAACAAATCTATAAAAATCTCTTCAGATAGCCAGGCTGCCTTGAAAGCACTGAGCTCCAAACAGGTTAACTCAAAACTCATATGGAACTGCATACATCCCTTCAACGAACTTGGAACAAGGAACAAAGTAACTTTGGTCTGGGTTCCAAGTCATAGCGGAGTGGAAGACAATATATTGGCCGACACACTCGCAAGAGGAGGAACCGAATCTGTGTTCATCGAACCAGAACCATTTGCAGATATTGCGAAAAGCACTGCCCAGAAAACCATCTCAGATTGGGCAGAGAGGAAAGCACTACTGCACTGGCGAGATGCACCAGGACTACTACACTCAAAGGTGTTCATACCATCCCCCTCTAGTCACCTATTGACTTCAAGGAAGATTCATCCAATACGACCATCGCCTTCGTCAAGAGGTGTGGATTGTACATTGAACTCTAAATAGGTGTGAGCCATAATAGACACAATAGGGTCGCAGTGGAAGGATTCATAATTGCCCCGCTCACCTTCAACCTAAACCTCAATTGTGCATCAACTAGGTCATCAAGATCATAGTAGAACGTGAAAGTCTTCTTCCTTTCGGGTTCAGGATCAAACTAGAGGAGTCTATCAAAAGTAAATTTGACCAATCCTGCAATGTGCATTACCATTAGTGATTTTGTTTTTCTCTGTGGAAATTCTGATTTCGACACATGTGGGCATGTATTCCGCAACAACGAATGAGACAGAATCGCATCAGCTTCTAGATTATACTTTTAATAAAAGCTTCACTTGTCCAAATCTTCATAATATATGCAAGTGTAGCGGAATTTTCCATTTACATTTAAAGGACCTGTCTAGACTATATTAATTCTAAACAGTTAAGAGAGCTATTCCAAAATGAGCCTCTTAAATATAGTGATTGAGATGACGGCCATAAAGATTTATCTAAAGGCACCAGTTTCATGTTTACACAAAAATTAAGAACTCAAATTTGAATCTTTATATAGAAGATTCAAGAAGATATCTACATCGTTAATCTCTTCTTCTATAAGCGAAATACTTAGGGCCGATTTCACCACCTCCGGATAAGTGTCAGATAGCCTAACCGTAAGTTTTTGTCGCTTCAAGCGACAAAGACAAAATATGTAGATGAGCTATCTGACACTTATCAGGACGTGGTGAAACTAGCCCTTAATCTAAGTGTCAGCTGGAACAATGGAAACCTCACTTTAGCAAAACAAGACTGTGTATGTACATGTGTTCACCCAATATTACTGATAAATAAAGTGGACGTCTGCTGGACAAATAGCGGTGGGTGCAGCTGCGACGGCCTCTTAAAACATTTTAAATCGCATAAAAATCGAATACTAGCGAAGCAAACACTGCAACAAAACAATATATTTCAGTTTTCTGCTGTTTAAAATTTTTTAATTAAACGTTTTGCAGTTACTTAGGTTGGAATCACCTGAAAAATGGTTATATTCAACCCTGAAATACAATATGAATGACCAATTGCCAATGTCGCCAAAGCCTTTTAGTATTATTTGAACACCTCTCAACAAAACCTTGGGAGAGCGTTGGGGGATTATATTACTGCGATCATTTGTTTTTTAGTTATTAATGAGACGAGTACATCATTATTCCTCAACAACATACGTGAGTGGTAGAGAGAGACAGCATGCGATTGTTACGCATGCTTGTCTCTTTCCTACCCATGAAACTATGCGGTGGAGAATAACGATGTACAAGAGCTTATCCACCAATTATAAAAATGGTTATTTTTCAGGTTTGACAATGACCATTTTTATAACAAATAAAAAACATGAGAATCAAACGTATATTGCAATGTTAGCGTTACTAAGATCAGTTGTGTATTTTTACTTCCCACACCGATAGGTGAGGGGAGTATTGTGATCGCGAAAATTTTCGATTTTGAGATAATACGTTTTTTGGGCGTTTTATGATGTCTACATAACGAAAATCCACGTCACTCATTTCCGTCGGTCTGTCGGTCTGTCTGTCTGTCTGTACGCGTTTTTCTAGCCACGTAATCTCAGTAACCGCTGCATGGATTGTGATTAAATTTGGGCAGTAATATGCTGTGGGGTCGTAGTAGATAATGCTGCTACAATTTTGAAAATCGGTGCATAGGCGGCGGAGTAATTAGCAAAAAACGAAAAATTTCAAATATTCCCCAAACTTCGTTTTTAGGCGTTTTAGGTGTTCCTGATCATTTTCTACTTTTTTTTGGTAGGAGTGAAATTTGGGGTGGTTGGGGGGTTGGGGGTTGTAAAATTGAAAAATTTGTTGAATTCGTAATAGACTGTCCACTGACCTATGAACGAAGACCTAGCGAGATAAATAGATTTTTAAGGTCCATCCGGACATTGCCTTGACTATTAACAGAAACCAAAGGACTTAGAATTGTTTCTGATGTAAACATACGAGAATTGCTTTAGACCGTTCTGTATTATGTAACGTGGTGTTGAATTGATTTTAATGAAATTTTGACGCAGTATTAGTACCGTGGCAGGGATAAAAATGCGTATAGTTTTTATAAATCGTGCCAGTAGCGGCGCAGAATTAATAAAAGAACTAAAAATATAAAAACAGCTCAAACTTCGTTTTTAAGCGTTTTAAAGGTTCCTGATCATTTTCTGCGTTTTTTGGGTGGGGGTGAAATTGGGGTGGTTGGGGGTGGAGGGTTGAAAAACTGAAAAAATTGTTGGATTCATAATAGGCTGTCCACTGATCTGTGAAGGAAGACCTAGCGACATAAATCACTTTTTTAGGTTAGTTTTGTATTTGGTAATGTGGAAACTGTTAAATTGATTCTAAAGAAATTTTGACACAGTATTATTACCATGGTGACGATGGAAAACGCGTATGGTTGTTAGAAATCGTGTCAGTGGCAGCGTAGCAATAATAAAAAAACTAAAAATATGAAAACAGCTCAAACTTCGTATTTAGATGTTTTAGCGGTTCCTGATCATTTTCTACCTTTTTTTGGGTGGGGGTGAAATTGATGTGGTTGGGGGGGGGGGGGGGGGCTGTAAAGCTGGAAAGTTTGTAGTATCAATAATAGGCTGTCCTTTGACCTGTGAAGGAAAGACCTAGCGGTATAAGACAATTTGGGGGGGAGGGGGCTGGCGATGATTTGTTTGCGAGGGGATCTCAGATTAAAGCTTCATGCTATGGGAAAATAATAAAACTGGTATCACCGTAATGTGTGGGAAGTACCGAGTCAATCAACTTGACTTCATTTTTTTGGATTCCGCTTAGGAGATTGTATTGTGCACAATTTTCCTCAAGACATTTTATTATCATTGTATACTCTCTCGCAATAATGTGGAGTAAACAATGTGCCAAGTTTAGTCCTCATTTTTTGTAGGTGTGGAGTAAATGTGAAGTGCGAGATAAGACACAGACATAATGAGGGAGAAAATAGTACCTCAAACTTGTTGTTTGTTTGTTGATATTTCCTCAACATGTGTTTTATTATTATCGTTGCAATATGGATGATGGATGTTGTGTTTTGTAATATGGGTTTGCGTTTCCTGTTAGTTTTCTTATTGTCTCTAACGCTTGGTGTCTGCAGAGTTATGTTTTAAGTTTCATTCTCAACTGTACTGTACTGTTTTGTTGGTGGCATATCATGGTTTATGAGGCCACCATAAGCACACCCACATTAATTAGTCCGGAGGCGTTCATTTTTTTATCAGTTAAAGTAAGCGAACATGCACATAACCCTCATTTTGAGAAAATAAGGTATTCGGGGTACCACCTGGCTCCCAGACTGACAGTTATAGACTAAAGGGAAAATAGATAAAAGATGTAAGCAGTACCGGAAAGAAAACTAAGAATTAGACAAATGTCAACCACTGATAGGTTGATGCTTTATATGATTACAGTACCAACAAGTTCCATGCAGGGAAAATAACTTGAAATTTCATTGATTACAAGGTGGTCTAAAAATTATTAGTTTAAAAGTGTTTTCAGAACATTCAACTATTAATAGAATATACAAGAATTGATTTGAAAATATTTCAAGTGAACTATTAAGGCCCGGTTTTTCAAAGTGTAATTAAGTATAAATTAAAGTGAATCTTGAAATTAGCGCAAAATATGCGTTTTTCAATTGGCAGTTAATTCATAATTTGCTCGCAACTGGGGATTAATTACAAATTAAGCTAATCAGAGGTCTTGGTTATGATTACCAGGAATAATTATTAATTAAAATAGATTTGACAGTTACACATGTCAGAAGACGATATTCTGATAACCTATAATCGATGTTATCTTTCGATTTCAATATGGATTATGACATAAATGCCCATTCAAGTGATGAAGAACAAACTTAAGCTTGGTTTTCGTTTCAAATTGTTATATTTGATTTTTATAACTTATCCAATATTTAAATTAATTTTCATTCACATTAAACTCTTGCTCAATTTTTCTCCAACACACGTCTTTTTCCTTCCATGCTCTGCTATTTTTACATTCAATAGTCCAATAGTGCATTTATATTTATTCACTAATTTTACAAGGGCTTCTTCTTGATTTGTGAAGTTTGGTAACCTCTTTCGATGTACATTCTTACCTCTGTAATTGTATTTAAAATTTACACAGCTATATTCTCTGAGGAATTATTAAAAGACAAGAATATATGATTCAGAATATCATGCTTACCTATTGCCAAGTTATGTTTTCATCAAAATTTAGCCGTAAAACTAAACGAGATTTCAAGTGAAATTAGCGCAAAAGTATTTCCAAAAGTGACGTTATGATGACTAATTGTGACATATATCACCATTACAAAGGCCAAAATACCACCGAACAACAAAATTAGACAAATATCGCCCAACTTACAACACACAATTTAATAGAATGGTGATCCCCAGTGTAGCCAACATTACGTAATCAAAAATTAGCAAATTATCAATTTATATGTGCTATGAAAAACACTTCTGGAGTTCAATTGGTAATTAAGACGTAATTCGTAATTTCATGATTCGAGATTAATTAATAGTTAATTACAGTTTGAAAAACCGGCCCTAAGTGTGATGAGTAATAGATTGTTATCATAACGGACATTTGAAAATTCACACTTTCCCAACAAATATTTTTTATGCGATTTGATTATCAATACCAATATGATATCAAAATATAGAGGACGATCACATTCAGGTAGGTAAAATAAGGACAATTTCTTTTCAAATTACCAATGGAAAGATTGTAGTTATTTTAGATTTTCAGAAATAAGGGAGATATTTCTTTCGGCCATTCATATGCTTGCATAGAGCAACTCTTGTAATCATTCAAATTTCAAAAAATAATCAGTAGTTTTTTGTAGGCAAAATGTGACATGCCATATGAGACTATATACAGGGTTGGGATAAAGTATGGAACCAAGCAAATATCTTTGAAACGGAAAGGGTGTTATTGCTGAAAATTTGCAGGTAAATGTAGTGACGCATAATGCATCTGAAGACATTATGGTCTAACCGGAAGTACCGTCAACTTTTTTAATTCAAATGGGACACCCTGAATATTTTTGCAGATTTTAATACATCTTTTTTTCCGAATACGTCCATAGTAGGTTTAGTATTTGTTTCTGTAAAAATGGGAAAGATAAAGCTTTTTTATTTACTGAAACGTTCATTCGGATCAATTCACATCAGGATCAGGACGTCAGGAGGTAAATGGCCGGCATTTTAAACATATGAAGAAGCTTTATCTTTTCCGTTTTTACAGAAACTAATACCTAAACCACTATGGACGTATTCGTAAAAAAAAGATGCATTAAAATCTGAAAAAATATACAAGGTGTCCCATTTAAATTAAAAAAGTTGACGGTACTTCCGGTTAAACCTGAAGTACATTAATAGCTAACATAATGTCTTCGGATGCACTATACGTCGCTACACTTGCGTGCAAATTTTCAGCAATATCATTCTTTCCGTTCCAAAGTTATTTGCTTGGTTCCATACTTTATCCCAACCCTGTTATAGATGTAAGACACATTTTTATACTAACATACTATTTCCGTGCAAAATTCCGTTGGTACTGTCAATTATGAATGTATCTATATTCAAAATA
Source organism: Callosobruchus maculatus (assembly GCA_951848785.1). Classification (NCBI taxonomy): domain Eukaryota; kingdom Metazoa; phylum Arthropoda; class Insecta; order Coleoptera; family Chrysomelidae; genus Callosobruchus; species Callosobruchus maculatus. Next base: position 261,801 of record CATOUR010000186.1, read on the forward strand.
AGTCTCCCTGAGAAATACCAAAATCAATTCGAAGACATTTGAAACGGTATAATATTCATACTAAAAATCCTTACTAGATACATTCATGATGCTTAATAATTCAACATCATTAATGTTAATGAACAATATTTTGCTACTAATTACATACAGTCACACAATGCAACAAATTCATGTTTTACCTTCACTTGAATAACGAAATCCCAGTAAAAACTATAAACTGATAATTTATTGAGTCTGGGATTTTGTAAACAATTTTTTATCAAAATAATAACAGGATCTTGAAATGTGGTTATAAGTCCAATTTAAATAATACAACAAATACTCATTGCGTTTTTAAATGTAACAATCATTGTTTAAAGCATTTGCCAATTTTGTTGATGACTGTTGTTAATGGGAGGGAGGTAAAGATAAGTCTAACTATACAGGGTGATTGGTAATTCGATACATTAATTTGGGGAGGTGATAAAGGTTGTGAGCTAATAAATTGACCATATGTCATGTCCAATTCCTAATAGTTTCCGAGATAAATTGAATTTTAGAGATTTTCATTAAATGCATACAGGGTGGGTCAGTAGTGAGTGGACGGAAGATTGGGGTGCCTAATAAAAAATATTTCAGAAATCTGTCACCTGATCATGAGGGCTACAACGTAAAAATATTTTCACTTAAATTTAGACGTTTATACAGGGTGATTCATATCAAACTTAATTTTTTTTGAATGGAACCCCCTATATATTATTGCATATTATTTACATTCCTTGGTGAATTCTAGTGTGACTTTATGTATCATACATGCAACTTTAAACGAACCGTTTGGGCGCTAATCACCATTTTTGGTATTGTTGTGAGTAATTTTCATAATCTTGTCCCTTTTGTCTATTTCGTGTGTATTTTTCTGCTAAGTTAGTTGTTTTCTTCTACCTGAACAGGTTTTTGTTTATATTTTATGGTCTGCTAGGTTGCTTATAGGTTGGAAAATTGAAAAACGCCGATTTGTTTGAAAATTTAAAATTAAACGAAAACCAGCAGAGATTGATATTCACAACCTTATATCATTAGAAAGGTTATCAAATTCTACGTTTAACCGTATACAGAAAATTAGGCATTCCCATTTGAAAAAATCAAGTTATCGCTGATCGAAGTTTCCTTAATTAATCGACCGATTTCTCCAAGCACAAACGTAATTTAAATTTGACAGTCTCATCAAAGCTGACGCATTTTAGGCTTAGTAATACGGCAAAGTCACAGCCTTCCAAATTTTATAATCTCTGCGATATTCAATTTTTTCCGGATATCTACTTATACGGAAAATGGTGACTTAAACCTAACCGGTTAGCTTTAAGTCCCATGTATGATACATAAAGTTACACTAGAATTCACCAAGGAATCTGAATATGCAATAATATACGAGATGTTCCATTAAAAAAAACATAACTGATACATTTCGTGTTTTTGGGACACCCTGTATAACATGAAAATATTTTTAAAATGTAGCCTTTAAGGGTGTCTATCCATCAGAAATTATTATTTTCTTTTTTATCAAATACTTTAGCCATAGCCATAGCCAAGTTTGATATTGTAACATACTGTATATTATGGTATTCGTGTATTTGTATTAGTTGTCATTGGTTGTCATACATGATGTAAAGTCAAAGTGCTCGGTTAGATCTTTTGAAGTGTAAACGTCATTGAATCGTCTAGAGTTTTCGAGAATGACGGATGGATTCTAGAAATGTCATCGAATTCTCTAGATGGTTCGATGAAGTATATATAAGGCGCCACGGGTAGCGTGGCAGTTCAGCTCAGTTCAGTTCAGTTGAGTTCTAGTTGAGAAAAGGTTAAGAGATATTGTATTGAGTTCTGAAGTCAAACGGTGAAAGTTACGTCCAGTTTGATTCTTTGGTGAAGAAAAAGAGGCCGTCGTGACAATTGGTGTCAGAAGTGTGGGATTATCCATCGAATCAAACCAGGAAAAGGAAATAAGAAGTGAGTACAGAGTGTGTTAATGCCAGTAACCAGAGCTTTGGCTTCCGAAATGACTGCATTGATGAATATGCTGCAAGAAATGAAGGCCCAGCAAGACAACCAGGCAGCTGTTAGCAACAGTAGTGAACCTTGAGCAAAAGCTAAAGAACCACCAGGACGAGGCAGTCGTGAACCTTGAAGAAAAGCTAAAGAACCACCAGGACGAGGCAGTCGTGAACCTTGAAGAAAAGCTAAAGCACCACCAGGACGAGGCAGTCGTGAACCTTGAGCAAAAACTAAAGCACCACCAAGAGGGCCTTGAGCAAAAGTTAAAGCATCACCAAGTGGACCTTGAACAGAAGTTGAAGCAACATCAAGACGAGGCAGTCGCAGATTTGAAGAGTGGACAGGAACTTGTGATGGCTAGGCTGGAGGAACAGAAGCAAGTGGTAAGCCAGGCATTGGAAGATCAAGACCAACGTATTAGCGCAATAGAAACACAAATAGTGACAGTAGCGACATCGCAAAAGAAGGTTGAGGAACAGCTGCAGCAAGTGGAAGATCGTGTCAAAGAAATCGTCATAGAGAAGCTGAGAGAGCTTAGTGCAGGTGAGAGTAGTTTAACTGCAGTAGCACCCGCTTTACATGACAGACACAGTGGCGTAGTAGCAAAGCCATATCCATACAATGGCAAAGCCTCATGGGACATTTATTACATGCAATTTGAAAATATTGCACGTATGAATAACTGGTCGAATGAGGAAAAAGCTTGCGTGCTGACATCCATGCTTAGTGACTCTGCAGCAGCTGTTTTGGAAAATCTCTGTTCATCAGATCTACGTGACTATGATAAGATAACATCTGCACTAAAGTTACGCTTTGGAGATGCACACTTAACAGAACTGTTGCATGGCCAGCTGCATAAGCGGAATCAACAAGCCAAGGAAGATTTGACCACATTTGCGTACGAAGTACAAAGCTTAGCTAAACGAGCATTTGTCAACAGTCCCATCGGGACACAGGAATACGTCGCTGCTCGTCAGTTTGTCGAAGGCATTGCGGATCTGCACGTTCAGCGAATCGTGAGACTATCCAGCCCCAGAACCTTACAGGATGCTTTGGTCAAGGCTCTAGAAATTGGAGCTGCCACGAAAGCCACGCGAATGACACGGAGGATACGCTCTGTAGAACAAGATGATGAAGCTGAAGTCAGGGCCTCATCGTTCGTTCCAACAAGAAGAGGTGGTACCTTCCAAAGAAACCAAGTTCGCAGAAATCCAGATGGAACTGAGAAGTTTACATGCTGGAGATGTGGGCAGAAGGGGCACCTTAGAGTAGGCTGCCACATACAGGTAGATAAGATGCAGATGGCTGTAGAAAAAGCAGATGAATATGCAAGCAAAATGAAATCTATGCAAGGCACGATCAACTCAATGAAAGAGCAGTTTGACAGAGACACGAAGAATTTGCTGAAGAAGAACGAGGAAACTATAGCTAAGCTTCAAGGACAACATAGAGTAGCCATGAGGGAACTTACAGCAGACCGAGATAGGCTAAAGCAGTTGCTTGACTTTCAGAAACGGGAATGTGTAGGTATTAAGAGCAAGTTTGAAAGGGACAAAAAGAATCTGTTGAAGAAAAATGGCCAACACGAGGCAGCCTTGAGAAAGCTCAACGAAAAGCACCACAGAGAAGTTTCTGCTTTGAAAAATGAAATCAAGAGATTGAAGGCTTTGGATCAGCCGAAGAAAGCGGAGGATAGATGTGATCAAGTTAAGGACGAAAATGCAAGGCTCAAACAGAAGATTACCCAGCTGGAGGCTGAGAACGCATCCTTAAAGGAATACCTAGACCACGCGATTGTGCAGGCCAAAAAAACCGCGGTCAAGGAAGACGAGTCAAGGTTGAGAGAAAGGTTAGTGCATCATGAAGCAGAAATCAAGAAGATGAAATCAGATATGACAGATACGCTTGATAGTGTGAGAAAGGTAATGGAAGACTTGTATAAAGCAAGAGATGTTGACAATAAGATGAGAGAGCAACTGGCGAATTTTGAAGATGAGAACGTTCGAATAAAAAAGGACCTGGAAGACGCTTTGGATGCAGCAAAGGCTGACAGTTCTGGGCTGAAACAGTTGAAGTACAGACATAATAAGATAAAGCAGAAGATTGCGCAGATGGAAAGCGTGGTCGATAGTGATAGGCTAAAGAAGAATCCGAACAAAGTCATTGAAGGAAACAAAGGTGTATACGAAATATCAGCGATCCAAAATGACGATGTAGATTTGAAGCAGATACTGGCGCAGCTGAAGAGAGAAAACGCGAAGGTAGGGACCCAGCATAACGTTGCGCTCAAGGACGTGTCATGGGGCTCTGATCAAGCCGCGCAACTCAGGAGCGAGAATGGTAAGCAGAAGATCAGGATTACGCAACTGGAAGACAAACTCAGCAGACTCAGTAAGGAACTGGAGAGCAACTTGAGTGACGAGAAGGGAGTGTCGAGAGACAAGACGAAAAGGTGCAACTGAAGAGAATGATAACAGAGCTAGGAAAAGAGAATCCTGCTGGAGCTAAAAATGAGAATCGCAAGTTGGGCAAAGAATATCGCAGTTACGACATGATCTGGCATGGTCTTGCAACACACGATGGAAGAAACGGTAGATGTCCGAAGCTACAACGCCATGGGGAGGAACCCTACGTGGTGATGAAGCGCCTCAAAGACGTAGTCTACAGGTTACGTACGGGAAGTGGAAAACCGAAGGTAGACTATGCTGATGTCTGTGGTGATACAAGAATCGAAGTTGTTCGTCGAGGACGCCGAACGCTAAGGGGGAAGAATGTAACATACTGTATATTATGGTATTCGTGTACTTGTATTAGTTGTCATTGGTTGTCATACATGATGTAAAGTCAAAGTGCTCGGTTAGATCTTTTGAAGTGTAAACGTCATCGAATCGTCTAGAGTTTTCGAGAATGACGGATGGATTCTAGAAATGTCATCAAATTCTCTAGATGGTTCGATGAATCATAGGGGTAGCGTGGCAGTTTAGTTCAGTTCAGTTGAGTTCTAGTTGAGAAAAGGTTAAGAGATATTGTATTGAGTTCTGAAGTAAAACGGTGAAAGTTACGTCCAGTTTGATTCTTTGGTGAAGAAAAAGAGGCCGTCGTGACAATATGAATCACCCTATATAAACGTCAAAATTTAAGTGAAAATATTTTTACGTCGTAGCCCTTAAGGGTCCCTACCATAATCAAGTGAAAGATTTCTAAAATGTGTTTTAGTAAGGCCACAATCTTCCGTCCACGCACTATTGGCCTACCCTGTATATTGGAACGAAAACCCTAATAAACCAATGTTTTATTGTCGGATTTTGGAATTTTTGGTCTTAGTCGTTAGCAAATATGCTATTACGTCATTATCGACTAATAAAAAGTCATCATGTATAAAACACTTCGTGAGATAGTATCAAAACCAGCATGTGTTGAATCGTGAATTCAAGAAATGTTACAAAAAAGATGAATTTATCTCAAAAAATCACCAAATAATAAACCGAACACTGCTCATCATGCCCATCTTTCTAGTTATCCGTTGATACCATAAACTTACTATAAATAAATAAAATAAAATACTATTTATACTTTAAAAACTTCGGTATAGGGTCTCAAAATTGCATACTTTTAAAAGAAAAATCCAAGTTGTAATTTAAAATGGATGAGATTTTGACGTTTGCGCGAGACAGAAGCCTTACAACGACGCCTCAGTGATGCCAGTAGCCTCGTTTATACAGGGTGAGTCAAGCTCAACGCCTCGGACTCTTGTGACCAAACGATACTACGTTTCGAAAAATCGACTTTGCAAGTGTATGTAGGTCGAGTTGGACTACATTTTAAAAATAATGACTTTTATACAGGGTGTCTAATAAAAGCGTGACATATCAAAGTTATGTTTTTTCAAATAGAATGCCCTGTATATTATTGCATATTTAGATTGTCGGGTGCATTTTAGTGTGACTTTATGTATCACACATGGGACTTTAAGCGAACCGTTTAGGTGCAAATCACAATTTTGGGTATAGGTAGATGTCACAAAAACATTGAATATCGCAGATGTTATAAATCTTGGAGGGCTGTGACTTTGCCATGTTACTAAGCATGAAATGTGTCAGCTTACGTTAGACGGTCGAGTTCGAATTACATTTGTACTTGGAAAAATCGGTAGATCAATTAAGGAAATTCCAATCAAAGGCAACTTGATATTTTCAAATAGGAATGCATAATTTTTTTAATACGATCAAATGTGCAATTTGATAGGCTTTCTAATTATATCAGGTTGTGAATATCAATCTATGGTAGTTTTCATTAAATTTCGAGATTTCAATCAAATCAGTGTCTTCCAATTTCCCTACGTATAAACAAACTAGCAGGCCATGAAATATAAACAAAATCGTATTCAGATGGAAGAAAACAACTAATTTAGCAAAAAGGTCCAGCAGAACTAGAGTAAAAGAACAAGCTTATAAAAATTCCCTACAACAAATCAACTCTAACCAGAAACAACGGCGGTAACATGTCTAAGATTAATGAGAAGCTGGAGTATGACAGAAATGGATAATTTTTACAGTCTACTAGTGACTGCAATGTACTAGAGATTAAAAATTTCCAAAATCACTAAACACTTTGAAATGAAAGCAAAACTTTCAGCGATCGTTGCCATCAGTCTAATATCTTCAGAACGCAATTTCACATTTAATGGTATAATGGACAGTAGTCATTTCCGTCAAAGTCAAAAATAATGATACCTCTCACTGTTAAATTTTTCAGTATCTATTAGCAAGATCGCAAAAAAAGGAATACTGACAAACCATATTTTAATTTTCTGCCAGGTAAATTATGTTTAGTGATTTGAGCAGATTCTTAATTTATTCTTCATCTTCGGCGATCTTGTTTATGAGTATTGAAAAATTTACAGAACTGCAGTCAGAGGTATCGGTTACTATTTTTTTAAATCATGAAATGCGAAATTTTATTCTGAAGCTATTAAACTGCCAGCAACATTACGTGGTAGATTTCCTTTCAATTCAAAATTATTCATAATGGTTTTGTAAATTGTCAATATTTAGAATATTGTAGCAGCCGGTATCTGTGAAAAATACCCATTTCTGTCGTACTCCAGCCGCTTTTTGACCTTAGATGTGTTATGTCTGCTATTTCTGGTTGGAATTGATTTGTTGTAAGTCATTTTTATAACTCTGTCCCTTTACTTTAGTTCGTCCGTAACTTTCTGCTAAGTTAGTTGTTTTGTTCCATCTGAACATTTTTTTGTTTATATTTCATGGCCTGCTAAGTTGCTTATAGGTAGGAATAAAACACCGGTTTTACTGAAAATTTGAAATTAAATCAAAACTACCAGAGATTGATATGTACAACCGCATATCATTAGAAAGCTTATCAAACAGCACATTTGATGGTATAAAAAAAATTATGCATTCCCATTTAAAAAAATCAAGTTACCTTTGATTGGAGTTTACTTAATTGATCTACCGATTTGTCCAAGTACAAATGTAATTCGAACCCGACCGTCTAACGTAAGCTGACACATTTCATGCTTAGTAACACGGCAAAGTCACAGCTCTCTAAGATTTATAATAGCTGCGATATTCAATTTCTTTCTGACATCTACCTATACCCAAAATTGTGATTTGCACCTAAACGGTTCGCTTAAAGTCCCATGTGTGATACATAAAGTCACAAATATGCAACAATATACAGAGTATTCTATTTAAAAAAACATAACTTTGATATGTCACGCTTTTATTAGACACCCTGTATAAAAGTCAGTATTTTTAAAACGTAGTCCAACTCAACCTACATACACTCGCAAAGTCAATTTTTCTAAAAGTGTTATCGTTTGGTCACAAGAGCCCGAGGCGTTGAGCTTGACTCACCCTGTATAAGTCGCCTCAATACGGTATTTCGCAGTGGAAGGTGTGGTTCGCTGCGCATACGACTGGTCTGTATCCGTACAATTACACGCCAGCACACATTTTGCAGGAAGGCGACCCCGTCAGAAGAACGAATTTTTGTCGATTTATGTTCATGTGGATGTCGAAAATGCGTCGATTTATGTTCATGTGGATGTCGAAAATGCAACTTTTTTTAAGTAGGATTCTTTGGACGGATGAGTCACTACATAACTGAAAATCCACAGTTATAAGATGCTTTATCACGTGGCTTGCATGTTCTGATTGCTTGCTTAACGGCTTTTTAAGACTAATCCGTTATAAAATCACAACTTGTTTATTTTCTTCTAAAACTATACAATTTTGAGACTATATACCGTAGTTTGGTTAATCGATACTATTTATGACTAATCATGATGCACATTACACATTATTCAAGTACCCATAACAAAAATTAGAAATCCGATGACAAGTTTTTGCCAAACGCCCTGTTGAAACTTTGTACTCTCGGAGATCCAGTATGCTTTTAAAGCTTAAATGCAATTTTATTGCCCGTCTTTACCACATTTACAACAAGTTTATGGCACCAATGGATAACTAGAAGGATTGCTATGTTTTTGCCGCTAAGAGGCTAATTATTTTGTGATTCTTTAACATAAATTCATTTTTTGTAACGTTTCATGAATTCACTTTCCAACACATGCTGATGTTGAGACTATCTCTCGTGTGTTTGATACAGGATCACTTTTATTTAGTTAATAGCACATTTTCTAACGACGAAAAATTCCAAAATTCGACAATAAAATTTTCTTTTATTGGGGTTTTCGTTTGAAGGTCTGCATTTTAATGAAAATATCTAAAATTGGAATTGGACATGATATATGGTCAATTTATTAGCTCACAACCTCTACTATCACCTCCCCAAATTAATGTATCGAATTACCAATCACCCTGTATAACTTAGATTATTATTATTACTCAAAAATACATATGCCGTAATTTCAAACAAAATTTTGATGGTGAACTAATAAAGTACAATAATATTTTACGAGGCTAAGCAACGATTGGGCTACAATTTCTCAAATAAGATTTCAAATATTTCATACTTTCATGAATTATTTTTGTTTCGTAGTCTTAAGGAAAAGCGGATCGAATTCTATCACAAATACAATTAATTAATAATAATATTTAGAATGACAATTCAAGATTAAATATACAGGGTGTCCCATGACGATTAAGACAAGCAATATATCGGAACTGGGCGGTAGTAGCGAAATATAATTTTTTTTTTAAATATAAAAATAACACTAATAAGATGTTGATGATACAGAATTCTAAATATAAGATGTACTTATGAACATATCAGAATAACAACACTACACATCCATAAGAGTATATTCAGGCAACTGTAAACCTTAAAACGGTCTGTTTCGTTATTGTTCGGCTCCCATCGACAACTAATTTAACCACTGATGAAAATAACTTATATATAATTTTGGACTATCTCAAGAATGAATCCCCATTCCAATTGCGAAAATCCCATGACGTACAATGCAATAATCATTAATAATTACATAATATTTGATGAAATTAATAGCATTTTTCAAAAAACAATACCATTAATGAATATAAAAAATATTAACTTAAAACATGTCACAAAGAATGACTAACGACTTAGGGCATAAGGAATAACGACAATTATTTTGTAGAAAAATTTTGCTGTAGTGACATACAGTTTTCATTTATTTTTAGTAATTCTTAGCCACCGGAATAATTGATTCGGTATTTTCAGGAGCCGGTTTAAAAACAATCATCAGAATAACCTCAGATCACAACTCTCATATTAGATTTTGATATTATACATATTGCAAGTATTAAATTGATGACCCTTCTTGAAAATTCGATAACAAGTTTTGATAGGAATACTAAGGAGCGGAAAATTAACATTAACAAAGCATTCAACAATAATTGTTGCACGGTGTGAACATATGAAATTAAGCAAGGATTTGAATGATTAGCAAAACATTCAATGAACAAGTATGTTGTTTAGGCATCCCTTGACAGATCATAAGCACTCGTTTTCCACCGTTTACATGGCATTGTGATATTGTGAAGCTTAGCGGTCAATGGTGGAGATTACAAAGTTCTATTTTAGTAGTTTTACACCCGTATGCACCGTTTGGCGATTCTAATCCTAGTTCCCTAATCGCGTTTTGCTAATCTTTGGCATCTAGCCATGCACCGTCAAGAGATTGACTAATCCAGATTGGTGATACGACAAGGTTGTGTTTGCAAGATTGTTTTGACAGTGACAGTGTCAAATTTGTCAGTTTGCGGTGCATAGTAAACAGGCCCGGTACTCTGTAACTTAAAAACGTGTTTCTATGCACTATGTGCTATGGGATCGGGTGGCCTCTTGAATATGACAGCGTGCCGTGACAGCGTAGTAGACACGTGATAGGCACCCGAAACTGCCCGATCGTCATGGTCGTCATGGTGATAGAAACATGTTTCTATATCTTAAGTTAGAGAGTACCGACGCAGGTAATCTAATCCAGGTTTACGTAACTAATCGCGCAATTGACTTACGGTGCATACGGGTGTTAGACATGGATCTGACAACAACATATCGCAAAGATGGTCCGACGTGTCAACTTGATTGTAGCTATAGAGTGCAAGTAACGAGTTGAACTGGCAGCCGACTTGCAGGTTATCATATCCTAAATATGACAAAATTGCAAAGAAATAAAAAATGATGTCTCTACGCAGAATGACCCTCAAATGAGGCAATATTTATATACAGTGTGATCCCTAAGTTGATACTTTTTTAACGGTGTATACAGGGTGTTCCAAAAAAGGTGACCCCGTCTTTAGGATAGGTAGAAAACTGGAAAATAATTAGGGTTTGCTTAGTACAAAAATTTCGTAACGCCATCCGTATTCAAGATACAGGGCGTTGAAGAAAAAAATACTTTTTTACGATTTTGCCGAAACTGCTGGCAACATTGTAATGAAATTTCACACGAATATGTTTTAGATATTGGTTATTACTCCATAATTTTCAAATCAAAATATTCCGAAAACGGTGCACAGTATCCAATTTTACCAAGGGTACCTTTTTGGTGTAGAATTGAAAGTTCACCTAAAATTTCAATTTATAAATCTAACCTTAATAAAGTTATGGTCAATATTACCTGGTATGAACCGTGTAACTAGCGCCCTCTATGAGAGTCAGGTATAAAAACAAATTCATAGGATGTACTAGCTTCCAAAACATATTCGTGTGAAATTTCATTACAATGTTGCCAGTAGTTTCGACAAAATCGTAAAAAATGTGTATAATTCTATTTCTTCAACGCCCTGTATCCTGAATACGGATGGCATTACGAAATTTTTTTACTAAGCAAACCCCAATTATTTTTCAGTTTTCTATCTATGTATCCTACAGACGGGGTCACCTTTTTTTGGAAGACCCTGTAGAAGTCGTTAAAACTTTCTCAAATAGCTTTTTTCCGAAATCGAAAAAGTAAGTGAGATACAGAACCAAAAATGTAAATATGTGCTTGTATAAAAGATGTACCTGGTTTGTTGATTTCTAGTTTTTTACTCGGATTTTTGTCTTATCGATCAGGCTTGTACCTGTCAATTGGTGCAGTAGTCATTTTCAGTTTATCACAGTTAATTTTAAATTAGTAAATCCTAAAAATAGTTTCATAATAATGTGCGACTTTCAGGATTTACCAATTTAAAATTAACAACGACAAGCAGAAAGTGACTAACTACTGCACTACATGACAGATACAATGCCTAACCAATAAGATAAAAATCCGAGCAAAAAACTAAACCTAAACAGCAAAAGTACGTCTTGATGCACTAGCACATATTCATTTTTTTATTCTGTATCACGCCTAATTTTTAGTTTTCTGAAAAAAGTTATTTGAAAAAGTTGTTTATTTTAACGACTTCTATACACAGTTAGAAGTATCAACTTAGGAATCGCCCTGTATATTACTAAACAAGTAACAGTCTCAACACTAAATGAAACAGTGATTCAAGGAATAAACCTGAGATAAGCGCATTTCTGATAGAGTTGCTAATCATCAAGCTCCAAATGAATTATATATTACTGTAGAGTGGCCTGTTCGCAGGCTAAGCTTCTTATTGGAATGACATCGTACCAAAGTAGTTGATCCATGGACGTTGTCTCCTGACTGTTGACCTCCTTTGGTTGGTGTTCGTTGCATTGCTGGTGAACCTAATATACGAACAACTCATTTAGACATGTGGATGGCGCAGGACAGAGTGCCAAATATCAATCTCGTGGAATCAACCAATTGCTTGTTTTTTGTCGATGTATTGCTTGTTGCTGACAAACTTCTATTATCAATACGACGAATTCTACTCAACTTACCTTGCGTTCACTTTGAATATAGAAATATATGTCGAAATATTCATTACTCAGTTGAACTATAAGCATTTCCCCTATCAATAATGCGACAATAATTATAAAGTGGGTTCGCTTGAACGTTTTGAAAGTACAACGAAGTTAATATCTGCGCCTACAAAATTATGATTCAAAAACATTATTTCTTGATGTCCCCTGAGTGTTAAGAACATAGCGTATGATAAGAAACTGAAAATATTGCCTTTACTGCTGGTAATGAAATGTATCTGTCCTTGCACAATACCAAATATGAAAATAAAAGCAGATGTTTTGCTCTTAATTGTACCAATTAATATGTATTTTATTTATATAGAGCTTTGAATTGAATCTTTTAAAAAAAGATATTAAAATATGAAATTGTTTATATTCTTTCACGCGATGATTTTAATAATCAACAGTTGAGAAAAATACCTTTTTAACTCAGTATAGAAGTAATTAAAATCATCAACTTAGGACTAACAACCAAACATAGATGACTAAACAAACAGCTTTAAGTGTGAAACCAAGATAAATCCTACAGTTTTATATCCATTAAGTTTCAGACAACGAATCTAACTAAGTGAGGTGAGTAACCTTTCCTTTAAATTTGTTGTTATTAAAATATGGTTTTTAGAAGTAAATAAACAAAAATGTCTTGCACGTATTTCTGACCAATAAGGTGTTACAGTCTGTCAAGTGATATTAAACTTATACGCGTGGATAGGTTTCATTTGCTACAATGTATCAATCAGCAAAGTATGTACTTGAAAAATAAATACATAAGAAAATTAACATTATTTAGAGACATGTAATTGTCGTAGAATGGCAATGAGAAATCAATTTCTGCCGAACACGTAGAGTGATCACTATGGCACCATAGAAATCTCTTGACCAAACAAATTTGCTTGATTACTCACTATATGTTTAGTTGTTATCTATTAAAAAATCCGCAGCCTAACTATCCTGAACTCTTCATGCAACCACAACAGAAAAAATCACAATTCATACTAGTCTCACGATTAAAAAAATACCCAGGGAAAGATGTACTGAGAATTAAGCTCATCCCAAATTTACTACACACTATTTCTTAAAAATTGTAACCTAGTTCTAGTGTCCTCGTTTGTCACGCGACTAAGCATTTCTGTTTTTACCTATTTTTCAATTTAGCATGTCGCAAACTATCTTGACCTTTGAAAACTTCATTTGAAAGTTTTGTTTGTTTTAATTACTTCTATATAGTTTAAAAATAGCAGACGGATGTGGATTTCTTCAAAAAACCTAAGCACATCCAGTAATTGAACAGCAAGGTAAAATTCAACTTATGTACTTACCTTACGCTGACTCTAAGCAGTGGCGGGTTCTCGGGCGGTCCAGGGGTAAAGTTCCCCTCCACGATTTTTATCAATGCAGATTAAATTACTTACGTTTGGTGTATAATACCTTCATTTAGTTCAAGTGGATTAAAAGGCAATTTCAAATATCGAGTATTTTTCAACAGGTGTCTGGTAATTTAAAACCCTTGTACCGCCACTGTTACGAAGATAAGTGATGAACGTCATAGTGTAATTTGAAACTTGGCTTCTTAGTACTATTAGTACTTTCAACTGTGCACCGATATCAGTTTGACAATCAATTCTACTTCAAATAAAATGGGACCCAATTTCTGAGCTCAGCGATCCCACAAATACTACCGTTTCTATTTTCAACTAAAAAATATTGGCCATTTTCAGTCTTCAATTACATGGAATCTGGATCTATGACCCCAATATAATAAATAAATATATAGTAAATAAACCATAACTATACTATATATTTTCTATTATAATGTAAATGTAAAAAATCTGAGGTAATGTCACTTTTAAAGTAAGTCTCTCCATAAACAAATAACGTAAAAATATATTTTTTTACTGTGTGGTACTTGCAATACAAATGACAGATTTTTCAAACACTATACGCATTTTATCTTCAATATGGTCTCGAGGGACCACCCAATTCAATGAAATAGAAGCGGACTTCAGCGTCCTACTATAGAAGTGAGAATATCAACTTGATTAACTTGACATTTGAACTCCTGATTTACAATATCCAGATCACATTCAAGTTACACTATGACAAAATTTAAGGTGTGCATAACAGTGAAAATGTTTGCAATCAATGATGGAAAACTATGTTGAGAGTTGAAAAGCTTTCCCCTTTCAAGAGGAAATAATAAATTGTAATTATACTGAATCAAAAATTTCATGAAGAACGCAAATTAAATCGGTCTTAAATTTAGAAATTGTTGCCTAGTATCATTAAATGATAATAGTTTACGAACTTGCTTTTTGCTGGTAGTGGTTACTTGAGTACTACTATGAAAAAATGAATTTGATCTAATTAAATGAAAAAATAACAAACTTAGATTTTGATAAAAAAACGCAATTAAGCTTCCTCGAAAACTTCCGAATATGAAACATATCGTACTTGTCCTATAAGATGATAAATTTTCCATCTACAAGATGCAATTTGGAGTTTGCAAGGTTTTGACCTGGTGTAGTTATCTTCTTGAATCCATCCATCATAATTAATAATGCTACATATATATCTGGTATTTAACTGGAAAGTTACGATAAATTATAATTTTTCCCCAAAGTTACATATTCTATATAAATATATAAGATTTATATCTCAATTATGGAAGTCAACTTTAGTAGTTGCATTTTACTCAGTAACGGTCTTGCAATGCTGTAAATATTAAAGTGTAACCTTATATTTGTTGTATTGAAAAACAATGAGTAGAATTACACTCCTTGAATGTGTACTGCATTGGTAAATTGTAGCATATTTTCTAGATTCATGCAAAATTAAGCACCTTGCAAACTCCTAATGTTGCTAGTCATGCTTAAATATACTACAATATTAGTCTATGTCAAATAAAGGCTTGTATTTTGTAACAAATAGTAAATAATTATTACTGCCTGCGGGTATATCTTGAATTTAAAATTGAGTTCAGCTTGACCAGTACGCAAATTTGGAAGATATGCAGCTTTTGATTCAGCTTGATTGCATACTATACGTATAATATAGATTGCTCACCCAAAGCTGGCTTGAATAATATCAATAAATTGAGCGCGTCTATCGAATAAAAATATAGAACACATCGTAATGCCTAATTTTCTTGTGATCATCATATATTTTGGCACTCTGCACCAGAGAAGTGAGCATCCTCTGATGTACAAAAAGCTCTACTATACCAACCTTTGGCCATCGTTACGTTCTGCACACTAAGGCCGTTGGTCGCTTGCATCTGGGCATTCATCTCCTTATGGATGGGATTGTTGGGGTCGGCTAGATCAAACAATGGCTGGATCACCTCGGGCGGGAACACTTGATTGCGTTGCCACAGGTTCAACACTCTGATGATCTTGCTCTGAGAGATACATTTCATTTTAATATCTGGTACAATTCAAACAATGTAAAACAAGTGTGTGACCAAGATAAAATTGACATGTTTTGGTCAGAAAGCATTTAAAAGGGTATGAGTAGTGTTATAACTATTATTGCCAAATTGAAAATATTAACGAAAAAAATATATCAAATTAGTCGCTCAGATTTAACAGCTTTGTGAATTATGTTAACTAAGCCATTCAAATTATGTGCTTCCTATTTATAAATCTTATCTGGATGCATGATCGGCAAATATAACACAAAACTCATGTATCTGTCAAATGTTTTCTTTAGATAGAAAGTTATCATGTTTCAAAGTAGTTGACTGAATTAAGAGGGTTGAATGTATACTATTGAAGAGAATTAGACATGGCCTCTTTTGTATGTAAGACTCAAGAATGTGAAAATTAAGAGCAATTTTATCACACTCAAACCTTAAAAGGACAATTATTTGAGGGATAATCAAACTGCTTACTCTCTACCTTACTTATGTTTTAAATTATCTTGTGGAAAAATTTTAAAACCTAAATTATATGTACCTAAATGTTTAAACTGATCTGTTTAACATAGTTATAATTTAAAACTATATTTGTACTCAGTCAAGCAAAACAGTAATGAGCTCGACTCATGATTATGAAAAAAATACCTTTTTAGTACTATTATTAATTAACTTACATTCGGACTCTAAAAACTGAAAAACCTAACTTAAAACTTTAGAAAAATGATGTTAAGTTACTTGAGCTTTGCATAGATTATCACTACTAGAAAGATGTAAAAATCCAGTTACAATTAAGTCCACAGGTATGTCTGAAGACAATAATGAGTCTAAAGTGGACACTAGGTGAATTTATTTTAGAACCTTAAAAAGCTTATTTATGAACATAAAAAATTAACAAATTTTGAATTTCCCAACTTCCCATCCACCAGATGGGTAGGGTAGGATCTTGTACATAATAGCATTAAGAACATGACAGTTGCCATTTTATTTTATGAAAATATTGACATTTCACCAGAACGCAGAACCTGTTGTTTTTGTTGCATAACATAAAGCGCTAATAAATTTTGATGTGGTTTCATGAGTAGGTATCTAAAAAATTATTTTTATTATAAATTTAAGTATCTTCCACTAAATCATATTGAATAATCTGCCACCAAACAAAAAAAACGCAATTTAACTAAATAACATTACATGAGTTTCAATAGTTGTTTAACTCAAAACTAGAAGAGGCATTGAATATTTCAGTTACAACAATCATTATACTGGCAAGAAATTAATATATGTCTGGAAAAGCCCTATTGTAGAAATAAGGATAGATTAAAAGTACATACACAGTTTTGACCACCCATACAATACCAGATATGATATAAATTAGTTAAAACAGCCAGATACCATCTATATAAAACTGTTAAAAGCTCCTTAATGTGAATTTAACAACATTTTACTGACTGCAGCACAAAATCTTGATGATAGTAGGTTCAAATCAAGAAACAGCTTAAATGCTTTTTACTTTCACTAAATGAACTGTTTTGTATATTTATGGTTACTTGCTATTATAAATGTACGCCTGATATGGTTGTAAGGCTGTAAATACTACATAATATCAAGCAATACTTGAAAAAAATTGAAAAAAAACATTTTTATCCATATATCACAAGAAATTTCAAGATATTTATATCAAATTCACTAAGTAAGCCTTAACATGCAAAAAAGCAATTATACAACATGTTCATACCCTTGCAGTGTTGAATCTGATTCAAAATAATTATTAAATAACATTTCCAATTAGCACAAGCTATTTGTTGATCAGATTTAAAGATGATTCACATTAGACCATGCCGAGGTGGGCTAGGTGCGGGGCGTACCGTGTCCACCGTGCCCCGGCCGCATATTCATATCGAACGTCAGCTATCGCATATCAAGTGAAGCCGAACGCCCCGCATTTATCGAACGCTCATGATTACAAGCTCCTCGCGATAGTGCACGCTCGTTTTAAGGGCGTATTAGACATGATTAGTGTTCGTACATCCTACGCAATAATACAGTTATAGTGATAAGTAACAATTTTGTGGCGTCTCAAAAAAGGATGGCCTTTAAGCAAATCAATGCTATAGAAAGAAATAAAATGACGACCGCACAATCAATCAATAAAAATCATTTTGAGAATTAGTTTTCCCATAGTCCTACATTATGTTCAACCAAATTGTTTAGTTACCTACTGGATACTATTCAGGAAACAGATGGTTGGGTTAAGTCAAGAAAAACTCTTTTACTGTTTCGCCGACTTTTCGGCCTGTATTAGGTCATTTTAGTGCCCTCAATATGGCCTAATAAAGGCCGAAACGTCGAAGAACTAGTAAGAGACTCCCTCTTTTTCTTGACCTAAATCCAACCATCTGTTTATTGAATATTATTTTCAACTTTTACATTGACCTTTAACTTTTCTTAAGAAGCTGTATTTCTGAAGAAGGGCGCAAGTTTTTTTGTTTTGTCCCCTGGGAGCCGTCAGGACTTAAAAGCCTTTAAGGCCAATGTTGTATAACTTCCCAGAGGGTGGACGGTGCACGGCCAGCACCGTTGGAATGATTACACCATCATCTTCCCGGACGGTCTGAGGGGGGTCCCCCGTCCGGGCCTTCCGGTCAGTCATCCAAAGTGCCGGCCGCGTAAGATGCTCCGCTCAGCGCTCGTGTGGGCGACACCAACATGGTCGAAACTGAATGCCCTGTGTATATTCAGTCACCCACCCAAGCGCTAACCGCGCACAAGGCTGCTGCTGCCCAACTATCGAAGGCGGACGCTGTTCATCGCGCAGCCACGTGGGTCCCCAGGCGTAAGTTTGAAGGGTTTTTATATTTCTGTTATAATTGCTAATAATTCGGTCTACAGCAGACGAGAAAAACCTTTAACTTTTGACCATACTTTTAACAAGCCTCTGGGAATGCAGATTCTATGAGATAAAGAGCGCTCGATACAGATCATTACTCGGAATCTTTCGGGACCTTTCGTCACTGCGATATGAATATGCGCCCCGGCCGGGGTATTCAATGTATATTAGACCAGGCTGCTGTTAGCAGAAATTTCACGGTCGCGTTGGCGAATGTAACAGTGGTGACTACCGTCAGTACTTGCAATATTAAAATTCTCTAATATTCTATTAGATCGTTTCAATTTTGCGCTTAGTATTATTTTCGGAAAAACACAGTCACTGTTATCAATGTAAGACAAAATATAAAGGATTCGATTTTATTTTAATTTAGTTAAAACAGCTTGTTTGTAATACAATTTTGTTTTTGTAACAATGTATTCAGGCAATTGTTTAATATCCTGCCATTTTGTAGTAGCTGAATATATTGACGTTATATTTTGGAGTTATGAAGTATTCGCCAGGATCTTTAAAACGATGTGTTACAAGACCTTCTATTTAATCTTTTTTCAAAGATGGCGCACAGTCGCCATCTTGAAAGTTTCATCTGTCACTGTTATTCCGAAATATAGTATTCATACATCATTTTCATTATCCCAATTTTCAGTTTTTTGAGTTGACCTGGTCAAAAAATAAAAGGGGGGGCATTAAAAGAGCACTGTAGAAGTTGCATAAAATCCTCCAAAAGAAAGTCTCTTGATTTAAACAGATTTAAAAAATAATTACTTTTGTTAACAAAAATGTCAAAAAAATAGAATATGTTTATGTTTAGTAACATACCACAAAGCAGTAAATCTGACAGCGGTGGACTTGTTGCCTGCTGCTTGGTACATTGTGATGTGAATCATCCTTAATACATGAACAAGCAACTTTAATATTTCTATGTTGTTTTTTTTCTTCTTCTCCAATCTTATGATTAAATTTAAAAACTGAAGGAACTGATCATTTGGAATAATGGTTTTACTGGTTTTATAATGAGTGAAGTGTAATCATAATCCCTTACAACCTACATGAGACACTATGAAGGCTGTCAATCTTTTGAACAAAGTGCCTTCGACATGTGAAGTGCCTATTCAATAAGGTTATCAAAGAATTAGAAAGTAGCAGGGACTTGTGGAAGGCAAGATTATAAGCTACAATCATTAAATATTAGCACTTCTGAGGCAGGTAATGGAAGTAATCATCCTTTTTGGTCAGGTATACTAAAAACAGAATTCATTTAGCATCTAGCCATGATATCATAAAATGTATCATCTCACGCTTGTTTCAACAGAACTAGAGTGATCAGAGACAGAGCTTCAGTTGTGAAGATGATTGGAATAAACTTAAAAGTGCATTGAAGAGTGAACCTACTAGCAATCCTGAAGTTAGGGAGGAACCAAAACAGGCCTAGGGTTATGATGAGAGATTTTCAGTCAAAAGATTATTTATCCAATGACAGTTGTATAATAAAATATAGAAGATTACTCCACAATCTTGATAAATATGCACTTGCTGATTTTAAGATATATTGTATTGTTTCTAATTTGAAATATTATGCAAACATTAAATTCTACCCTTTCATTTAACTTTAATTTACAATTTAAAAATTGTACTAGTAATCAATCTAAATGGTATGATTGCCTTTCACATATACAGGGTGAGTCAAGTTCAACGCCTCGGACTCTTGTGACCAAACGATACCACTTTTCGAAAAATTGACTTTGCGAGTGTATGTAGATCGAGTTGGACTATATTTTAAAAATAATGAATTTTATACAGGGTGTCTAATAAAAGCGTGACATATCAAAGTTATGTCTTTTTAAATGGAATACCCTGTATATTATTACATATTTAGATTGCCGGGTGCATTTTAGTGTGACTTTATGTATCACACATGGGACTTTAAGCGGACCGTTTAGGTGCAAATCACAATTTTGGGTATAGGTAGGTGTCAGAAAAAAATTGAATATCGCAGCTATTATAAATCTTAAGAGGGCTGTGACTTTGCCGTGTTACTAAGCATGAAATGTGTCAGCTTACGTTAGGCGGTCGAGTTCGAATTACATTTGTACTTGGAGAAATCGCTAGATCAATTAAGGAAACTTCAATCAAAGGTAACTTGATTTTTTCAAACGGGAATGCATAATTTTTTTATACGATCAAATGTGCAATTTCATAAGCTTTCTAATGATATGTGATTGTAAATATCAATCTCTGGTAGTTTTGATTTAATTTCAAATTTTCAGTAAAACCGGTGTTTTTCAATTTTGCCACCTATAAGCAACTTAGCAGGTCATGAAATATAAACAAAAAACTGTTCAGATGGACCAAAAGAACTAACTTAGCAGATAGTTATGGACGAACTAGAGTAAAGGGACAAAGTTATAAAAAAGACTTACAACAAATCAATTCTAACCAGAAATAGCAGACATAACACATCTAACGTCAAAAAGCAGCTGGAGTACGACAGAAATGGGTATTTTTCACAGCATACCGGCTACTACAATATTCTAAAGATTGACGATTCACAAAACCATTGTGAATTTTGAAATGAAAGAAAATTTACCACGTAATGTTGTTGGCAGTTTAATAGTTTCAGAATAAAATTTCACATTTCATGATTTAAAAAAATAGTAACCGATACCTCTGACTGGAGTTCTGCAAATTCTTCAATACTCATAAGCAAGATCGCCGAAAATGAAGAATAAATTAAAAATCTGCTCAAACTATTAAACATAATTTACTTGGCAGAAAATTAAAATATGATTTGTCAGTATTCCTTTTTTTGCGACCTTGCTAATAGATGCTGAAAAATCTAAAGGACGACAGTGAGAGGTATCATTATGTTTGACTTTGACGGAAATGACTACTGTTTTATACCATTAAATGTGAAATTGCGTTCTGAAGATATTAGACTGACGGCAACGATCGCTGAAAGTTTTTCTTTCATTTCAAAGTGTTTAGTGATTTTGGAAATGTTTAATATCTAGTACATTGCAGTCGCTAGTAGGCTGTAAAAATTATCCATTTCTGTCGTACTCCAGCTTCTCTTTAACCTTAGACATGTTACCGCCGTTGTTTCTGGTTAGAGTTGATTTGTTGTAGGGAATTTTTATAATCTTGTTCTTTTACTCTAGTTCTGCTGGATCTTTTTTCTAAGTTAGTTGTTTTCTTCCATCTGAATACGATTTTGTTTATATTTCATGGCCTGCTAGTTTGCTTATAGGTAGGGAAATTGAAAAACACTGATTTGATTGAAATCTCGAAATTTAATAAAAACTATCATAGATTGATATTCACAACCTCATATAATTAGAAAGCCGATCAAATTGCACATTTGATCGTATAAAAAAATTATGCATTCCCATTTGAAAAAATCAAGTTACCTTGGATTGAAGTTTCCTTAATTGATCTAACGATTTCTCCAAGTACAAATGTAATTCGAACTCGACCGTCTAAACTAAGCTGACACATTTCATGCTTAGTATCACGGCAAAGTCACAGCCCTCTAAGATTTATAATAGCTGCGATATTCATTTTTTTTTCTGACATCTACCTATACCCAAAATTGTGATTTGCACCTAAACGGTTCGCTTAAAGTCCCATGTGTGATGCATAAAGTCACACTAAAATGCACCCAGGAATCTAAATATGCAATAATATACAGGGTGTTCCATTTAAAAAAACATAACTTTGATATGTCACGCTTTTATTAGACACCCTGTATAAAAGTCATTATTTTTAAAATGTAGCCCTACTCGACCTACATACACTTGCAAAGTCGATTTTTCGAAAAGTGGTATCGTTTGGTCACAAGAGTCCGAGGCGTTGAGCTTGACTCACCCTGTATACAGGATGTCCCAGAAGTCAACGTCAAGCCGCAACGGGTTGACAGGATTAGTTGTAACTATCATGAGAAAAATCAGGAAAAAAATCTATCCCATGTAGTTTGAAAATTATGGGCAGTTAAAAAAGACCTAGAAATTTGGTAAAATTATAACAATTTTTCGGTTGTTATGGTTAACTTTTATTATTTTTGCTCATTTAAACGTTGGAACCGGAACCCTAAATAACATTTCTAGAAGTACAGTCAAAAATAATGACACAATTGCCCAAGTTTTCTAGAATGAAGACTATCTATTAAACTATGAATTTAAAATTTTCAAAGTTTGCTGACTTTAAAAGGCCCTCCTTTAAAAAAAAATGTACTAAAGTGCCTTGGCAAGTGCCATTTAAAGTTGGCGCATTTAACCACGATTGTAAAATGGTACAATACTTGTTAGTTTCATACTAAAAAAAAACGAGTAAAAAAATAAAAACCTCACGTAACCCGATTTTTGCTAACCCATTTCACTCAGGTCAGATGTCCTTTAACGGCACAAGCTTCTGGTAGGTTCTTAATTTTACGGCAAAATGATGAGAAAGATGGATAATGAACATATTTGCTATGAGTGAGCGAGACAGATAGTGACGCCAATTTTAGCAAAGTCAACAAAAATAGTTTAGTTTAGGTTTATTGGAATAAAAGTCAGGCAATAAATATTCAAACTGTTTACCATCAGCCTCAATACACGCCCTACGAGTACATCTTCTTAAAAAAGATGTACTTATTAGCCAGGCATATCCTCGAGAGTTGATGTCCTCAGCAGCTTGAGATATTCGTTTACGCAGCACAGCTACGCTCTCAATGGACTATTAATAAACTTTTTCTTTGAGAACACCCCGATAACAAAATTCCAGGGGATTTAAATCTGGGGAACAGGCTGGCCACGAGATAGTGCCTGAACGTCCACCTCCACCTTCCGGATATTTTTGGTCGAGAAAACCTATTATTTGCACTGCATAATGCGCTGGACAGCCATCTTGTTGATACCTCATGTGGCGACGATCTGTTAAGCGGTCTATAGACCTTGATGCATGCTGCGATTCAGGTATCAACTTCTACGTTTCATAACGCAAGTAGCAGCGTGTGCGTGAATCACGAATTTGGTATCAGTTGTGGCTTGCAGCGATGCAGATTCTAGAATCCTATTATGGACGGTGAGACATGTCGCCGAACCGGTGACGCTGATGCAAGTTTCAACGTGTATAGTATTGCATCGATGCAAAGAAATAATCCCACCCTACTATTCTTGTGTTGCATGAAATGTGCATGAAATATCAAGTCGATTCAGGCATCGCAACAGGTTTCGATTTGAGTAGGAACTTATGCAACTGATGCAAGTTTCATGAAACCTTGAGTCGATTGAGGAATCGCAGCTTACATCAACGTCTGTAGGCCGCTTTAGTGGTACGTCCTCTAACAAAGTTGGTAAATTTTATTGTAAAAAATGTAGGTAATTTGTGCCATTCAAATTCTCAGGCAGCTCAAAAGGTCCAACAATTTTGCCATTTAAAATTCCGGTCCACAGGCTTACTTAAAAGCGATACTGGAACCCGCCTTCTCGCATTAAATGTGCCTGGCTGATAAGTAGATCTTTTTTAAGAAAATGTAGGGCATGTATTGAGGCTGATGGTACACAATTTGAACTTTAAATGAAATAAAAAATGTTATTTCCCTATCTGACTTCTAATACAATAAACCTAAACTAAGCTCAGTCAAGGTTTTTCATTATTTTATTAATTTTACTTGTGTTTGTTGACTGCTAAAAGTGGCGTCACTATCTGTCTTGCTCACTCATGGCAAACATGTCCATTATCCACCTCTCTCATCATTTTGCCGTAAAATTAAGATCCTACCAGAAGCTTGTGTGAATAAAGAACATCTGACCTGAGTGAAATGGGTTAGCAAAAATCGGTTTACTTGTGGTTTTCCTTTTTTTACTCGTCTTCTTTAGTATGAAACTAACAAGTATTGTACCATTTTACAATCCTGGTTAAATGCGCCAACTTTTAATGGCACTTGCCAAGGCACTTTAGTATATTTTTTTTAAACGAGGGCCTTTCAAAGTCGGCAAACATTGAAAATTTTAATTTCATAGCTTAATAAATAGTCTTCATTCTAGAAAACTTGGCGCAATTGTGTCATTATTTTTGGCTGTGCTTCTAGAAATGTTATTTAGGGTTACAGTTCCAAAGTTTAAATGAACAAAAATAATAAAAGTTCACCACAATAACCGAAAAATTGTTTTGACCAAATTTCTAAGTTTTTTTTAAATGCCCATAATTTTCAAACTGCATGAGATTGATTTTTTTCTGATTTTTCTCATGATACTTGATAGTACCAATCCTGTCACCCCATTGCGGCTTGACGTTGACTTCTGGGACACCCTGTATAACCATAAGTATTGGGATGATTGTGTGAACAACATAAAGTTAATGGCAAAGGTTCGTTGGTACATCAAAACTATGTTTCTAGTTACAAATCTAAAATAGACTGTCATCACGTGACATAACAAGACAAATAACAAATTTGGTTTATTCTTTATTAAGCAATTTTAATGTCTTGTGGATGTACTAACAACCGATAAGTTTGACATTTTGGCCATGGCTATGACCAAAAAATGGCTCCAGCATGATTTTCCTTAAAAACTGTATCTGTCAATAATTATAATTTTTATAGCCCCCTAAATCGATCAGTCTAGGATTGGATCAAGGCACCAAACTAGATAATCTATTCCCAAGCATTATGAAATGATAATATTATTGCTATAGGTGATAATGTTAATTTATTGATTAATTCCAATCCTAGAACATACTGTTATCAATATTATGCAGCAATCAACAAATACAGTGTTCAAGAATAGATTGAGATTTTCAATGTCTTTGCACTGTCATTATTGTTATGTAAGCACACAGTACAGTATAATTCCTCAGAGGCTCATTGTACTAAAGGTAGCAACAAAAACATAACCTCTAATAACCTATGTTCATGTTGTTCTTTTCCACTTTTCATTGCTTGCTTGTGCTCAATTGTCCATGATTGCTCAGTGAGACTTTGGCCTATATAAAACATAGTTTTCTAACAATTTCTTAATATGAGTTCAAGTAATAATTAGATAAAGATGAACCAGGTTAAAAAAAAAGATGAAATTTCGAAAATTAAAGCACCCCAAATATTCTTGCTCACAGATCAACTCATTTTTTCAATCTTGTTCATTTATTATACCAATTCTTTTCTTGAAATCTGTAAAAATTTGACACTATTTGCTCAATTATGTTATATGAAAAAGTGTGCACATCTATTAAAACTACAGTATGCCATAAGCCAGACTAACCCCATTAGCTAGGTTTTTTCTGTATAGCCATAATGATATGGTTTTATTGAGGTATAGTGAGGAATAGTTTTTCCAATATCACTTGGAACAGCATAAAAATGCTTTAGCAGCATTTCCTTTGTAAAATGTGGCAGATTCAAAGACAGTGCAACAGTTAATAATTTTATAGGCTACATGGCCTTTGAACCTGCTGTGTTTTACAAAATAAATGATGCTCAAGTTTTATACTGCTCCAAATGATTTAAGAAAAACTATACACTTCAGGTCCACTGACCTATATTTTACAATGAATAAATAAATGTTACTATTAGCTATTGGTAGTTCAACAGTACTGAACCTGTGTTAGAATAGGTATCAGTTATGTATTCTGGACACCTATTTCCAATTTTCATAACCTATTCCCTGTTATATTTAATGGCACATTGTTCATGCCTTTCAATAAGTTTCGAGTATCTTAGAGTCTATGCATTCTGTTTGCATATACCTAACTACAGAAAGCAATTGTTTTATTTCTATATCAAAGATAAATTATGTGTTAGCTTTGTTGAATATTATATACAGGGTGTTCCTGAATTTCCTTGACATGATATTCTCGTAACAAAAAAAAGTTCAAACGAAAACTGAGTGGAACTTTTGAAGGTACCATAGGGTCTCTCATACCATGCATGCTTTCAAAACATTTTTTTTCACATCAACCCATTAAACTCACCTCCAACTTTTTTTTCAAATAGCACATGTTTTTGACCTCATTTATGTTGGAAAAGCTGTGGGGTGCTATATGAAAAAAAAGTTGGGGGTGAGTTGTAAGGGTTGAAGTACAAAAAAAATATTTTGTACCCACTCAGTTTTCTTTTTAACTGTTTTTCTGATGAAAATATTATACCTCAAATCATACATTTTATTTACCTTATGCTGATAACTGTGTATAAAATCGAAGATACTGCAAGATTTTAAATAAAACAAAGACTCTTAATATGTGCAGGAGAAACTATATTTTTGCTATTATAAAAAAAGTTAGGGATAGGGTGACCATACGTCTGGAAAATACCGGACATGTCCAGAAATTTGGAACTAAATTTCATGTCCAGGCGGAATTACAAAAATCGGTAAAATATCCGGAATTTGAACCGCAATCGAAAAATAGTTGGCACAACATACAGCAAAATGAACAAATACAGCTAATAGGCAGGCAAAAAATCACAAAAATCGGTAAAATGTCCGGAATTTGAACCCAAATTGAAAATAGTTGGCACAATATACCAATATACAGCAAAACAAATACAGTTAGCGGACAGGCAAAAAAGGCACACTACTGTCGCTTGACGGCCCATCTGTCTTCATTCTCTTTCTGTCCACCCCATTCCCCCACCGCTCCCCCCCCCCCTCGGTGAGCCTGGTAAGCCAAGCGTCCAGGATTTATGTATGAAGTATATGGTCACCCTAGTTAAGGATGAGTTATAAGGGATGAAGTAAAAAAAATGTTTTGTAGACATGGTATGATAGATCCTATAGTACTCCTCCTATAGTACCACTCAGTTTTAGTTTGAACTTTTTTTGTTATGCAAATATCATGAATCAATGAAATTCAGAGATACGCTACAATTTAGTTATTTTATGTAAAATTATTGATCTCATTTTTTACATCAGATGTACATGTCCAATTTGTTTTTTGGTAAATAGCATAAAATGTAATATTACTGTTTTTATTTTTGGTTTTATACCAAATATGTTGGTACTTGTTTTCTATGTTTTAAATGTGTTTACCGATTCATTTTGACCCTTAAATAATTTTATTTTATTTGCCTTTATAACTAGAATCTATACATTTTTTGTTGTATCAAATATAGTATTTGTAATTGAGAAATGCAAATGATTTATTTATTACTCTTACAAGTATCAAGTCAGCAGATCATTGCGAGCCAAACTCAATATAGATTGATAAACCCAGCTGCATTTTAGTTAAAAAGCACTATATCTCAACTAAAAATGCTTCATTTCAATTAGATAAGTGGTGCTGTGCTGTATTTTGAATAAAGTGAAGTCTTCACAAATTACAGTAGGTGGTGTGTTATATGGTAAGTACTATACAATTACAATAATTACAATGCTAGTACCATGCTGTGTATTAGCTATAGGAGTATTAGAAGTATGGAAGAAGAACTAAAATATGTATTTGAAATTGCTACCAAATCGGAAAAGACAAAATTCTGATAAGATATTAATAAATTTTTTTCTATAAGAGCCCTATTTTTGGCAATATAGATAGTAAGTATTATATCTTTTAAAGTATTGTATTCAAATTACAAATGAAGTATATTAAGGGATGATATACATTTATAGCATATTATTTAAAGGCATACTTCAGTAATATGTGCAATACTTTAAATGATATCTGATAGTGGAGACAAACATTACATATAAATCACAAAGCTCATTTACATTGTAAAACTCAATCTGCTATAGTCAAATCAGATGGTGTCATCTTAGCATACACCAGTTTCACAATCAACTTAAAAGTAGTATTTGAAACTTGACCTGGCGAGGTATAATTGAGGCATTAATAGCAAGAGTGGCCTATCCCACATAAACAAGAAATGTGGAAAACTTTAAATACTGAACACTCAGCTCATATATTTGCAATACTATAATGGCTTATGACTGATTTTACTCTTTTACAGAGATGTCGCTATATGTATCATTAAATAATTGATATATTTCCTATTATCAGCAAATCTTTCTCAGCACTTTAATCAGCTTCTGAATATTGGAGATAGGCCACTCTGGCTCTCAATCCCTTAAGTTAAAAATCTGAAGGGTTTTCCTCGACTAAACAAGCTCCTTTTTACTTACATTGTATTGTTATGATAATTTTTAGCAGCTTTATTTTAAGCTCTCACAAATTGTGTTATAAATTTGATTGTCATCTAAAATTAGTGGTATGGTGTAGAAAATCTAGGTTCTTGGATCTTCAAACATTTCACAACATATAATGATACTGGCTTGCCATCACTCTATCTAATGTACTTGAGCAAATCAAGATTTAAGTTGTAAATGAGACTACAGAGTACTGCTCCACTAATATTTGTTAAAGAAATTGAAGTCCATAATGAAACATGATTAAATTATACTATACAAAAAGGTTGTAGCTTTGTAGGTGCTTACTTTGTCTTCAGGAGGGCATTTGAACAGGTTAACAAAAGTCTGTTGTATGTTCTTTGAAAACCGGGGGGCAAAAACGTCCTTATCAGGTCCAAATTGATGTCTTGACTGTCTCACTATTGAATCTATTACATAGAGTCCAGGCACTTTGTATTCTGGTTTACACTTTAAAATGAACTTTTCGACACTCTGCACAACATGTTTATAGAACTTAATGGCTTTGATGGCTCCACGGGTTAGAGCAGTCATCTTTGCTTTGGATATTGGAGGTTTCACCTCGTAGAGGGATGAAAGCTGTAAAGAAAGAACTTATTAGTGTACAATTCAAAAACGCCGAAAGCATTCTTAGAGTAAAATTGAAATAAATCTTCAAAGCTTTGTGATATCGGCATTATCAACGACCTAGCGGAACGTTTTACTTACCTCTAAATTAAATGCTTTTACCGCCTCCATATTGTAATTTTGCTATTTTATATTAATATTAAGGAAAATTTGTTGTTACCAAACGATTATTTTATGTTGATACACGTGAAACTGAGTAATACGAAAATACAACGGGGCACCTTTACAAGACGCCATTTTGCCATCAAAATCAAGGACCAAGGGGCAAGGAAGCACAAACACAAAACCAACAAAACACAAAACAATCAGGAAAGAAACGGCGACTACCACCACGAAACATATACACTGAACTACCACAAAAAGTGATTCAGGCACCGACGATAAAAAGAGATGGACCATGGCCGACTCTACACTAGGCCGGAGCCTTAGATGTGGCAACGTGGCTTAGCTGTCAAATAGTGGCCCGGTTACCGTAAATTGTTTTATAGTTTCAGAATAATAATTATTACATTTTATATGTATTAAGAGTTCATCTCGGTTGATAAATCAAGAAAAATACTTTTTAGAGCTACTACTGTAGTGAGCAACTGGGCACTGTCAAAACCGATACCAAATTTAGAAATAGCCAAAGTGATCAAGACGTCTAGTGGTGGAATTTAGAACCCAATGTTGCACATACACAGAAGTGTTATGATATGGTTTTTTTTATTATTTGTTTCTTAACATTTGTTTTGTATTTATTAATCATGAGTGCTGAGTGTTTCTGGTATGATTTTATTACTTGATTCTTGTATTTATCAAATCACGAGTGCTTTGTATTTCATATGTTTTACTGGTGAAGTATTTATATTGATATGTTGAAATATACGATTCAAAATGTCCCAATAATAGTGGTAAACTGGCTCTTGTTATTGATATTGTACAATAAAGAAATTGTTATAAACATTCACAGTCTAAATGATAAATCATAATAATAATACATGGTGGGCTAGGTCTCTGTTCAACGCCAGGGAGAGAAAAATGGATAGGATGTGGAAAAATGTAAAATATCAGCATATATAAATAAATAAATATAACCAACACATAAAAGAGTAAATAAAGGAAATAATTGGATATCTAAAATGTAAGCATAATAGCAAGCATAGCAGCATAGCAAGCATGGTATATAAGCATATAAATAGATCAATAAATAAATATAAACAATAAACAACATAAAAGGGCTGGTTAGAGGAAACCGTATAGTTCGTGAAACACGTGAGTCAACCCACTTCCACCTACGGTAAGTGATTAGGCCGTCCCGGTCAGACCACGGTTTCCACAACCATAAAATAAATATCGTATATAAATAAAGGGGATCAGTAAAGGTTGAAATAGATACATCTAAATAAGACAGAGTTATCTCTGTTCACCACCAGCCTGCAATACCTCAGGACCTAGCTAGAGTAGACGTAAATCAGAGACCCAACACCATTTAAAGTCGTCTTAAAACCCGAATGTATAGTCTACATTGCGAAACACTTTAAAATATCGTAGCCAGACCACATTAGTTAATAATACAAACTCAAAAGACAACATACCTGCAAATATTCGTGAAAAAGACCCAAAAACCCTTCTGTTGAAATTTTGGCCTCCCGCTTGTTACGTTTTTCCAAAAACAATCCCCAGTCGTAATTATTAAACAAACTATCCACCAAAACCATAGCAACGATATCACAACCCACTACTTTATTCAAGTTTCAAGTGACTCAGCACAAAACAGTAGCTTTAGTCACAGAATGAAAGGAAAGGAAGGAAGCATTACAGAACAATATCTTTTTCTGTGAACACGGATTGACAATTAACACAGAATGAAAGGAATTTTTGTTCTATGAAAAATCACTCATGAATTGACCAATAACAAAATATCTGAACAATATAGGATAATCAAATAAATTAC
This sequence comes from Callosobruchus maculatus, assembly GCA_951848785.1. NCBI lineage: Eukaryota > Metazoa > Arthropoda > Insecta > Coleoptera > Chrysomelidae > Callosobruchus > Callosobruchus maculatus. Next base: position 293,135 of record CATOUR010000186.1, read on the forward strand.
TCAACTGAACTTCATCAATTGACTACACTCGTACACTTATATTATAACAACAAATTTTAATCTTTTCCTTCTACCATCTGTCACTGCCGTCAATGTCAAATTTTGGCAGCCTGACAGCTAAACGTGCGTTCTAACGTATGACAGCCAGGAGCGCGTTCCGGATCACCACACTACTGCTAATACCACTTACATCTGATGTCTGGTTCATCGTAGTTAAACACTACAAAATAAAACTAAACGCAACCTGTTTCCTGCTGCCACTTCCACTTCCACTTAAATGAACACTCAATTTACTTTGTAAATTTTCACTTGAGCTCGAAAAATTCACTATTAGGTCACTCTGAAGCCATTCTTGCTGGTCTTGATTCTCCTTTCACTATCAAATCCTTTCATAGGTGTGCCCAGATGTGTTCTATTAGAACTGTATTTTTCTGTGATATTTCGGAGGTCCAGAAAACATTGTAGGTACCACATTGTGCTTTGAAATAGGTCTTATCCTTGGAAATGTTTGTAAATTATTGTCTTTATTCTTATAAATATAACCAGCCCTTAGGAGGAATACCTTTCACCCACTTCTGTCTATGTCATTTATTGGAAGCACAATTGCTAGTGCAACCAGGTACTACAGACTTTGCAGGCATCTTTTTATTTTTATAGTTTTGTTTCTGCAGGTAAATAATTAGAAACACATTTAAAATCACCTTCCAATCTTCTTTTTCACTCTGGAAGGTTATGTTTGGTATGTTCTTTATTGGAAGCACAATTGCTAGTGCAACCTGGTACTACACACTTTGCAGGCATCTTTTTATCTTTATAGTTTCGTTTGTGCAGGTAAATAATTAGAAACACATTAAAAATCACCTTCCAATCTTATTTTTTACTCTGGAAGAATTACACTAATGACAAAAGCTCGGCCGACTATTCTGTGTTGCCATATTGCAATGCTCGAGCCTAGTGAGTAGAGTCGGCCATGCACCACTGCACTATGCTGTGCTATGCACGCGTACCTATTTTGTGTTCAGTCAGCTGATATCTTATCTTTCAAATCATGGCCGCCTTTACTCACTAGGCCGGAGCATTGAAATATGGCAACACTGTTCGCGGGCCGAGCTTTTATTTGTTGTTGTCATTAGTGTATTCTTTCAGAGCAAAAAATATGGTTGGAAGGTGATTATTAATGTATTTCTAATTATTTACCTGCACAAACGAAACTATAAAGATAAAAAGATGACTGCAAAGTGCAATTGGAGCTTCCAAACAAGGACATACCAACATAACTTTCCAGAGTAACAATGAAGAGTGGAAGGTGATTTTTAATGGGTTTCTACTGATTTACCTGCACAAATGAAACTACAAAGATAAAAATATGCCTGCAAAGTGTGTAGTACCAGGTTGCAATAGCAATTGGGGCTTCCAAACAAGGACTTACCAACATAACCTTCCAGAGTAACAACGAAGAGTATTTTGAACCACAATGTGGTACCTACAATGTTTCCTGGACCTCCCAAATATCACAGAAAAAGACAGTTAATAGAACTCATATGGGCATGCCGAGGGCATGCATCTGGGCCAGGCACGTATTTAGGGGGGGGGGGTCAGGGGGGTCCGGACCCCCCCCGAAACGTTATAAAATGCCGTCTAAAAAATGGAATCCACAAATTTGCACCCCCCCCCCCCCCGCAAATTTAAGGATTTAAGGTGGCAACTCTAATCTGGACCCCCCCCCCCCGAAAGGTCAACCAAGTGACACCCATAATCTGGACCCCCCCAAAACCAAATCCTGGATACGTGCCTGATCTGGGCATACCTACGGAGAGTTTTGATAGTGAAAGGGAATCAAGACCGGCAAGAATGGCTTCACAGTGACCTAATAGTGAATTTTTGTAGCTCAAGTGACAATTTACAAAGTAAATTGAGTGTTCATTTAAGTGGAAGTGAAAGTGGCATCAGGAAACAGGTTGCGTTTATTTTTATTTTGTAGTTTCTGACTACGAAGAACCAGACATCAGATGTAAGTGGTATTAGTGGTAGTAGTTCTAAAAAGTATTTTTCTCAATTTATTAACCGAGATGAACTCTAATACATATAAAATGTAATAATCATTCTGAAACTATAGGGCTACTATTTGACAGCTAAGCCACGTTGCCACATCTAAGGCTCCGGCCTAGTGTAGAGCACGTGGGGGCAACTAGCATTACAGAATGGGAAACAGGGCGGGGCCAATGTGGTGGACATATTGCAACCCAAAATAATGGCGGCCCAGACCACAGAAACACTAATCAGCCCGCATTTCTGCGATCGGTGGTTGACAACGGCGCGAAATTCAATGATCTTCTCTAGAGGTTCTTCATGATGTCTTCAGTTTTTAAAAGCGACACATTAGCTTTAACCAATTAAAAAGTAGCTGTAATAATGCATAATGACAAAAATTTAGCAGCCACACTAAACGCGTCGACCAGTTGCCCTCATAGATCAAATACGAACATATTTTGAGGCAAATACCGTATAACTCAGAAGAAGAACAACATTCGAATTTCCCTCCAAGCGCCGCCGACATTAACCTCGTTTTTCTTTGCTTTCAGTGTTGTTTTGGTTTGCTAAATACATTGCTTTATTTGTGAAACTGTTAATGGAAAACTGTTGATGGAAAATTTGTTCAAACATTATTTTTTATACTCGAATGTGTGATTGAATTTGTTAGGGGGTTTGAACTGTTTGAAGGCATCAAACTGTACAACCACAAAGTAGGTATGAACTACAGCCAGCAAGCAAGAAATAAATGGGGCTCAAACGCTATATACCTAACTCCTGATGAAGTGCAACTTTAGTTAAATGAGCGAGTACAAAGCGTAAGTATATTTATTACTGCATTTCTGTGCAATACCTTACACTATTTATTAGTCATTCATACACTCTCACTACTTTAATTTTCTATTCTATTTTAGATCATACACAACCACATCTGAGTTATAGGTTGTAGGATGCTGCATTGTCTGCAGTGGCAGTGTCTACCTTCATTTTGATGAATATTATTGCAATGAGAGACAAGCTATTCAGTGGACAAGCTTATACATACAAGTGACCAACAAAGATGGAGAAACCAATGTTAAGCAGTGCCTTCTCAGTTATGGATTTGACAGATTGGCAATAGGATGCTCAACACAGATGAAAATAGAAAATAATACTTGCAGAGGCTAGGGCGCTTTAAGTATTCTACAGCAAAGCTAAGTAAGTACATCCTGTTTACTTCAAGAAAAAGCCAGTGATGTTATACAGTTGATCAGCCTAAAGACTAACTGTACAAAGTGTGAGGTACAATTAAAAGTTTCAATTTTTATAACTAATTCATTTTTATTATGTCTCGAACCTATTTGCTATATTTCATATTTATACTCTCAAAATTTGCGCAATTCAAAGTTCTCCTCATAAGCATTTCTGTGATTTGACTAGGATGTGAAGTTGTGGATATTGATTACATTTCAATCAATTCTAATCTTCTATCTGTAACAGCTATTTCAATTTTTTAGATGATCAATAAAAAGTATTAAATTTATTTTGATTTATTTTGGTGGGTATTCATAAATACAGATGTTCTTTTTTATAAAGTGGAAGATATGGGTGGGGTTTTCATTTATTTATTTATTGATTGTACAATTTGAAATCATAAATAACACAAAATTATATCATGTGTTCCTGTTTTAATCCTATAGTTTTGACAAAGTTAAATGCTAAGGAACCATATGGTTCAATAGGTTACGCTGCAGGTTTGCTAGGCTGTGAAATTGTGGATATTGATTAAATTTCAAATAATTCTAATCTTCTCTCTGTGACAACTATTACATACTATTGTTTTATGATCAATAAAAAGTATTTATTTTGACTTATTTTGGTTGGTATTCATAAATACAGATGTCCATTTTTATAAAGTAGAAGATATAGCTGAGATTTTCATTTATTTATTTATTTATTGATTGTTGGTTTCATATTAATTTTTTTTACTTGGCTTGGCATACCACCACTTAAAATAAAGGGTAATGTGCCAGAACAATACCTTCATGATGGTGTGGAAATTTTTATATACTAGGGTAATCAGGTGCAAGATTAAAAAGCATGGACCTTGGATACTCTAGTTTAGTAGCATATTACATTTCTTGCTAATATTTTTGACTCTGTTTCATGTGGTTACTTTATTCACTGTAGGTCAAACTGAGACGAGGTGAGGAATGAAAACATGAAACATATGCTTGATGGAACTTCAATAAAGAATATTATTATTGTTATACTTGAATATATTTTGTGACAATTTGTATTATATTATTTATAAATTACACATAGAATAATCATATTTAATATTTTTTTGCAAATAAATGAATGAATGAATGAATGAATAGGTATATTAATTTTTTTGCTCCGATTTTTAAATTTTTGAGCCAATCACTAATTGATTGATTGAAATCAAAAATCAATCAATCAGTCAATGATTGGCTATCATCAAATATGATAGTTTTGATATAAAAAGGTGGAGCATCTACAGATTTGCGCAACGATGTGGCAACATCGCCTCGAATTCTTTATATATCTTGCAACCCTGCGGCGGCCATGTTGCGACCCAAAATAATGGCCGCTGACATTGACATAAGTCATTCGTGTTTCCAGTCAAATAGCACGGAATTGTGCCTTCTTAACCGTACCTATTTTGTGGTGTAGAGTCGGCCATGTTCAAATAGACGGTTTGTGTTTGTGCATGGCCGACTCTACACTAGGCCGGAGCCTTAGATATGGCAACGTGGCTTAGCTGTCAAATAGTTGGCCTATAGTTTCAGAATAATTATTACATTTTATATGTATTAGAGTTCATCTGGGATAATAAATTAAGAAAAATACATTTAGAACTACTACTACTACTACTACTAATACCACTGGTTCATCACACTCGGACACTACAAAATAAAAATAAACGCAACCTGTTTCCTGCTGCCACTTCCACTTCCACTCAAATGAACACTCAATTTACTTTGTAAATTGTCACTTGAGCTAGAAAAATTCACTACTAGGTCACTGTGAAGCCATTCTTGCTGGTCTTGATTCTCTTTCACTACCAAATCTTTTCGTAGGTATGCCCCAGATGCATGCCCAGATGAGTTCTATTAACTGTATTTTTCTGTGATATTTGGGAGGTCCAGAAAACATTATAGGTACCACATTGTGCTTTAAAATATGTCTTATCCTTTGAAATGTTTGTAAATTATTGTCTTTATCCTTATAAATATAATCAGCCCTTCCGAGGAATACCTTTCACCCACTTCTGTTTATGTCCCTTATTGGACGCACAATTGCTAGTGCAACCTGGTACTACACACCTTGCAGGCATCTTTTTATCTTTATAGTTTCATTTGTGCAGGTAAATAAGTAGAAACACATTAAAAATTACCTTGCAACGTTCTTTTTACTCTGGAATAAGGTTATGTTGGGCCATGGTTTGGTATGTCCTCTATTGGGCTGCAACCTGGTACTACACACTTTGCAGGTATCTTGTTATCTTTATAGTTTCGTTTGTGCAGGTAAATAATTAGAAACACATTAATAATCACCTTCCAACCATATTTTCTGCTCTGGAAGAATACACATGACATAACAACAAATAAAAACTCGGCCCGCTGATTCAGTGTTGCCATATTTCATGCTCCGCCCTCGTGAGTAAAGTCGGCCATGTCTAGGGAAATCTAGGGAATTTGTAGTAAAAAATCTAGGGAAATAAGAAAAAATCATCTGGCAACCGTGCTCATGTGTCATGATGTTTTGTGGTGTCATGTGCTACTTCCGGTGAATGTTTGTAGGTTGGGAGTTGCAAGTTCAAATATTTTTGTGGCTCAAATCACTGGTTCAAATTAATATACCACATATACCTGGTGTATACCTGTTTTGTGTCATATACTTCCAAAGTCCAAAATAAAAAAATCGAGGCATTTCAGAGAAAAATTATACGCACTAGTAAATATAGAAGCATGGTTGCTCAAACTAGTCAAACATAAGCTTACCATTGAAGTTTCGAAGTGATTAATTTAATTTTACCATGGCTCGTTTTTATACCATAAGATCCAATATTATAAATAGTGCAATTATTGATTGTGCTTCTAAAAGGATCTTTAAAGTTCGTCTAGATGGTAGTGAAAACTATGCTACTGTAGGGTATGAACAGATTGATGACAACACATATAATTTGGTTCATACTAATATACCAGAGGAATTGCAAGGTCGAGGACTTGGTACTATCTTAGCACAAGTATGGTTTTTGCTTGTTAATTTATTTTTTTCACAGAAATTTTATACTTTTGCAGAGAATATTTGAACACTTGGTAAACAAGAATAAGAAATTTAAACTGACCTGTGAGTTTCTTCAAAATGTGTATGCTAAGAAGTTCAGTGATAAGTATTCTGCTTATGTGATATAATTACAAATAATAATAATGTTTATTATGTTTTTTGTAATTAATGTTAATAACTCAATAGAAATGTTTTTCCTCCATACAGCTGAATAAAAATTCTGCTCCAGAGGGAGATATTGCAGTATGAGATTTAGGCATAGAAGATGGGAAATTATTCTTGGACCTACAATATATACATCTTGTCCAGGAGTCCCTTCCAATATTATTGTCAATGAGATCCTATTGTGGTATTTATTTCTTTTGGTATATTTGGTCCACCCAACACCTATCATGAAAAAAGTGATACCTAAAATGACTTTTAGCATCAATCAACAATTTCATATTGGGATTTTACAGACAAAATTTAAAATAAAAAACTAATTGATGTATCTAAACATCAGCTATAAAACTTATGATGTTAGTATAAACAAAATTCTTTTCATGAAGACCTTAATGAGCAATAGAATAAAAATTAATATTATACCTACTCTGTGGCAGGCATGTTTAACCATTGACCTCTTAGCTCTTACCCTTAAGACTTCAATGTTCTCAATCTTTGATGCCTAACTCTCAAGAAATCTCTGGAAAGGTGCACAATCGCAGACATTACCTGTGCCCTTAAGGTTATGTTACTGAACCATTTGTTCATTTGTTGTGACTATATGATCAGAACGTAGCTACGCCACTGCTCATTACGTCAGCAGTGCGCATTTTTCGCCGCCATCCAAACCACTGGGATCCAGGAACAACCGTCAGACAGCGGGACGTCAGCGTATATGTTTTGTGGTGGGAGGGCGGGACGAGGGGAGCAGTCTGCGAGCAACCACCAAACAGAGCAGACACGTGACAGCATTTTCTCAGTTCGTCAGTCCACGCCAAAAAGCAAAGATTACAGAATTGAAAAAAGACAATTTTATTTTCATTGTAATGCATACATACATATTTACATTTATTGTAAGTTCAGTGCAATAAACAGCAGTTACACTATAATAGAAAGAAATTTCAACCCATAATAATTTTTCATAGTTTATTACATAGTAGTAGTAGTAGTAGTAGTAGTAGTAGTAGTGCTTTATTTGCATAAATTTTTAAGAGAATAATTGAGCAAATAGTGTCATGTACAAAACCTTAAAATATATACAGATTACATACATTGGTATTTATATAATGAAATAGAAAACAAAATCAAAAGACAGATATGCTATGGCACTGGCATTTGAAAAAAAAATACATTTAAAAGAACATGAGTACGTAACATAAGTTATTGGACAATACAGGTACATATAATAAAATCTTGGTTGGGATACATGAATCATTTTTTAGCAGGTAACAGTTTAAACTACTATGGAGTATACTGTAAGTAATCTGTTATTGTATATGGTTCCAAATTGACTAAAAAAGAAAAAAGTCTTTTTTTAAATGTTTCTAAATTTTGTTCATATTGTAATTCCACTGGAATTCTATTATAGAGTTTTACACACATACAGGGTGGCCAATCAGGTGACGATAATAATTTTTTTTTAGATAGCCCGTACCGAGACCTATCCAAAACACCCCCATGTATATGTACCGATTATTGATAGTTTTCGAGTTATAATTTTTTTTTTGAAAACTTAGAGATTTTCCAGTTTTTCCAAGAAATCGTCAAAAACAAGAATGCTTTTTGGATTATATTTTTTTCTGCAATTATACTCAGTATTAGGCCTATTTTAATATCCAAAAAAGAGAACCTGTACATCCGAACAATAATTAAGTACATTTTGGGCCCAAAGTTTGAGATCTCTGTTTTGTCAGGAGACCAAAACCTTCAAAATAAAATTAAAAATACTTATGCCGGGTTCTGGAGCCCCAATCTAATCTTAAAAGCTCTGCAAGACATTGCACTTTCGAAATAATAATGAAAAAATAGCACTTATGGGGGCATTTTGTGTCGTACGTGACTGTTAAAGGTAAAAAGGTGATAATTCACGAATTTTTAAAATGATTTAAAAAACTATTATTTTACTTCATTATGACAAATTAAAGAAAAAAAACTCATAACAACTAATAAACACGATAATCATTGATGTTTTAATCACTTTTAATCAAAAAAATTAATACCTGTGCTTTTTGCTGTGTACTATTGAACTTCTGCTAAATTAAGTTGTATGGAAAGTTAACAAAGGAAAGGAATAATAAAACAACAATCTGACTTTTAATTCCATTGCGGAATTACCTGGGAAGCGTCATCGTAGCATACGCCATTCCTTTTACTTCCCACACCGATAGGTGAAGGAAGAATTGTGATCGTGAAAATTTTCGATTTTGAGATAATAGGTTTTTTGGGCGTTTTATAATGTCTACATAACGAAAATCCGCGTCACTCATTTCCTTCGTTCTGTCTGTCGGTCTGTCTGTCTGTACGCGTTTTTCTAGCCTCGTAATCTCAGTAACCGCTGCATGGACTGTGCTGAAATTTGGGCAGCAATATGCTGTGGGGTCTTAGTAGGTAATGCTGCTTTAATTTTGGAAATCGGTACATGGGCGGCGGAGTAATTAAAACAAAAATTTCAAATATTCCTCAAACTTCGTTTTTAGGCGTTTTAGAGGTTCTTGATCTGCGTTTTTTTGGGTGGAGGTGGAATTTGGGTGTTTGGGGGGTAGGGGGTTGAAAAACTGAAAAACTTGTTGTATTCAGGCTGTCTACTGACCTGTCCAGGAAGACCTAGCGATATAAATCACCTTTTTAGGTCCATCCGAACATTGCCTTGCCTAGTACCGAAAATTAATTAACACAACTGCGCTTCGCCGACATGAGCTTGCAAAAAGCTACTATGAAAGAAAGGAATGGCGTATGCTACGACATCGCTTCCCAGGTAATTCTGCCATCAAATTGGAAGTCAGATTATTGTTTTATTATCCCTTTCCTTTGTTAACTTTCCGTACAACTCAATTTAGCAGAAGTTCAATAGTACAGAGCAAAAACACTCCAGAAATCACAATTTGGGTATTAGTTTTTTTATTAAAAGTCATCAAAACATCAATGATTATCGGGTTTGTTAGTTGTTACGAGTATTTTTTCTTTAATTTGTCATAATAAAGCAAAATCATAGTTTTTTAAATCATTTTGGAAATTCGTGAATTATCACCTTTTTACCTTTAACACTCACGTACGGCGCAAAATGTCCCCATAAGTGCTACTTTTTCATTATTATTTCGAAAACGCAATGTCTTGCAAAGTTTTTAAGATTAGTTTGAAGCTCCAGAACCAGGCATAAGTATTTTTAATTTTATTTTAAAGGTTTTGGTCTCCTGACTAAAAACAGAGATTTCAAACTTTGGGCTCAAAATGTACTTAATTATTGTTCGGATGTACAGGTTCTCTTTATTGGATATTAAAATAGGCTTAATACTGAGTATAATTGCAGAAAAAAAATAAAAGCCAAAAAGCATTCTTGTTTTTGTTTTTGACGATTTCTTGAAAAAACTGGAAAATCTCTAATTTTTCAAAAAAAAAATCATAACTCGAAAACTATCAATAATCGGTACACATACATGGGGGTGTTTTGGATAGGTCTTGGTACGGGCTATCTAAAAAAAAATTATTATCGTCACCCGATTGGCCACCCTGTATAAGCTGGGCTACACTCAGTCAGAGCTAATCTGTGAGTAGGAATATTTAGGTTTGAGCTTCTTGTGTTGTGTTCATGATTTGGCAAAAGATGAAAAAACAGTTGAAAATTTTTATGGATGAACATGACACATTCGAATATGTAAGTGGCAATGAACGTTAAAATGTTTAGGCTTTTAAATTTACCCCTACAAAAATCTCTGACTTTCAATTCAATCCTAATATTATTCTCACAGATCTCTTTTGAATTTTCATGATCTCTGGTGCTCTCACAGCACCTCCCCAGAGCATTATTCCATAGCGCATGATTGAGTAAAAGTTTGCATAGTATATGGAAAGCAATACATTCTGATCCACATAATTTTTTAAGATTCTAAATGGAATAACAAGCTGAATTTAGTTTTTTTGATACATTCTGAACTTGAGTGTCCCAATTTAAATTTTGGTCTATGTAAAATCCTAAAAATTTTGCACACTGGGACAACTCAACTTTCTGGGAGAGGAGTTCTAGAGTCTCAGGATATTGATCACGCGACTGTCTGGTCCTAAAGCAAACAGCAACTGTCTTATCACTGTTTAACAAGAGCTTATTCCCACTAAACCACCTCTCGGCCCTTTCCAAACCAATTTTTGCATTCTCAAAAAGTTCGTCAAGTGAAGCAGCGGAGAAACGAGTGTTAGTATCAAAGTTTACAAGATTTGTAGAATCATTTGTGACAGCATCAGGTAGATCATTAATATATACAAGAAAGAGGAAAGGGCCTAATACACTCCCTTGTGGTATTCCTAAATTAATATTAATAGTGTCTGACAGAGTACTTGAGTTCTTTGAGTCCAGACAAACCATTTGAGATCTACCTGAAAGATATGACCTTATCCACCTTAAAGCTGGCCCTTGTATTCCATACAGCTTTAGTTTTTCTAAAAGCAAACTATGATCGAGACTGTCGAAAGCTTTAGATAGATCGAGAAAACCTCCTAAAGTTTTCTTTTTTGCTTCTAATGTTCCTATGATTTTAGCAATAAAGTCATATGTTGCAGTCTCAACTGATCTGCCCTGCAAAAATCCATGCTGCGAGTTTGAAATTAAATTATTTTTTAGAAAGAAATTCTGTAATCTGTTAGACAATGCACTTTCAAAAATTTTGGAAAATGATGAGAGTAAACTTATAGGGCGGTAATTTTCTATTTTTGAAGGATCGCCTTTTTTATGCAGTGGTTTAAGCATTGCGAGTTTCAGCTGCTTTGGAAAAGTGCCAAGCCTAAAAGAATTATTAATTAGGAATGACAACGGGGCAGTTATTTCCGATGCAACGTACTTTATTAAGTGAGTCGAGATCTCATCATACCCAGAACTATGTGTATTTTTTAGCTTCGATATTATAGTCAGTATTTCCATGTCAGAGACTATTGAAAGGTACATGCATTCTATATTTTCATCTATATTTAACGTAAAATTATCAACGGGTTTGATTTTTTCTATTTCTTTTGTTGCTACACTTGCCATATAGTTGTTTATATCATTACTAAGACTCTGGGGCTCTCCTTGCAAACCTAGGTTACTTTCAGATTTTTTAGAACCACCCCTTATCTCTGAAACTATTTGCCAAGTGACCTTGGTTTTATTATCACAATTGTTGAGCCTGTATTTATAATAGTTTTTTCGTGATTCTGTGAGGAGGAAATTGTATTTACGCTTTTCTGCTCTATATTCGTCCTTATACCTCTGAACATTTGCACATATTGAATAAAAAATATCAAGCCTTTTTTTAGAATCCACTATTTCTGGTGATTTTGACCAACTTCGTTTATTATTTTTTGTAGAGGGAAAAGTTCTTAAACAGTCGGAAAACAGAGAGTGAAAAATGTTCATAAAAGTCTCCCACTGACTATCAATGCTTGTGGAACAACAATCAAAAACTGGTTTCCAGTCTACTTCACTCAACAGATATTTGAAGAGTTTTTTATTTTCTGCAGTGTATGAACGCTTTTTCGCGTGTTTGCTATTTGTAACTTCACATTCGAATGTTAGCTTTTGTGCAGTATGATCAGATGTATGCGGGTTGAAAATTACAGAAGTAAAATTATCAATATTTGTGAAAATATTATCTATGCAAGATCTCCTGTGTCCATCTATACGTGTGTAATCTTTAATGCTAGGAAATATATCAAATGAAGAAAGAAATGTTTTGAAAATATCCGGCCATTTCGCATCCCCAAGAATATCTAAGTTAAAATCACCTGCTAAAAAAATAACAGAATTTTGATCTACCAACTCATTTAAAATCTGATCAAGCTTACTAATTAATATTTGAGGCTGTTCTGTTCTATAAATTGACATGATAATGATCTTCGTTTTTCCAATATGTACTTCAGCTGCAGCACATTCAAAGTTCGACTTTTCTGACAACTTGGAGATGTCTTCTCTTGCGTTAGCAACCAGTGTATCTTTTATATAGACCGCGGATCCACCATGTTCTTTAGCGTTTCGGCAGTATGCAGACACTAGTTTGTAGTTCTTTATGTTGTAGTTTTTTAACTGATCTTCAGTCTTCCAATGCTCTGTCAAGCAAAGCGCGAAGCACTCACTATTGGATTCTACCATCTCAATTATAGTGTCAATGCTCGTACCAATTGACTGTGTATTTAAATGTATAACACTTAGCTTCGACGAGGCATCACACCCACTTGATGAGACTCTTTTGGGTGTCGCTGAATGTTCAGAAAATGGTTTATGATCACACCATTTGGCCATAATGCTTCATTCATAAGTTCACCCTTTTTTACCTCGGGTAAAGTGATTTTGAAGGAGCTCTTGTACTTGTCTGTTCTAGTTCTCATTTTTTCACAGGTAACATCCGTGTCGAGTTTTCTTTGCTTAAGGAAATCCATAATCTGCTGTGCCTCAGTTTTTGGATCCAGTCCAGATAAAAATATTGCAGATTGTTTTTGCGCCACAATCAACTTGGTACTTGCGCTGGAATTTGTACCCTGGAGCGGGTCTGGCCGATTTCCTCTCCTAGGTTGCTTTCTCCTTTGGACAGTCTTCCATCCCTGGTTTTCCTCCACATTTTGAGATATTTGACGATTTTTTTCCCATGAATTTTTATTCTCATTTTTTTGGTTATGGTCCTTATTTGGTGCTTCAACATTATTTTGATGCTCCTGGAGGGGGCTATCTGCTGTCAAGTTGATAACTGCTTCCATTACCTCTTGTTGTTTGTGTTTCAGTGAGAGGAATGTGGTATTTGATTCAGAAGCTGTAGATGATTTTCTTTGGGACGTACTATTTCTGCTTCTAGCGTTGAGCTGTTTTAGTTTTGGAATAGATTTTGATAGATTTGTATCATTTTATTCTTGATAAATGTGTCTTGAAGCACTCGATCTTGTTGCAGTCACATCTGAAAACTTTTTGGTTGTTCCTACAGCATCATCTGGAGCTGTGCCTTCCCGATTATAGCCTGCCGCTTTATACCTCTGGACACAAGCGTCGAACTCCGATCGCACCAAGTTTATGATGAAGTCACGGTTCTGTTGACTAATTTCACTATTACTTGATTGGCAGATATTCACTGATGACTGAGGAAGACCGTCTGTTTGGCTTGCAGTTGATAACTTCGTTATGGTTTGAGCTTTTATAATTTTTTCTGAGTTTTTAATTTTTTTAAGTAGCTCTTTTTCATTATCTTCTAGCCTTGATACATTTTTTGAAAGACTATCATTTGAGAGAGTCATTCTTTTTATTTTATAGTTTAATTCTTGAATTTCTGTTTTATATTTATCAATGTCTTTTCTGTAACTTTCCATTTCTTCCTTCTTTTTTTTAATTTCTGATCGCAATTTCGATTCAATTAAATGGATTGATCTATCTTTATCTTCTATTTCTTTCCGATATTGCTTTTCCCGTTCAATTGCATCCTCTTCGAAAGCTTGAGATTTTTTCTTTTGTCTATTGATAAAGTCATCTTTTTGAGATATTTCAAAATTCAGTTTGATAACTTCATCCTTTAGCGTCTTAAGGGCATCGTTTTCATAATTTTCCTCACATTCTTTGCCGCATAATATCTTGTGCTTCTCAACAATAATGATGTCTTTCACATCTTTCCTTTTCACACAACTTTTATGTAATACCTTGAAGCATAATATGCATACCAAGCATGTTAACTCCTTGGATTTACAACACTTAAATGAACCAAGTGATTCCTCCTTCATGTATAACAGTTATTGTAGTTATTATTTCATTTACAAGAAATAAGTTGGTACGCCACTGGAGACGGCTGATTTGTATGGAAAGTTATTTTATGTTGTGGTATTTACCTACAAGCCACTTTTTATTGGTATTTGCATTGTTTAGGACAACGTCGTGATGCAAAAGATCTTCTAACGTTGAATTTTTTGTTCTTGATTTCACAATACACGTAGTTCAACTTTATGTCTTTCTGCATACCAAATTTCAGTTTATTGCACTTCACATTTACCACAGTTACGGGAATTAATCGTAGAGCGTATTTAAAAACACGACTATGCTCTTTTGTTGTTTTCACTCCCATAAAATGTCAATATGTGATTTCCAATTTAGTCTGCAATCGAAGCCCAACATTCTGTGTGATTTTGATGTCTGGAGTAGGCATAGGCATAGTTAGGTGGGGGCTTGGGGGGCTAAGCCCCCCTAAGAATGAAATTAGCCCCCCCCCCCAAAATAATTCAAATCAGTAACATTCTGCTGAATTTATTGTACCTAGGACGGGGGCTTAAGCCCCCCCCAGATCCAGGGACTTAACTACGCTTATGGGAGTAGGGTGACCATATACTTCATAGATCAATTCTGGATACTTGCCTTACCGGGGTGAGGGGGAGGGACTGTAAGAGAATGAAGAGGAGGGGCCGTCAAGCGACAGTATAGTGTCTTTTTTGCCTGTCCTTTAACTGTATTTGTTTATCTTGTTATATGTTGTGCCAACTTTTTCGATCGGGGTTCAATTCCGGGCGCATTTTACAAATTTTTGTGAATTTTTGCCTACCCATTACCTGTATTTGTTCATTTTGCTGTATCTTGTGCCAACTATTTTCGATGGCGGCTCTCAAAGTCCGGACATTTTACCAATTTTTGTAATTCCGCCCGGACACGAAATTTTTAGCTCCAAATTTCCGGACATATCCGAGATTTTCCGGACGGATTGTCACCCTAGTCTGGAGAGACACACTACTGTTGATAGAAATACTGATAGGGGCCTGCTTATCTCTCAATGAAAATTTTTTCAGTATTTAATAAAAGAAAATAGTTTGTTGACCATCTATGAACGAAGTTATATGCATGTGTCGTCATATCAGATACTCCAGAGACAGTATGATTTGTAGCTAAAATGATCGTATCTAATGCATAACATATCACTTTATATTTTGCGAATGTGATCAGACAAATCATTTGTATACAATAAGAAAAAGGGACTGGAATATTGATCCCTGAGGACACCTCGTTTCACCTCTGATGTGCTGCTATATTTATGCCACTTATGAATATGAATGAAAAAGCTTTAATGCTCTTGAATCTACAAAAGACTACATACATAGTACTTCTTGTCATGAGCACTGAGTACGTATATATTCAGAGCTTTTGACAAAAAGAGTATATATACAGGGTGGTCCAATAAGAGCGCGGTGCTCTCTAGCGGCCATTCCGTTTAAATTAGACGAAAATGTTTTAAATAAAAAACCTTTCTTTTCAAATGCTCTACATTCAGAAAATAATTTCAAGGACGGCGCACTTCCGGATATACCGGAAGTAGGCATCAACTTCCTTATTTCAAATAGAACACCCTGTATATTATTACGTTTTTCAATTCAGCATCGATTTTTAGGTCCAGTTTGTTAACCATAGTTTATGCCTACGATGCCTATTTTCGGAGTTATTCAGCAATTGTTACAAAATTTGACGTTTGTAGTAGGTACTTTACAAAAAAAGTTAATATCTCGGAAACTAAATAGAAAGATGCGATTTTTGGTTTCGAAACAAGCAAGAAACGTAGTTGTGTTTCAGTAGGATCATTGTTTCAAAAGAACATATTAAAAGCAATTCTCTGGTATAATAGAATATTGGGGGGTACATTTTAAAAAAAAGAGAAAATCCGGATTTTGCATTCTACATCACCCTGTATACGAATATGCGCCGCGGGCTTTTTTATAGCCTATTTTAAAACTAGAGGATATTTTTAATCTTTCCATATAAAAAAATGATTTTTGATTTATTACTTTTTGATATACAGTACGTTCGTTTGACAGCAATTTGGATATAAAAATGGTCATAACTTTTGAAATACCCTATATAATGTTATAATATTGTGAGAAAAGAAATTATTAATAGAATCTAAAAATGGGATAATATATAGGGTGTCTCATTTAAAAAAATAAATGTTTGCATCACCACGTAGTTATAGATCACCCTGTATAAATCAAAATATTTTCTGAGCAAGGAGTAGATCCTTTATATACTTTTTTCGCTGTCTTCTGCAGTAGTCGAGTTATCGACCGATGCGATACTCAAAACTCACCATGTATAAAGAATTCATCTATCTGAAAGTTAATTCCTTCAGTATTCAATGGTATACACAATAACACTAGACTTGATATATGTAATCCATGCTAAAGAACACTGCTTAGAACATATTTGTATTTAAGGACACATACTTTTTGTAATGAAATGTTTAAACACATCAAACCACTCATCATTATACATCTGACATGCATTCATATTGCACTACCATAGTATAAGTATAAATATGCTTTAAATTTCGATGTGTATTTCTTCTGAAAATAGGTTACGTAAGTATTAAGTAGGTATTAAGTTAATCTACCAAACCAAGGGGGTTTTACAGATCCATGGTAAGTGTCAGATAGCCTATCTGTCAGATAACGCCTTATAAATAATGAGCCTAACTGATAGGCTATCTGACTCTTATCAGGGACAGGTGATATCAGCCCTAAGTCTAATCTAATCCTTATAGGATATTTGGAATTTCAGAATACTGAAATAATAATAAATGCACACCAGTTGAATTATCATTTTGGCGAGCCTGTTACCTACTTGTCAAGGGATAAAGAAAAACAAGTTTCAATTTCTTATATATTCAATTCAACAAATATGCTTAAGTACAATTTTAAAAACGCATAATATATACATAGACAGTGTTTATCAAGAAATATACAGTAACTTGTTAAAGAGGCCAATTCATTTATATTTATATGTATTTTGATGCTATATATTAGATTCTTTACTTACTATATTTCTGGAGAGGAACCTTATTGCTAACTGCTAAACAGCAAGCAGTTTCTATATGGCAACAGAATTGATCACAATCCCAAAAAATGGTTTCTCGATAAACACTTTTTTGACATGGAATGTTACAGTTGCCATTTAGATTATAATAAAAATTAGGTACATAATTACTTTTAAAAATATACAATATATATTTAATTCACTTTATCAATGAATATTTTCTTTAAATTATACTTTTAAGCATACCTATCACCCTTTTTTCAGTAACATGCATTTAATACTATGTGATAAGGACAGTAGAACATGAAATAACCAGACATATTAGTGATATTGCTCGATATTTTGCAGATGAGATGCATGTAATTAAATTTTGAAACCATAGGAGTAGAGTATATTCTTCTTTTCTCCTTTCAATCGAATCTCTTACCCAGAATCTGAGAGACCTTCTTATTTTATTACACATGTTTCAACGACAAGCTAATACGCTGCAGCCTTTTTTCTAGGCCTTTTTGTTGACATTTTGTTACAATCCCATGAGATAAACATTTCCTTAATCAGGTATTTCACAGAAATATATCATGTTCTGTGAAAACATGTCAGAAATAAATTTCTCGTAAAACAAATATCTCATGAGATTTTAGTCTCATTGTGGACACCTGCCTAAAGGTTAAATAATAATTGCAAAATTGCATTTAATTTTCATTGGCCTCGAACTGACTGAAACTGAACGATCTGTAACAATGACTATAATAATTTCAGAAAGTGATAGTAGAACAGAGTAAATATGGTAATACTGTTGGATTAAATTACGTGGTAAAGTTTGGAAAGTTTCCATAGCAACATAGAGTTATGAGAAGTATCCAACTATCCAGTCAAAATAAAGGTTTCACGCTGGCTCAAGACAAAATATGGAATTCTATATATCAATATTCAATGTCATATGTGAAGCAAAATAATATATCTTGCTGAAGCATTCTCAAAAGTCTCATGCAAGTATCGAGCAATTTTACAGAGATAAAATATATTGTTTATGTACCGCAACAATATCAGACACATTTTAGTATTAGGCTTATTGTGTATGGCCAATTCGAAGTTACACTATATAGGGATGTCTGAATCAAGCAGTTCAGTTGTGGATTTCAATATTTATAAGTACTTAAACTGAAGATATGGCTGTAAGCATAAGCATGCTTTAGATACGATATCGTTTATTCTCTGAATTTCATTTGAACTGGTCTGGAACGGATGTAACGCCAAACATACCCAAAACAAGACAATTACAAAAAAAAGGGGTAAACATTGGACAATATCAGACATTTAACACTAGACTCACAGTTTATGACGTCTGGATACACCAGTTTATTAATGAAATTCGATTTAAGTATTTCTGAAACTGAGTATAAAACAGTATATATGCTGTAACCATAAAAAAGATTTAAATACAAAATCGTTTGTTCTAGGAATTTCAACTGAACTCAACTGGAATGCACGTAACGCTAACGCAGCACTTTTAGCCATTAAATGCCCAAAACATGAGCACTACATGTCAAGAATTCAAAATACAGACAGGAATATTACGATATGGAGTGAAACTTGAGCTCACAGTGATTAGAAAAAATCCGCATAGCCTATTTATATAAGTAATCAATATTTTTGTCATAAAAATACTAAATACTTGTACTCAATAGGCATTCAGAGAAAAGTGGAGTCAATCGATGAGGAAATAATGAGATCATATTAGAAGAGTGGTTTACTCATATACAATTTTATTGTAGCATATTATTTCTGATGGATACGAGCCACTGTTGGCCAAGAGGTACACGTCACAATAGAAGCACAAATCATTCTTTTTTTATTTTATTTTTTGTTCCCGTTCAAAGATCTCCATGTTGTTTTTTCCAAATATGTATATCTTTAAGCATCTAACAATTATAACAACGAGGGCTGCTCTATACCTCCGCCAATCCACCAGTACGCAGACAGCTGTTTCACGCTTATTAGCGATCATCAGTGCGCCATAGGTCGATTGACGGAAATAGAGAGCATCAATTTTTCCATGTTTAATAAACATGTGAAACATGTGCAGGCAGACAGAAAGAATTCTGCCGGTGCGCCATCTAGTACCCGAAGGTAACGGCAAACCAAGGAAATCTCTGCTTAACAGCAGTAGACTTCTTGGTGGGACGCCAAGGTGCGTCCGTTTGGCCACTAGAGAGCGCGGGTTCTATACGCCGCTGCGTATGAAAGCCGATATACGAGGGCTGCTCTATACATCCGCCAATCCACCAGTACGCAGACAGCTGTTTCACGCTCATTAGCGATCATCAGTGCGCCATAGGTCGATTGACGGAAATAGAGAGCATCAATTTTTCCATGTTTAATAAACATGTGAAACATGTGCGAGCAGACAGAAAGAATTCTGCCGGTGCGCCATCTAGTACCCGAAGGTAACGGCAAACCAAGGAAATCTCTGCTTAACAGCAGTAGACTTCTTGGTGGGACGCCAAGGTGCGTCCGTTTGGCCACTAGAGAGCGCGGGTTCTATACGCCGCTGCGTATGAAAGCCGATATACGAGGGCTGCTCTATACATCCGCCAATCCACCAGTACGCAGACAGCTGTTTCACGCTCATTAGCGATCATCGGTGCGCCATAGGTCGATTGACGGAAATAGAGAGCATCAATTTTTCCATGTTTAATAAACATGTGAAACATGTGCGAGCTCGAATTATAACAACATTTATTCCTCCTGTTTCCCATAATGAACAAGATTCAATTAAACAGATCTGTGGCAAACTGTCAATAGTTTAGTAAACAAAAAATGATTAAGATTTAATGAAGCAAAAATGAAAAACGATAACGTACCTAAGCATATATACACCTGCTTTATATTTTTTGGAGAAGTCTTATAATATTCTTTTTGATAATTTACATATTAGATTAGACAATTATTTCACAATCACCTTGCCTTTTCCTTCAATATGTATAAAAATATATTTTATTTTAAATAGCTAAAACGAATTGACGTTTTTTAAAATGCAAAATAAATATGTGTAAATATATTTGAATTTAAAAAAATGCTAAAATTACCAAGCTGATATCCGTTTGCTTGTTTTATAACACTTGTGTACTTATTTATACAATACAAATGTAACAAAATTAGGCTAAAAGGTAAAAAAATCTTAATGAACCTGACGTAATAGCTACGAGTGCAGGCTCTGGAATATACACTGCTTATATAAATTTATATGTATATACCTACGCTGTTTGCTTCTTAAATGGGGATACAATCACCTACTAAACTATATAATTAAGCACAACTATCACTATGCAATCTGCATTTGACAACCTTATGATTACCAACCAGAGATAATTATAAAAACATAATCCACCTGTTGTGTGAGATTTGTAAGTGCGTCATATGCATATGGTGCTCTCATTTGTCTATAGATTTGGCTCCTCACCATTTTTCTTTTGATGCAATCATGATGTGTTATCAAACCCAAAAAGCTTTACAACCATAAAAGTTAAAATTTGACTTGAAGGCTAGCAACACATATTCAACAGTATTTAATTACCTATTATGGTTTTCAGTTGAGTAGAGCAGTGGTAACTGGAATTCACTGAGGATGATTAAAATAAATTTTGTTATTAAATACAAGAGATGAAATATTTACAACATACACCGGATATAATAGTACCCTCTGTTAACGTGGGATGGAATCTTGCTGGTGTTAAATAATAACAAGACATATTTTTGTTATGTACCAGAAGAAAAATAAAGGCTATGGTTGTTACATGAGAATATTGTTAAAATTCAAACAGATACGCACTAATTAAAGATATGCAACAAACTGTAATTTTTGAAGTGCTGAAGGAATAAGAAGCAAACTTTTTATTTTATTATACAAAGTTGTAAATAATAAATCACCACAAACTTCAATAAATTTGTAGTTAAATGATTCTATAATACCATTTATCAGGCCTATGACATTAAACGACAGGTTGAAAGGTCTAAGAAAAAATTAAAAAAGTACGGTACACAAAGATCTTATCTACTAATGGGATTTGAGGTAAAACGCATAAAAGAAAAGTAAACAACGGATATATTATATTAAATTTACCGTTTATGTCTTTTGGCAGAGTGCCATATACAAGGTGATACTTTTGCTTTGATATACTTACTATCAACAGAGATTTATTATATTTAATTGACAGACATATATTAATGTCATGTTATTATAATTTTTAAATAAAAAGCAAGCTTGTTTGATTTGGACAGTTCTTTACGGTATATAAATTCCAAAAAATAGCTTTTTGTAAATATCTGGTAACATAGCGATTTCAATAAAACACAGAACTTTGAAACAAGGGGCTCCATATTCTGTAGGGCTCAGGAAGCACCACAGAAACATATGATTCTTAAGAACCGCATGATTTAAAGGATGGTGCTTTGTTGGCAGTTAGGTTCGAAGTTCATAACAAGTGCTTACCGTAGATATTTTATAGAACTATAAGCAGACGTCTGATTATCTTATCCCATGATAGTAATGTGATGAACAATACTCAATTTTAGAGCTCACATCAACAAAATGGTTATGTTAAGACATTAAGTACTTCAGATACACTTTGTTTATAAGTTTTCAAGGATTTTTTAATAACATTCACGGTGGTCTATTTAAAACAAATGTTTTTTAAGTTTAGTGTTACGAAATATGATCGTTAAGCATAAATACTACAGAAGTCAAATGGGAGTCAATTTAGTAATGTATACTTATATTTTTGGCCAAGTTTGTTATGTTGCATAAGAATTCAATCTACACATAGTGAAAAAAATGACCCAAATCTGAAAACACAGGTGATACTACAAAACAGAATGAAATGTATATTTAAAACTTCAATAACCCTGGTCTTGAATGAACGTATTTTTGTATGCAATATTCATTATTCATACACTCATAGGAGTGCGAGATTACGTACAGGGTTACTTTGTATATTGTACTGAAGTGGACACCAGACCGACAAAAACAAAAACTCACCGATGTTCGATTCTCCAATGGCGTCTATTGAGGTTCATCGAGGAGGACTGTGCAACGTTTTAGTAACACTAGTATTAAGAGAATCAGAAAGACTTTCAAAAAATTCTGTACAGGGTATATCAACGATGTGTGGGTGGACGATAACTGCTTCCCTATTTGTGACAGAACAAAAAGTTTCAAATAAAAAAATGTAGAAGGAAATGAAATCTATGTTCCAAAAATATTTACCATTATACAGGGTGTCCAATAAATGTGTGACTTGTCAAAGTTATATTTTTTTAAAAAGGACCCCCTGCATATTATTGCATATAATTGAGGATTCCTCTTACTAGAGCACTCCAAATTCTTCATTAGTAGAATTGCAGAAATCGAAAATTGAAGTAAAGTATGTTTACATTATAAAACATAATTGTCAAAAAATACAGAATTAAAACATGAACTAATAAATAATTTCAACAACTATTCCAATAGATGTTCAGAATGCCCCATTGAGAGGTAGCTTAGTTTTGATTTGACGGAAATGTCTGTCTTATACCATGAAATGTCAAATTGTATTCTGTAGATATCAGACTACCAGCAACATTTCGGTTCAAAATTTTCAATCATTTTAGAAATTTGTCAATCTCTATTACATCTTAATAGTTAGTAGGCTGTGAAATATAATTATTTCAGTCATGGTCCAGTTTGACCTTATTTATGTTACCGCTGTTATTTCTGGTTAGAGCGAATATATTGTAAGGAATTTTTATTATCTTGTTTTGTTGCTCAGGTTTGTTTGCATATTTCTGTTTTCTATTACTTGTTTCCTTCCATCATGGCCTGCTACCCTGTATAATGGTAAATATTTTTGGAACATAGATTTTATTGACCTCTACATTTTTCATTTGACACAATTTTCTCTATCTCAAATATGGAAGCAGTTATCGTCCACCCACACATCGTTGACACACCCTGTATACCCTGTCCTCTAGCATCTTCGCAGAAAAATATCACAAATTTCAAGGTAAATACCAATATCAGAGACAATTAAGTTTTTCAAATTTGGCGAGATATTTTCCTGTCCAAAATCCTTCACTTACCCCAAATATAATTTGAAATAACATTATTCAGAACCGTGTACACCAGATTTCTACTCCCCATCGACACATCGCATCTCCATTCAGGAAGCAAACATTCCTTACAACATTCTAAGAGCCATCACACGTTCACGTCTTGCGACACCCTTTCCTGCAGCATCATCCTCATGTCGGTCTCTACCTGCAGCTTGTAGCGCAGCTCTTCGATCGCCTGCGCCTGCTTCTCCACCGTCTGCTCCAGCCTGTGCAGCCTGTCCAGCAGGTCTGCGTATTGGCGGCCGGTTATCAGGACGGGAGAGTCCGATTCACTTTCCGACTTTTGTGCTGGCGGCAATGTGCTCGGAGGAACCTGCAATGGTCGTCAAATTAAAAAAAGCCGTCAAGTACAGCCAATTTAGGAGTTGCCAAATTCCCTTCCAACCGCCCTAATTTCACTCCCATACCTATCGACACTACCTGTAATTAATAATCTAATGCAATTGGACAAATATGCATAGGATTTCTTGATGTAAGATGAACCTCCGTGATTCAGCGAGGACTACTGAAAATTGTTTATCTTTTCTAGGTTGTAAACATGTGAGTTATTAAATAAGCTAATAAAAAAAGATGCGTCGAAAAATAAACGTACACTTATAAATTCTTATGCGGTATTGATATACTTTTGTATAGAACACCACCACAATTTGTAATGAGAAGGAGCGTCCGGATACTAAGGACAGTTTATGGAATGCCGCTCAAGTGGAAGAAGCATCCCGCATACAATTAAAACATGCAGGCCAAGATCCAACAGTTGTTTTGACAAGTCCTGTGATACAGCTCGTCGACAAAAAGTTCTGGCTCACCGAACTTACTTACAGAACACCCCATAGTCGAGAACAGGCAGGCAGATGTTCGAGTCCAGGAATAAATACAACGAAACCGTTCGACATCCAAAAAGCTAACACGATGTGAAAGCTTTCCCATTACATGTGCTGATGGAACAGCCGCAACAGCTGGTTAGGACTAAGCCAAAGTATTTTGCAAGATATTGAAGCAAATCCCACTATATATGTTCCTCCCCGTGTGGGGGTGGGTTAGAATATCTCCCATCGTATATCCAGAGTGTCGTAAAAGGCGACTAAAAGGTACCGAACTACTGCCGGTATAAGCAGTAACCTCTTCTCAACCAACAGCTTTGGGTGGACGAGTTGAGAAGAGTCAGGACACCTTCTTGTCCTTGGGGCGAGAAATTGCCCCTGAAGGCGGAAGAAAGCCAATGGGAAACTACTGTATTAAAGATCTTAAAGATATCCCAAGAGAAACTCGTAAAATGTGTAAGTGCATTTTACGACTTCACAACATGTCTGTTAAGACATTGTAACTATGATGATGATGTTCCTCCCAATATCTAGACGCCATCGATACCGTCCTTCAAGCTATGAGACGTTCAAAACCAAAGCAGTCCGGAAGGTGCTACAGTCACTTGCCATCAATAAGGCGGCTGAGTCCGACATAATCCCCGCTGCTGTTGTGAAGAAGAGATCTCTCTCATACTTATCTGCCTCTTTCAGATGTCTTGCAACTCTGGCATCTTCCCAAGAGGCAGAATGTCAGCTTGTATCCAGCCGGTGCCAAAAAAGGATCTAAAGGATGTCGCTCATTTGCCCGGCACGGTCCGTCCCGGACCGTTCCGTCAAAATATAGAGAGGATAAAAACAATGCAAATAAATGGTCCAACACCCATTAGCCTGACACGTCACGTCACGGTGAGAACGGCGTCGGAAAGGATTACCGGTGTCCGATCTTCCCTGGCAAAACCGGTACGCACCGTGATAGCAATACTTCAACAGTTGTTCGATAGTGACCGAGGACATAGTATCTTAAAATGGTCATTAAACAGATGTTGGAATTCCCAAAATTCCGCACTTTTTTATTAATGGCGTGGACCTATATGTTCCTCTTGCTATTTTCTTCTTCTGTCAATACTGCAGCCCATACTATTAATTGTTCGTTAGTACTGCTGCATCTATGGCTGTTGCATGGTACTAAAAATACAACGATATGTGGATTTCGTCAGCCGCAAAGAGGGCGACGATAGAATCTGGTCGTGCCGTAACGGACAAATGAGCGACAACTTTTCCGTCGCAGTCAGATAACGGACTGCAACGGGTCGTGCCGTGCCGGGCAAATAAGCGACAACCTTAAAGCTGATCCAACTAACTATAGACCTATAGCTCTGGCAAAGTGATGGAGAAATGCGTCAACCAAGAGCTTATGAAACGCATTGCAAATAATATGGATTCAGACTTCAAAGATCAACTGGACATCTCCTGGTTTATATCACACATGTGTGGATTCATCAACCATGGCATGCAGCTCTCCTAAACAAGCTACCGTCCTACAGTCTCCCCTTTAAACTGTCTGGTTGGTCAGCAGACTTTCTGGTCGTAAAATCTCTGTCCTGGTAGACGACTTCTCCTCCTTCTATAACATCAACACTGGGGTCCTACAGGAATCGGTATTGGCTCCGATATTGTTTCTGCTCCTCATTAATGATCTCCTCTGTAGCACTATTAACTCAAGCAACAGTTTTGCCGTTGATAGTTCTGTGTATGAAGGCATCATAAGCAATAGATCGATCTCTGTGGTTTATCTTGAACGCAGAATGCTGGCAGCGGCTGCTTTGTTGTCAAAGGACCATTATCGCTTAGGGATACAAGAATATAGTAAAATTCAATACTTCCAAGACCAGGAACTGTACACTTTCAAAGTGCCCAAGTTTAATTGTAATGAACAGGCGCTGACAAGAAGTCACTCATCCAAGCTTTCAGCAGTCAACATTACAAAAAAAAAAAAAATGATGTGGCATGAACACCTTTCGTCAATTGCAACAGCTGCTGGAAAAAAGCTCTAAGCTCGTATATCTATTCTGAGCCAAAAGTACTGCTCACCATTCAACCTTCTAAAGTTCGGATAAGACCTGACATGGTGGACTGCTCTCATATCTGGCGAGCTACCCTGGCTATACTTGATGGAGTCCAGGGAAGGGCAATTCGACTAATCGGTTACCCAAGCATAACGAGCCACCTCCAGCCTCTTTCTCACCGGCGTGCGGTTGATGACATCTCACTTTTTTACCGTTATTCAAATTGAATCTGCTACTCTGAGCTATCCTCTACAGAGTGAGTCTAAAGTATGGAACGCCTCAATTATCTCGGAAACGGTTTGCACGATTTTCAGAAATTTTGGGATAGGAGGGTTTTGCAATACATCCAATCTTGTGATGGTATTTACCAACGAATTCGAATAGGTTAGAAGAAGCAAAGCTCATGTGCTAACAAGTATGTGAGTGTTCCCATGACCTCTAGTGTTATTATTTACCTACTGTTTACAAACACGATGTTACTGTTTACAGAAATTGACAGAAATCCGCTGGATTTAAAGAGCTTCTATTATACAGACAAATGCTAAACAATACACTCGAATCAATCACCCAAAACAAACCGCAACTCGGCCAGTCCTTTACCTGAGGTGTCATAAAAAAGGGTGGTGGTTGGGTCGTGGCCTGGGATGTTCGTTGATGCGACGTTGTCACGTTTTTTCAGAAATATTGGCTTGACTTAATTTTAGTGGAAACCGAAATGGAGGTGAGATTGGTAGAATGGACCCCACTCCCAGACCGACGAAACGCTCCGGTGTTTAACCTAACTTAACCTGACGGGTTGAATTTTTGAGGTTAAAATGGGTTAATTGGGGTTTAATGAAGTGTTGCTCAGCTCAGCTTAACGACAACGTTAGAAAAAGCAACGCCCATGCTCTAACAGGCACGTATATATTGGCAAGACCCAGTTGTTATTATTTACTGTGGACTCAAACACGATGCTATTTTTTACAGAAATCCGTAGGATTTAAATTTTGTGGAATTGTTTAAAAGAGTCTTTTAGCATTTATGCACTGCTAAAACCCAAAATTCACTCTAAACTATAACAATAAATCCGAAACGATCAACCAACAGTACCAAAACAAAGTTGCTATTCATGTTATTCCATTATTCATGGCAGTATTTTTAGGGTTATTTACCTGCTAGCAGACGTACCTAGTCTGTTTAGTAGTATGTTTAGTTTTTTGCTCGGATGTTTGTCTTATCGATCAGTTATTCTGCCTGGCAATTATTATTGCACTAGTCACTTCCAGTTTATAATAGTTAATTTTAAATTGGTAAATCCTAAAAGTTGTTTCATGATTATGCACTTCTTTTAGGATTTACCAATTCAAAACTAACAACTATAAACAAAGAGTGACTGCACTATCTGACAGGTAAAATGCCTAATCGATTTGACAAAAATCCGAGCAACTTACTTTTTCTGATTCTGTATCTCGCTTATTTTTCAGTTTATAAAAGTTTGTTATTTCAAATGGATCACACTGTATATTTTTACATTTTTTAAATCCTTGAAAAATACTGATTATTTTACAACTAAATTTACTTTGCATCCGCCCAAGTTAAAATAACTAAATAAGATGGTTATGTTTACTGTTGAAAATCAGACATGTTGCAAAATGTACTGCACGTAAATATGTACAGGGTGATCCATTTCCAGAAAAACGGTAGATCTGTCAACATTGTAGATTATACCATTTCAAGATTGGCCGTATTGCAAAACCGCCCTAACTCAAAATTAATGAAAATCGTGCAAACCGTTTCCGAGATGATTGAGGCGTTCCATACTTCTCACTCTCTTTAATTACGGCTCTCACCAAGCCTATTAAATGCACCCTCGGGGGGCAACTTATAGCAAGGTGGTCGTTCTTCACACATCAAGAACCGAGCGGGTCTACCGCACTTTTGTTCCCAGAGTGTCCAGGGTTTGGAATAGACTGCCAGGAAACACATCCACACTATGGGGTTAAGTGACACACCGATATGTAGAATGTGTAAAAGCGAAGGCGAAACTGTGGAACACGTCATATGTGAATGCCCAGAGTTATCTTCTATTAGAGAGTGTGCGTTCGGCGAGTCTTGGCCTACACCTGCCCAAATAAGGGAGATATCCCCTAGCGACTTGTTCACCAGGATGGACGATGACCTGAGAAAACAACTCCCTGGGAGGATGCACAATGGGCCAGTTGTGGCCTAAGTGCAGTGGGACCACTCACCCTCCCCACTCTACAATACAAAGAGTGCCAGGAGATGCATTTATTGAGTGTTGGCCTATTCAACTCCCGCATCAACAAATTTCTCCTAACAACCTTTTCATAGCAGCGGTACTCTGTTATTTAGGCTTTACCTTCGCGGTCTGCTGAGTCATAAAAACATGGAGAAAACAAATTGGACAGAAAGAAAAAGTATTTACTATGTCTTGGAACAAAATTGGAGGAGGTAAGGGTCGGTGATAGAGAGGAGGAAAATCAAACTAGTTGGGCATCTGCTGTGGTATAATCAATTCATTAACAAGATCTCGGAAGGAAGTGTAGATGGAAAAGATCAACTAGAGGACAGCATCTGACAGATGACATGCTTCAATGGACAAGGCATTGTCTTTGGATAATGATGACTATATTGATCTTACAGGACAGGCAAGACAAAAAATAATGATGTGAATTGAATGTCATTTTGTTAATAATGGCAAAAGAAACTCCATTTTCATGACACGTTTACTTAAAACAGAAACAATGATAGGATCAACTTAAAAAATTGATATCGCTGAAAAATGACCACCTCCTGAGTTGATGCATATTTGTGCTCGTTTTATGGCATTAGAATTATTGTCTGTAAAAGAGCCTGGCTCTAAATCGGTGATTTCTTCTTCAATGTTTACTTTTGAAAACTTGTAAGGTTTGTTGTGGCAAATGCAAGCCTTCAAATTGCTCCAAAGAAATAAATCTGGCGCCGTTAGATCTAGTGATCTTGCCGGTCACTTCAAATCGTCACACGACCCGGAAAGTGGTGTTCTGAAATCTCCATCGTTGCCCGAGCTGTATGAGTGATTGCTCCTCCTTGCTGGAACCAGCAATGTTTGAGACCCAATTGAGCAACATGAGGCAAAACATATTCTTTCAACATCTGTCTGTAGCGCACACCAGTGACAGTTACTACGGCGTCGTCAGCGTCCTTAAAAAATAACCAATCACCTTTTCACTGCAAATACAGCACCAAATAGTCGCGTTGTCTTGTGGCATCAGGCTTAACAGAGAATGGATGTCGGTTAACCTAGCTTGACGATCAGTAGGCTACAATTGGTAAACGGTTTGCACTTTGTAAGGGAACATCTTCAGGTCTTCTGACACAATTCGTCGCAACGAACGTCTGCTGAGGCCCAACTGTGTGCATCGTTGCCTCGTATTGGATCTCCTCGGCCACAGCAGCGATATTCTCATTTGAAGGAACAATACGGGACCAAGATGCTACCAGGAAAATGGTGGCAAAATAACCGACTACCAGCGGGATTTGAACCTGTGACCGCCGGATTTATAGTCAGACGCTCTGCTAGCTGAGCCATGGCGGTCCTGCTAACCCACCCTGCAAAGTGTCGACCATATGCACCGGATCATCGCGCCAACTGTCGAGACAGCGACCTCCGGATTTCTAGTCCGACGCTTTGCCAGCTAAGCCATGGCGGCTCTGCTTACCCAGCCTGCGAAGTCTCAACGAGACGTTCAGCCAAACGCTTGAATGTTAGCGCAAATGGTACAGGATGAAAAGAAAAACGATGACAAAATTCACGCTGCGTTGAAACAACATACCGGAACCATTCCGCGTACGTCAGATATGTATCGCTCCATTACTTATTGTCAACTAATTATCTATTAGTTAAACATATAAGTGTCAAAGAGCAATGGCTTTTGACGTCATTTAAATATATTTGGCCCCCCTGAAGGTTTGAAGGTTTTCCAATTACGACAGGTCTGTGGCGGCCATGTTGCTTTGGCGGTGTCTGTCTAATCTGGTTGTTTAAGGCTGAAGGCAAATCGCTATGACAATTTACACAATTAAGGGCCGGTTTCTTAATGTCCAGTTAAATATTTATCTGGAAGTTAACGGGTAACTGTTAGATACATTGTTTAAACAGTTGAAGGTTACAAACTTACGAATTCACGTAAATCTTATCCGACAGTTGTATCCATAGAAACGCTAACTGGCAGCTACCTATCTGACACTTTTAAGTGGACATTGAGAGAAACTGGCCCTGAGCAGCGTGTACAAATGATAAAACTTTATTACCAAAATGAGTCTTCACTACTGCAATATGCTGCGCACCGCTTCAAGTAACAATCAGCCAACACCCGTACGTCAAAGGAATTCCATATCAGCCGAGAACATCGCCGCTGTCTGTGAAAATGTCTCTGAGAATACAAGACAGTCAATTCTTAAACAGGCTTAAGAACTTTTGCCTTTCGCAGACTTCAACCTGGCTAATTTTGCGCTGGGAATTGAACCTACATCCATACAAGGTTCAAATCACCCAAGACCTGAGAGATGATGATCATCGGCAAAGCCATTTGTTCGGTGACTGGGCTTCGGTTCTTTGGAGCTTTTGGAAGAGGACCCCAATTAGGCCGAACAATAATCTTTAGTGGCGAGGCGCATCTTTTTATGAATGTGAACAAGCAGAATTGCCGTTTATGGGACAATGCTAACTCTCACAAGATTCACTAGGTCGCAATGCATCCACAGAAAGTTACTGTTTCGTGCAAATTCTAGGACAGCCGGCGTTATTGGTCCGTACTTTTTCGAAAACGACGTTGGTGAAGCAATCACCAATACCAGAGAGTGTTGCAGAACGATGATAACCGATTTCTCTTCACCCAAGGTGGACGACATGGAGGTGGACTATATGTGGTTCCAGCCGAATGGCGCTACCTGCCACACAGCGGACGCGATGGATGAAGTATTTGCGGATATGGTTACCTCTCACAGAGGTCACGTGAATTGGCCACCAAGATGCCATTTGATTCCACTAGACTTTTTCTTATGGGGTTCTCTGAAGTTACAGGTCTACGCCTATACACTGGAATCTACCGATGCCCTTAAAATCAACATAAACCAGGCTCAAATTCAAGCGGATTTATTCGGCAGAGTCATTGAAAATTGGACCACTCGAGTCAGTGCCACCATGAGAAGACAGGGCGAACATCTGAACGATGTAATATCCTAAAGTGCCAACCGTTACATGTATGGATATCTTTATTTTTGTTCTGTTCTCTGGGAATTTACATCTCTCGTTACTCACGTGCGCCCTCTGCGTATTTTTAGCATTGGGTTTCCATGTCTCAATTCTACATATTGTTTTAGGTGCTCCATATATATCTTACTCTTATAACCACTACCGTCCGATAGATGGCGCTCTTGTTTATAACAGCAAGACGGAGATTTTATTCATTTATATGCACGGATTGGGTATATTATTTGTACATATATGCATAATTGTTGGAATAGGGCCTGTCGGTAATTATATATGTCTGATTTGTAACTATTTAATCGTACTACTCGTTGTCGTACATGCGCGATGTAGTTCAGCTCTTCGACAGTAAATCGACAAGTAACCTGTTTGCCCTCTGTCATTTTCCTTGGTCGGTGATCCATACACTCCCTTGGTCTGCTGTCATTCACTTGATGTCTGTTATCTCCACCAGTCCTTGTCAAATATGAACATACTAGTAAGTAATAATTTACCCATTCTAATATTGTTATGGTAATCCATCATTTAGTTGCTGAGATCATTATTTTTGGTCAATATTTTTTCTCTCACTGGCACGCCTTGCGCCATTTTGTTTTGGAACTATAAAGTCCTGACTGTCTTTGTCTTTATGTGAGTCCTACGCTCACAGGTGAGTTTGGTTTATTGAGGTACCCTATTGTTTCCAGGAAACAAGATTCCTCCCCTATGATTTTGGATTGATTCTCCCCTCCCTCCCTCCACGGTCAAGAGAGACGAGTCGTGGTTGAAACTTTGGCCATGACGGATGAGCCGTGTGAACCCTTGATCCACCATAGTTTCCTGTCTGGGGATTGGATGCCCCCAGGAATGAATTTGGCATCCCAGGGTGCTTTCCACCTTTGCGCCCCAGCAGGGTGAACCAATTACTGGGGACCTGGGACAGAATTGTGGTTGTTTTTATATTTTTTATATAGTGTAATAATTTTTTTCAACCCCCGAGAGCCGCCAGCATTGCAGCTCCTGTGGGCTTATTGTGCTATTACTCTCAGGGGGGGGGGGGATATGCGCGGTCAGTAGCCGGCGTGTCGTACCATCGCATCGGCTCCACCGACTGCCGATCCGCGGTGCTGTGAAAACTATCGAGTTCAAAGTGTGACCCGAGAATAGCCATCACAGAGAACCGACACAGCAGGGACCAATTTTCATAACGCATGCACGGGGTTATTGTGGACAAATGTCAAACCGGCAAACTCCACGTGCGGCCGCCCAATAGGGCTGTTCCAAATTACGGTTTTATTACCGTCCCAGAACTGTTTTCATCATTTCCCGCCCATTTTGTGCCAGCGTACCAACCAATCATCGTTTTTAGAACTATAAAATGGGCGGGGCATTATGACAATGGTTCTAGGACGGTAATAGAACCGTAATTTGGAACAGCCCTTTTATCAGCTGATCAAGACGTTTGAGGTTATGGTCGTGGAATTGCTCTATATTGTGGATGCGTGTCAGTTCAAGCCAATTCAAGGTCACCAATAAAGACCCGCTGAACATCAAAGGTGCCGACAGGTTGTGTCGCTTCTCTATGGTGGCTATTCTCGGGTGTGACCAAGAGCGACCGAACGCGGCCGGTGCGATGAGCAAGCGTGGGAGAATTTATCCCCACTCGAACGCCTGCCGTCCATGAACTGACCCGAGTCGGGTCACCCGACCTAACGTGTGAAGGGAGTTTCGAGCTCTAAGTCTCTCTCCCACTCACACGCCAGCCAGCCGTTCATGTGCTAACCAAGCCCGACGCTGCTTAGTCTCCGACCCGATAGCGGGCCGCCTTACTCGCACAGCTAGCCGGGTCCCCTAGTGTAATAATTAGTAAGCAGCCTGTTTGTATTGAACCATTTAGTCAATTTTTTTTGTAATACATAGGGGCACCCCATCATATTTTACGCTTTTTACCTTTCATTTATTAATTTTAAATACATTATACCAATTATATATCATGAAATTATTCCTTTTCCAATCTTACCTAAGATGACAGGTACAATTCTTAGTATGCAGTTTCAATAAATATTCAGATGGCCAATGCCTTTTAATAGTGTCAGGCAAAATTAAAATTGTTGCTAAAGCCGTTTCCATGAACTAAACCAGTCTGGTTTAGTAATCCTGAGGTAACTTTTGCTCTCCGACTGTAGTTTAGCTGGATGGGGATATTGTGACTTTGAAGTTACGCACGTTAGAACATCTAATGACATACATTAGCCTTTTAAATAAAAACAAACGTTTTTTTGATACGTCACACCAGTGTCGTAACAAGGGTATGGCAAAGAAGGCGCAGCTGAGTTTAGGACACAAAACGAAGATATCGCGCAAGGTGATGTTACCAAATACAGTCTAATAATCATATTGCACTCTCGAAAAATTGCGAATAGATCTCTCTTTTATTTTGTATGTATGCTTCTGGTTCATAAAAGTTCCGCTATTGCTTAATCGCAATTTGCTTTATCCTTTTTTTTTCTTTTTTGGAATACAGGGGCGGTTCCTCTTTAAGGCGCAATGCCGCGCACGCTTCCTCAGCAAGAGAGAGAAAAAAATAGTTTTTAGTAGGTCTGTATGCAGTGCAAGCACCTATTTCTAGCTACAATCAGTTGCCTGACCTGTAGGTCATCATCATCATAGTCACAATGTCTTAACAGACATGTTGTGAACTCGTAAAATGCATTTACACATTTTACGAGTTTCTCTTGGGATATCTTTAAGATCTTTAATGCAGTAGTTTCCCATTTGCTTTCTGCATCCTCATGCCGTTGACCACTTGGTATCTACTGGTTCATCCGCCTTTAGGGGCAATTTCTCACCCCAAGGACAAGAAGGTGTCCTGACTCTTCTCAACTCGTCCACCAGAAGCTGTTGGTTGAGAAGAGGTTACTGCTTATACCGGCAGTAGTTCGGTGTTCCTTTTAGTCGCCTTTTACGACACGCAGGATATACGATGGGAGATATTCTAACCCGCCCCCACACGGGCTGACCTGTAGGTGCAAAACTAAAAATTGGCGCTCGCAGTACACTAAGCTCGGACTATAACCAGTATCGTCACGTGATTAACTCAAGACCAAGACATGGGTAGCAGACCGAGAGCGCTCGGATTGGTCAATTGCATGTTATTAAGCGCTCCTATTGGTCAATCACACATCAACAGACTTTGAAAATGACCAATGCAAACCAAAGGCTTACAGGTGATACATCAACAGAAGCCGCTTCTGCTGACGTGCTTCACTCATTGTTTACATTAGCGATTCTAACCTAACCACTACTAGCCTATTATTTAAAATAGATAACCGGTTGAACGCGTTGCTTAGGATGAACTTTGGCCAACTTTCTTCAGCGGACAAAATAAAAATTAAATGAAGCAGTCAGCTGCTTGGTTTCAATATGTTGCGCTGAGGCGTTTCACTGCAGGGGTTGGAAGTTCGATTACCAAGCAAGACAATTTTTTTTTTGAATACACACAATCTTAAGAAATGGAAAAATCTTTTAAGAAATAAGTGTACGTGTGGAAACTGAAAAGTCTTATTATGTGTAGGGTGCAGCTGCAGCCTCAACAATCTCTAAAAGGGTTTTCGTGCAGTTTTTTTCATTTTAAATCTTGTGCGCGCCCCCTTTAAAAATTCAGGAACCGCTGTTGGTGGAATGAGATTTTTTTACAAAAGTAGCTTTCAGGTAAACTGCCGCCAAAATCTGTGATGCACAATTTAAAAAAGTTAGGGAATAGGAAATTGAAACTGTAAAGGGAAACACAACTCAAAAATTACAGGCTTCCAGGCTTAATACTGAGTATAATTGCAGAAAAAAATAAAAGCCAAACAGCATTCTTGTTTTTGTTTTTGACGAATTCTGGACTGGACTGGAAAACCTCTAAGTTTCAAAAAAAAAATCATAACTCGAAAACTATCAATAATCGGTACACATTGGGCTGTTTTGGATAGGTCTCGGTGCGGGCTATCTAAAAAAAAAAATTATTATCGTCACCCGATTGGCCACTCTGTATAGCATCTTATAATGAAATTTTATGAGATGCTTTGAAATTTTTATGTATTATTTGTCACTCTTAGTTAACGCGATAATCGGGAGGCGCAAATTAAACCCTCGCCACGGGCGCTTCATACTCTCTTTACGGCACTGCCTCACACTGCTCGTTTTATTCCATTTCAACTTCGACTCGTCTTTATGGAAAACCCCTTTTTTAGTTAAATGCGGCCATCTGACTTACCGCATTGAAGGGTAACGCCTTAGGTGGCGACGGCGCCAATGGCTTAGGCTCCTTTTGCAGTCGAAGGGGCTGCTCCCTGGGCGACTCTCTGCCCCCAGCGGCAGCTACCGGCGAACCGGTGGAGTGTCTGTGCGCCGCCGTCACCCCTTGCGGCGTCTTCGACGTGCGTACGGCGGCCTCGGCTTGCGGCGAAGTCTTCGGCTTCAAATGCAGCGGGACGAAGGGAGGCGTCGTCGGATGAGAGGCGGCTGAGGTGGCGTCCGTCGGGGATGTCGACTTCGATGGGCTCTCAACGCTCTGGAAACGCGAAAATTGTCATGCTTAATCTTCGTTCATGTAGGGAAATGTTAAAAAATTGCAACTTGAGTTTTGTGCACTTAAGGACCATTCAATAGTTACAGCATATATTTGATTGGCGTATGTTTAAAAAGACCTAACAGCTACTCCTCTAACCTTGCGTATATCACATACACCTATTTGCTACCTTTATTTTCATAAACATCAAGGGCGTATATGGCCATATATATGGTAGTTTCTAAAGCGTCAAGTGATAATTCAAAACGGCCAAGTTAATTTTCCAACTCGTCAATTGTAAATTCAATCTGACACGTATAAATTACACCTGATGATAATTCAAAACGGTCAAGTTAATTTTCCAACTCGTCAATTGTAAATTCAAACTGGCAGGTATAAATTACACCTGACAGTTTGAAACTGCAAGTGACGAGTTGGAAAATTAACTTGACCGTTTTGAATTATCACTTGACGCTTTAGAAACCACATTTGGAAAAGGTGTAGAAGACCAGACGGAACTACAGTACTCAAGTAAAGCACGGACTAGTGAACAATACAAAATTTTAGACGAATGAAGTGACAATTCAGCACTATTCCTATTTACAAAACCTAGCATCTTGAACGCTCTGTTGATGATGCTTTCAATATGCAAATTGAACGTTAGTCTTGTAACTAAAATAAATCCTTAGTAGTTGATCTGATCGACATTCTGCAATACTTCACGGTTAATTGTATACTGGCATCTTGTAAGATAAATGAGACCTACTGAATGTTATTTTAAAACATTTTGAAGGATTTAGATAAAGAACATTAGCATCACATCAATCCGAAAGGCGATCTAAGTCCTTTTGTAACAATTTGGCATTAGGCATGTTCTCTACAACTCAAAAAATCTTCACATCATCAGCAAACATTAAAATTTCACTATCCACTGCACTAGCTAGATCGTTAATAAATATATTAAAACTACAAATAAGAACCCTATGGTACGCCGGAAGTTACAATAATATTGCGTGATATACATCCACCATATCTGGCCATCTGAGATCTGTCAGATAAGTAACTATTTACCCAATTCAACATGTCAACATAGATAATAGCTGTTCACCTTAGACATGAGTAATTCATGGTTGACTGTTGACTCTATCAAAAGCTTTAGAGAAGTCCTCATATACGGAATCAATCTGTTGGCCACGTTCAACTGTAATTGCTATAAAGCATCAAATTAGTACCGCTTGACCTACCTTGATGAAAGCCGTGTTGCTGATTAGTAATTAAGTTTTTAAAATCATTTTGTAGAGCAACATTCTCCAAAAAAAACCAGTAATTTCGGAATTTCTGACTGAATACAAACAGCACTTATACTTACTTCTTTTTCACTAATAGAAGTCTTGGCTTCTTCAACAGGCAGTGCGGCGGCAGGTGCTTCGGCAGGAGTAAGCCGCAGTGCTGCTTCTCTGCCAGGTGAAGTGGAACTTCTTTTGGCTTGGTTTAGTTTCATTTCTTCTAACCATGGTGCTTTGTGTTTCTCCCATTCACGCAGTTTTGGTTTCTCTCCATCTGAAACAGTTTCAGTTCTGAAGTCTCCGAAAGTATGGGATGCGTTACAAACTAGGCGTGCAGTCTGAGAAGAGTCCATAATGTGAACTATGGTATTCATTTGAAAACTTCCCACCGCGGATTTATCGAGAACACAACTGATTAAACATTACAATATTATAAAAATCTTTAGGTAACTGTAAATTTGTTCAAATAGAAAACAAAAACACACGAAAATGTTACTTTTTATTGCAATAAGTGTTCAAAATGTCGGGCGTTATTGCCCAGACAATGATACAGGTAATGCTTAAATTCTGAAAGACAGTTGCAAAACATGTGCTTGGCCTCCAACTTTCGGGTTGGTGACTAAACACAATAGATTTTAAATGGCCATTCGATAGGCCTCCGCCCTATCCATTTATCCGGAAACGCGTCGTCTAGCCATTGCCGAAACGGAAGAACATAGTGAGCTGGAAAAAGATTTCAGCCTCATTAAGTATAGGGTTTCCATCCTCTTCGATCTTGTTTTCAACGGTTTCAGTGACAAGCGGATTGATGGTCTTTTCCAACATACCCAAATAAATGTCTCCATTTAAATATCCTTTCTTTCTTAAAATGCTTGCCAATACATTAATTTTTTGGGGATGCTGGTTGTAGTAGTTAAGCCCTCCCACAAAAACATGAGGATTTTAATTTCTCTAATACCTGTAGTTATACTTATTAAAAAATCCAGTTAGATAAAATGTGCATTCATCAGTGAGGTAGATATTCTTGACATGAATGGTATTACCATTAATCGCTGTAGTCATTTGTTCTCTCAACTCAACTCGCCGACCGAGATCGTCTTCGGCCAACTCTTAGATAAGGAAAGAGAGGGGATACCGCACGCCCGTTTGGTGCTATATGAATTAGCTGTCATTAGCTGTTACCGAAAATGAATAGCCACCAAAGTATTTTTTTATGATATTCAGCGTTTTTAAGACCAATCATTGTATTATATTGTGGTGTGCATAATGGTAGGGTGTGCAGCTTACGGTTGTAAAAGCCACAGCAGCAGGAAGCAGCCAGGAATCACTTATCACAGGTAAATTTTGGTAGTTTTTTGGTGCCTTTCCTTGTCTAAGGGTCAACTCTTGAACTATTTTCATTTTAGATGAATAAAATTAATAGAGTTTACTAACTGTGTGTATAGAGCCAAATGAAATATCAGTCCGATCCACAATTTTTCGTAATTCAGTATTAGAATTTATGCCAAAATGACCCGAAACGTCAACTTGAGGGGCTTCATCCAGAACTTTCCGTTTTTTATTTTCAACACATCCAGTTTATTTTCTAATTTCGTAACAAGGCCCAAAACAAACCTATGAGAAGTTATCTTCCCCGGATGTCTGGCGTTAAACGGAACGACAGTTTGTCGCACACATTGATTTTGGGCACAATAAATAGGAATCCTTTCCCTACTGTTTGCAACTGTTTGTCGGGAATTTGAACATCGCATCGCCTGTATTATTGTTTGGCCAATAACGAGCAACATTTTGAACACTTATTGTAATAAAAAGTGATATTTTCGTGTGTTTTGTTTTCTATTTGCACAAATTAAGATACATAAAGGATTTTCTAATTTCTCGAAAACGAATCGACAGATTTTGAAAAAACAAATGTAAAAATAAAGGACTTCGTCATACCTTTGAAACGGGATATTACTAGATACCCCTTGCCATTTAAAATGTTTAAGGGGATGACCCTGGGGAACAGAAGGTGCAAGTGGGTGAAGTATTTTTTGGTTAAAAAGTTGTCTCCTTGACAAATCTTTTGATGTGCATTTTCAACACCCTCTATAAATTAGATGGATCACACAAGGTTATTGCTTGTTTAATATATTCGATATTCCTCACCTCAAGGTGTTAGTGAATTAGAGTTTATAGTGGGAATAGGTACCATAAAAGTTTGGGGGTGACAGCCTGTATCTTGAAAACCAGACTCTTTAGGACATATGTTTATATGAACTTGTCTACTTTAATTTGGATCAGAAATACACCCTTGGGATTACGGCCTTCCAACTCTCTCCATAAGAATCAATTTTCCAACTCCATCCGGCAAAAAGATATGTGACTGTTGTGGTAGAATTTACCCTTCATAACCTGAAGATGACGCACGTTTAAGCGTCAAAATGTCGCGAAAAATATATATTTTATTGAAATATAACATTGATCGTATCCCAGGATTTATTACTAAATATTGAACAAAAACGGCCAGGATACAAAAAGTAAATAAATTCTACTTGAATTTGAGGCAGAAGTGCGCCCTTGGAATCACGGCCTATCAATAGGAACAAA
Source organism: Callosobruchus maculatus (assembly GCA_951848785.1). Lineage (NCBI taxonomy): Eukaryota > Metazoa > Arthropoda > Insecta > Coleoptera > Chrysomelidae > Callosobruchus > Callosobruchus maculatus. The sequence continues at coordinate 333,125 of CATOUR010000186.1, forward strand.
GTCAAGTTGTCTTGTTTTTTTTTTTTAAAGAGCACAGACTCAACACCCAGAGAGCAGAGACAGGAAAGTCCGGAATAGCAGATCACGCTTGGACCGAGCATCATAAAATTATTTGGGAAGATGTAAAGGTTATTGACAAAGAACCTCAATGGTATCAACGGAAATTCAAGGAAGCAGCTTATATCGCCAGCAACAAAAACGTGTACAGCAAGCCTAGTGTGGAAATTAGACCAATATGGCAGCCCCTCATAAGAAATATAAAAAGGCTAAAGTTGGACAGAGCGAACTTGGACACAAACGTGGGACTCAGTGACTATCAACGGCCACGTCATCATCAGCAAGAAGCGACGTCCCTGACGCACCCAACAGAATGCGCAGCAACCAATCAGGACAAGCCACGAAAAACGACACGTCAGCTAGACGAGAATAAATAGCAATGAAAGGAACATGTTCGACAGCTCACCTGAAGACGATTGAAGATACCACATCAATCGAAACGTTGTAATCCAAATTTGTATAGACAATGGAAGTCCGAAGCAGACCTTTTGAAACAATAACTATGATCTTGAAGAAGGCCGAGGATCAATCCATGAATAAATTCGCGAAGAAATCGTTGGAAGAACAGGTATAAGGTCAAAAGGATTCCAAGATTTTCTAGCACAGGGACATCCGAACGGTCAGATATTTTGACTTTGCAACATTTTGATTATGGGAGCGCTAGACGCATTTTAGCTCTAGTGTCGTAATGACAGTTCGTTCGATCACGGAACCCAGGAACTACACAACGTTAAATAAAGAAAGGAAGGGGAAAGTACGGAAGAAAAGTTGAGAACAAAGGCGAGGAGCATATATTTTAGAAACTGGTGACGGTTCTTAGGCATTTTTAAAACATTTCAGTAGGTTTTTATGTTTTATATTATCTAGTTTATTTTGATTGTTCCAATAAAAGCGCTAATTTTAACTGAACTAAATTCAAGATGTTTTTTACCAGTGCGAGCTATTATCTTGTCTGCCAGATGACTTGTTCGACTGTGTACATTGATTCGCACAACAAAGGGTTTCTGTACTCAACTATATGTCAATGAGTTTGCTGTTTAAAGAGGTCGAGGTCTCTATTGAAGGTGTCGTTTGAATCGTACCATGGAGCGTTCGTGATTGTCCGTAAGGTTCTGCACTACATGATATGAATACCTCGCGAGCGCATCTAGGGAGAAACCACGCCGGTATTCTTGAGTCCTCTCGCGGAGCTATTTCGATGCCCTTAAATGCGAGGGGATCAAAAATCACTGCTGTTTCGATGCTCATACTCTCCTCATAATCGAAGGGCTTTCTGTCACTCGTGTCACTGATATAACAATGACACTAAACGCCCCGCTACTTATTGAGCGGATGCCATTTTATGTAGCAGAATTATTTTACGCTTGATTTGGGTAGCGACAATGGGGAACCATAACCTGAATCCATCGTCTGCTTTCTGACTTATCAAACGGCAGTAAGCGTCACCGACTTTACCGAAAAATGGAAATCCAAGCCTTTACTTTGTGATATAACGACCGAAAAGTAGATTGCAAAGAATTCGGTATACCGAGATGTCACACTTTCAAGATAATTTACGTTTCTGGTCGCTCCAATCCTATTTCCCAGGCCATCATGGAGTGGTTGCGCAAGCTCTTCCACGATAGGTAAAATCATTAATATTAATGCCGGTATCAATAGCTATTCCTATTATTTCTTGACTCATTTTCAACTCTTCACCGGTATTTACAGTTTTGGGGCATCAATCAAAACACACTGTTAATCTGGCGGGGAATGAATGTATGTCAGTATGCCATGTCAAGATGTAATGTGTTGAGTGTGATACTTTGGACGTGGACCGTTCAGTATTCCGCTCTAACAGAGCGTTCTATGCTAAACGCTCCGAAAGAGCGCTCAGTTCCCTGAACGCAACCAATGTAGATAGGCAATCACTGACGATAAGGGTGCCTTAAGTTAATATTTTTGTTGTTTTATTTATAATTATTGTGCTTTATAATGGACGATTTTGTGTTTGTTGGACTGTTAGACATAGAAAAAGCAGAAGAACATGTTCCGGAGCCCCATCGAGGTGTTTTAAGAGGCCTCCTAACTCAACTCAGTTAAAGCCAATTCAAAAAGTTATTTAGACTAAGAAAATTAACTTTTAGATATGTCTTGGGCACAATAAGGATTTATCTGGATGAAGCTCTAAAAACTACATATTTATATGCTGAACTAATAGTATTTTGTTTTGCGTTCTTGGGTGATTTTGTGAAAAAAATGTAGGCTCTTAACGGTTTATAGTTCAATATACTGATATATCATTCGAAGTTATAATGTGAACCACAACTGAGGTATATTCACTGTGATTATTATAATTATTTAATTGCAGTAGGATGACTGAAATCAGGTTTATCCTTTAACGGCTTTATCAGTTTTTTTTATTTGATATTAATTTTCATGTTTAGGATTGATACCGGCTGGGTCACGTTTTGACAACTTGACGTTTTGTTCGGACAGCACGCGATGTTGCCGTATCTCAATGATCGCCATCCAAATTTGCGAGGATAGTGATAGATGAGAATCTAGAAATGCCACATCGCCGCAAATGATATTGCTCCTTGGACGGATTGCTTGCTTGTGAGGGAAGCAAGTTCAGAACACCGGCCCTGACCGCCCATGCACATGCTGGTACTGTTACTATTTTATAAAGCTGAATATTGTTAATCTACAGGGTATTCACATTTCACTTGCGCCGCGTCAAAACACAGTATTCCGAACGCTCAAATTGTCCAGGGGCGCACTGCCTTTTATGACTTTGAAGTGTCAAAAATAAAAAAAATGAATGATTTCAGAGTAATATTTGTTTTTCATCTATACCTTCTTATTACTTTATTAATTGAAAAATACATCTTTTTGCGGTAGTAGTAGCGGGACTAGTGTATAATAGATCATGCAACCAGGCGTTAAATCAAAATTAGGAATAAATACTAAGAACTAAAGATACATTTTGGAACCAATTTGTCTGAAATTCCCTTAGTTCTCATAATCACTTCCTGATTGTCTCTGTTTGTACCTACCCTACGTTATCAATAAACAATGCGTTTTTTTTAAGATTGATACCTGATTTATTATGGAGAGAAATTTGCCCTGGAAAAGTACGATTTTGCCTTTAGGCGTAGATAAAACATGGATTGATCCGGCACTGACTTGAATGGTGTGCTCAAGCAAAATATTTCAAGGTAGGAGCTCAAGCTTTCGAGGTACTAACCGCCGCTAAAACATTCTGGATTAACAAAAATCAATTATCAAGTGCCCAAATGGACATCAAAAGAAGCTCTGTCCTGTAGACATGATAGACTAGACTGCACTGATAAGGTTGAAAGTAATATATTAGCGCAGTTTAAACCTAGCCTAAAAAATGATTTCCTATGGCGGACGTGGTTCATTGGCCATTCATTTCTCTTGCTGAAAAATGTCAGTAACATACATACCGGCGTTATCAGTGGAATTTCCCCGATCCCAGTCCTTCAAACGTGTTTTATCTCCATCGGAATCAAAAGTATGGTGTGATTCCTTTGAGTCGAGTAGATGTTCTGCATTGCCGTTTGGTATCGACGAATCCTCCTCCTTGTGGAACGAAGACGGTGGACGACGACCTTTAATCGTACAGAAAAGATGTATTAAATACATATTTACAAGTCAGTTTCATTAAATACTGAATTACGAATTAAAGCCATTAAAATAATAAGAGTACTAATACAATAATGAGCCCCGTTTAAAGCAATATCTCGGTTAGAGCCCATTAGTTCGATATAATGTCACAGTTGTACAAACTGAGTTTCCTTGCCACTCCATCATTCATCTAAATCGAGCTGTTTCTACTCGAAACACCATCCTTCGTCGGCTTGAAGCACTTCACACCCATGGAGTACTAACTGATCAACAAAAAACCACCAGGCACGGTTCGAAACTCTATAAATGCCAAACACGTTCGACAAGCCCTTTGTCGTAGTCTGACTCGATCTGTTGGGCTACATGCTGCAGGACTTCGCCTCACTGAGAGTTCTGATTACGCACAACGAATGAACTTTGCACGTGAGATCACAAGAGACGTATTTACCGAGCAAAGTGAGACATTTATTTTGTTCATCTCAATGGTATGGCGGTGCTTAACCGTCCACGGCTCCATAATGTCAACTGGTAATAAAATGCTAGAAACTGACAAGTCGAACGGTACCTTCCTCACCTCGCTCGCCATGATAGGAGAAGGGTACCAGCCATTTCAAAAACCCTGTACCTTATCGAAATCTGAAAAAATATTAACCGATTCCGGTTTAAAAATGAGCTTTATTTACTGGTTACTTTTTATTGAAAATAGTTTTAAATTATTGTGCACCTGAACAGCTTCTACCACGTTCGTTTAAGAAGTTTTCATAGCAACAGGGCTATAGCACTTTGCACTTTACTTGAAGGTAAATGAATTTAAACAAAATATACCAAAAGCTGGGTCAGGACCTTTTTCTAAAATACAGGGTGTCCCACGACGATTAAGACAAGCAATATATCGCAAATGGGCAGCAGTAGTAGCGAATTATAATTTTGAGGGTGTAAATAAGAGCAAATATTGTATCTTCTCTTATTATCGTGTCACGCAATCAGGTATTTGTTTTTGGTCACGTGACATCCGATTCAAAATTTTTAATGGGACACCCTGTATATTTGTGACTTTCTGTGTTCCTTCCGATAGAACAATTCCAACAAACTAGCACACTTGGGGTCTAAAGTGATTAATTCGGGAACTACAGGTACTTAAGGACTGTACCACTACCATTATGAAACACTACCAAAGTAATTTTCTGTAGGTGTACATGTTATAATCAATGGTAGTGGTACCATTCTTTAAGTACCTGTAGCTCTTGAATTCATCACTTTAGACCCCAAGTGTGCTGGTTTGTTAGGATTGTTTTATCGGGAGGAACACAAAAAGTCACAAATATACAGGGTGTTCCATTAAAAATTTTGAATCTGACACCACGTGATCAAAAACCAATATCTCATTGGGTGATACAGTAATAAGAAAAGATACTATATCTGCTCTAATTTAAACACCTACAATTATAATTCGCTACTACTTCCCAGTTCCGATTTATTTCTTGTCTTAATCGTCTTGGGACACCCTGTATCTATACTTGACTACCGTGAAAAAATAATACACATACGCTATCTCCTAAATTAATATAATCATTTCAAGAACATCATTGCAATGGTAATATAAATTAAGTATCTATACAGAGTGAGCCTAAAGTATGGAAGGCTTCAACTATCTCGGAAACGGTTTACACGATTTTTATCAATTTTGGGATATGGGGGTTTTGCAATGGGATTAACAACATTGTCAGATCGACTGTTTTTCGAAAAATATAATATTTCAAATGGATCACCTTGTATATTTTTACATTTCTTTAAATCCTTGAAAAATACTGATTATTTTTTGCGTAATATTTCCTATACCTAAACGTCATAATTTCGAAGTTACAACTAAATTTACATTGCATCCGCCCAAGTTAAAATAAGACATTAACTTCAAAAAACATGAAGTCGGTTACAGCAGATGCTCAAAATGTTGTTACAACAAGCCATGTGATTTTTGAAGCTTTGCAGTACATTTTGCAACACGTCAGAATTTTCAACAGTAGACATAGCCATCTTATTTAGTTATTTTAACTTGGGCGGATGCAGTGTAAATTTAGTTGTAACTCCGAAATTATGAGGTTTAGGCATAGGAAATTTAAACAAAAAATAATCAGGATTATTCAAGGATTTCAAAGAGATAGAAATATATAGGGTGCTCCATTTGAAATAACAAAGTTAATTATATTTCCTGGAAAATTATAGATATGACAACATTGTAAATACCATCGTAAGATCGGCCGTATGGCAAAACCCCCATAACCCAACATTGATGAAATTGTGCCGAGATAATTGAGGCGTTCCATACTTTAGACTCACTCTGTATAATAAATAATAAAGCAAAAAGATTCGATATCATAAAACACCGACTATTTTATAGGCGGTGTCATAAACTGCCTAACAGTGAACAGTTTAGTAACAGCAGATTTATGTTTATCGCAAACTTTTTTGAATAAAAATCAACATTACGCTTAGTGTGGCATACAGTATACAACATTTGGGAAGCGTGCGTATAAAATTTGTAGAAATACCACGATCATTATAACCGTATACTGGCGTTTTAAATAAGAATGGATAGCACGGCATTTTCTAATAGTTCATCAATCCCAATTAAATAAATCCTCAATTAATGACGGGCCGATGAGTAGTGGGTAGCCGCAATTCTGTAATTTGAACGAGATATTTTCAAATTCATCGACACTTGGTTTCCAAAATATTAGTAGCTTCTTTTTTGCTTGATCTGCATTTACAACTATGCTGTAAAAGAATACTACTACACCCTGTATATTATTGCGGACTGTTCAGATGACAATAATTGGTGATAGATTCAAGTGGAACTGCGATTTTTAAATGAATGAGCTAATGAGCCATGGGTAAACATTTTAATGCATTATTTCATGCTATTATTCATCGTGCGTGGATGATGTAATACAGATGACTCAGTCAATTTATTAAAATTTTGGTATGTCTTGACGGATCACAGAAACATGCATCAAATGTGTTATACGGCATCGGAACCATCAATTGGGATAGCAATATATCTATCTCAACAAAATAGTGATAAAGTTGATCATAAAGTAGAAATAAGAATTGTCAACTAGCACAGCTCTTATTTTTCAATTGAATCAATCTAGGAATAATGAAGAAATGATAATTTTGCTGATAAGATACGTAAAAGCACGCCTTTATGTTACAAAAGGTTTCAGTTAAATAAAAGGATAAATATTTTCTTGTACACATGGCCATTTATTGTCTTAATTTCATTCGACTCTGTATGAATTAAAGAAAAACATTGTGAGGTCCGATTCACTGGCGTGTCAATTAAAAATTAGAAACAAAAATAAAACTTTTAACAGTTGTGCTAGGACGCAGCTTTTATTTATTGCGAACTAATTCCCTAACTCGGTGATTCTGAAACAGTATTGGATTTGCATTGTTGATCAATCCAAAAACGGGAGCCAGTAATACATCAGCGTATTAGGGACGTTTCACACATACGAGAACACGGCGACCATGTGAACGGCACCTCTCATATGGTACCGTTCTTTTGTTTTGACTTCACACCTTACCAGTTTGTCTTTTGGTAAGTATCAACCGAATCAGTTTTGCGTTCTGTCTGTGCTGGTGTATATCTAATGGATCGTAGGAATGTTATAGCCCTAATGATTTTATATAGACGTATGAAGAAGAAACAGAATTATGCAGGTTCATCCTATAAATCTAACAAGAAAAGAGCTTGGCGCTTTTTATATACTTTCCTTTCCTTATAGCTCTCTATAGTTTTGTCCCAGATAAGTGGCTTTTGTTCCACTAAGGATATGAGATTATCCTTGTCTATATCAATTTTTCAAGAACCAATTTTGATCGTCTAGCGGCTCAAAAAACGCAAAAATAATCAATAAACCTATCCGGTAACACAGCACGTGTGAAGCATAGGCGTAGTTAAGTCCCTAAATCTGGGGGGGCTTAAGTCCCTGGATCTGGCGGGCTCAAGTTCCCGCCCTAGATACAAAGATTTAACAGAACGAATTATTTTAGGATTTTTGGGTGGGCTAAGCCCGCCCGAGCCCTCACCTAACTACGCCTATGGTGTGAAGGCTTCCAACTAACTGCATACGCGACTGAACCTGTTCGCGCCATTTAAATGTTCATGGTTGCCGTGTTATCCAGTGTAGAGATCCACAACTTGACTTGATTTTCTAACTACTTGGCTTGATATCAAGTCAAGATCAAGTCAAGTATTTGTTTTCGAAGTTCAAGTCAAGTCAAGTAGTTACACATCAAGCAACTTGAAAATCAAGTTTTTCAAGCTAACTACTTGATTTTTCTTGAAAAAATAATTCTTTTTTGATATTAATCTGATTAACTGCCAAAACGCAATAACAATAAAAATCTATGTGTATAAAGATGTTTTTATTTAAAAAAAACGTCCAAAAACGAAAACTCCAACAAACTTAGTTAAATAATGATTGTAATAATATGAAATGAAAATACGAAATATTCTGAATTCTGACAATAATACATAGAAAACAACAAACTCAAATTGGGGTGGGTTGGCTCAGTGGTTAGAGTCGAGCGCTCGTGACCGGAAGGTCTCGGGTTCGATTCTCGTTAGAAATTTATTTCTAGTTTTTTCAATCAAAAATAAATATCCTAAAAATAGCTCAGCGAAGAATCCCCACCTGAGCCTTCACTGTTGGCTTCTAATTAACAGTGCTGTTCCTAGAGTGGCGCCGGGAAACAGTAACAAAGCCTAAGAGGCTAATGACCAGAGCAATCCGATGACACAGAAGTAAAAAAAATGTAATATCCTCATTTGCCATCCATGATTTGAGACACATAAGACTTCTAACGGAGTTATCACCTAATCGATTTCTTGTTTTGGTAAGAGTTAAGGCAGTTCTAGAAAACTGCCTTTCAACTAGAGCTGAAGAAGCTGGCGTTGCCAAAAACTCCTTGGCCATTGCGGCAAGGTTTGGAAAAATACATTTGTGTCTTTTCCACCATTCTAAAATATCTTCAGTACTGTCCCTTGCCGCTTGAATACTATTTATAATCTGTTCATCGGTTTCATCTCAATCAGGTTTATTGTCAAGTTCCCATCGGCGTAGTTAGGTGGGGGCTCGGGGGGCTTAGCCCCCCCAAGAATGAAATTAGCCCCCCAAAAATCCAATAATAATTCGTTGTGTTAAATTTATTGTATATAGGGCAAGGACTTAAGCTCCCCCAGATCCAGGGACTTAAGCCCCCCCAAATTCAGGGACTTAACTACGCCTATGCAAGTTCCATAGCCCACGAATCTAGTCTACTGAGCTGCATATTAATGCAAAAATTATGGAAATACTCTGGAAAACATTAAGGTACTGGAAAATTCGTTCAATTAACAACCATTCTGTGTCGGTTGGCTTTAAAATTTTAAAGTCATCGGTTGTCTGCTTGCTGTCGTAGCCTCGGTGATTCCCCTATTTTAATGCTTCGATTCGCATTTTACAGATCGATATCAAGTAATATCAAGTAGTTTGATTTTACTTGATATCAAGTGAAGTAGTTCAGATCGAAAATCAAGTCAAGTCAAATATCAAATTTTCAAAAGCTTGAGCTTTCATGTCAAGTATTTAAGAAAAAACTCAAGCTACTTGGCTTGATAAATCCCTAATCCAGTGGGAAGCCACGGTAACGACACGGACGACCGGCACCGGCAAGACGGCACCGATGCATGTGAAACATCGCATTAGTTCTTTAATCCTTTGACCGTGTAAACGGCGCCGTTTAAAAGGCCGCCGTGTATATGTGAGACTGTAACCCCAAGATAAGATAATATCGCATCTCATTTGGAATCCAACTACAAAGCTTAAGGAAAGGAATAGCTTATGGTCCAGTCTTTAGTTTGGAGAATATTAACCAAATTCTTACTACGAGCATATCCAACCATGAACTGTCGATTACTTTTTAGGTCCAGATATAGTTAATTTCACTATTTTTGAAGATCTCTTGCAATAATACATTTTTTCCGTCATTTTTCGAATTGCCTATTATCTTTTTGCTGTTAATGTTGTTTCAACAACATCCAATCATTTTTCACGTCATAAAACGCCTGCAACTCTCTCTTGGCAACAAACGATCACTTTTTCTGATAATTCAACAACTAGATAAGTTAAAAGCGGAAACCTTTTTTAAAAAAGCCTTTATTTAAATTCTAGAAAAAGAATAAAATTAAATGTTCCTTTAAAATTTCAACTATCAACTTATAGCCTCATTATACACAATTTATAAGATCATAAAAGCTTGTCACGCGGTTTGCGTAAGTACCTATAAGTATTTAATTGACCTGAAATTTAAAAAAAAGTTCATCTTAGCAGAATTAAATAGGTACTAATTTATTCTCACAAGTAAATCGCGCGGCAAGCTTTTATGATCATATAAATTGTGTATAATGAGGCTATATGTTAATAGTTATCGCTGGCTAGGTTTCAGAGTCTGTTTATCTCATTCAACGCATCACTCTTGCAAGATCGTTTGCCGGTTATTTTAGAACAGTCTAGCTCTATTATCGGAAAGCATAAAAAAATTCAGAAGTCCGACACATTGGATTAAAAGTGATGCCAGAATATTTTTCTGATTACTCTCGGCAAGCCCTTTCATTTGATACCCATACTGTAGAAATGCGTTAAAAAATAACTATCTTGGGGTGGCCCGCTATATTGGATTTAGAATGATGTCACACAGCTTATCGTGTATTGTCATCCAAACGTGTATACAAAATTTCAGCTCAATCGGTTGAAAATATCTGCTTCAAAATTGAGTAGCAAGATTCCACCTGACCAAACATACATACATATATACATACATACAGCACAAGTTAAATAAAAGTTTTTTACCTGGCGCTTTTACCCTAGTAGCTCTAACATCCGTAAGTAACTGTTTGCGTTCTACTTGATCAAAAGCATTATCATCTTTGACTTCATCCTTCTCCACAGATGCTTTCGAGCTTTTACTACTTGCGGCACCATCAACAGCATCAGCCAGCTTAAAACAATTTTAATCAAGTAAATATTCACAACAAAACTTTAAATTTCATAAGATGTACCCCACAGTGTATGGAATATGTAAACAAACTGGGAGCAAAGGTTGGACCAAATTGCAGCCGATAAATTTAAATAAATTTTGATTACTAATTAATTTTTTGGATCAATTAGACTGTTTGGAAAAACCAAGAATATTCAAAAAGAACTTGATGGCTCTTTGTGAAGTCTGAGGACTATTATTGTACACAGAAATTAATTTGCTACATACAGTAAATTTTGTAAAACCGCACAATATCACTTCTTTGCTGTAACCACTGTTACCGCTACTATACTTTTAACTTGTTACAAATTGTTAACTGGGTTTTTGGGCTGTTCGGCCGGTTTCGACACGCTCCGCCGCCTTGAACGTTTACAGCTGTGACCTGTTCGGCATGAACAGGTCGAGGCCGGCAGAATAGCCCAAGAACCAACAGTTCATCGGACCACAGCTGCGAAAGCATTACACAATACTCTTATTTACTATTTTTCAACTACCAAACGGGTGCGGATCCAGAATTCTGCTCTTTCTAGATCTAAACGCTGAAACATCGAAAATTCAAAAATATGTACTTGAAATTAGCTTGTTAATGCGTTTTTAATGTTTTATCTGCAAATGATAATGTGACATTTTGTTTCATGAAGCTGTAATAAAGTTGTTCCTTATCTCAGCCACCTACTCTATGTCCTGTAATGTAATCGAAATTATGAATTTCATAGGTGAAATTCCAGAGATACAAAACATCAAAATTTATTTTATCTTAGTCTGAAGGGGGATCCACCACTGCTACCAAATATGAATATGAAATATCTAAATTGCAATTAGATAGGCTAGCTAGGCAGGTTAAGACCAAGTGTACACATTTATTGTAAAGTGTCTTTTTATTGGGCAATAAATAAAAAATGAATCTTCTCTAAATAAACTCTAGTGCCCAGGAATTCTAATCTAATTTTCCAGTATTTAACAGATCCCTTAAAAATGCAAGTATGATCCAAAATAAAAACGTTGAAATTACCTTGCCCACTTTTCTCCTGATTTCCGAAAATATTCCTGAACTTCCAGAACTACCAGAGGGGGACTTTTTAAGTGAAACTAGAGGTTTTTTGCTTGGCACAGGCGGAGTTTTTGTGTTGGTGCTAGATGGACTGAGGTCTGGCTTAGGCTCAGGGGATGGTTTGAGATCGACGGCAGGAGATTTCACTTCCAGAGACTTACGTTGGGATGCTATGGAGCTAGGCTTGATGGCACCTGATATGTAAAATAGACCATATATTTATTACATCACATAATTTTGAAGAAATACGAATATAAAATTACTGAACATACATTTATATATTAAAATCATTTAGAAATAAAAAAATTGATTACTGATGCAGATAGAAGAAATAGAAATATACTATTTTTTATCACTTGAATACATTTCGAATTTCTGGGGAACCCTTAAAATTTCAGAGATATGTCTAGTGTTATATGACAGACTGATTTGGGTTTCACTGACTTTAATCACGATCAAATACACTTCTTTTTTCCAATTAATCGTCGACTCTTGTTTTTTATTGTTAGCCTCGTTTATTTTTGTAATAGTTATGATTCATTTTGATTCCAGTCTAAAAAAAAGTTGTACAATTTACAGACTAGATTCGCCGAAACGCTTTATTTGTAAGAAAATTTGTGTGACAAGGAAGAAATTTGAATCCCCACAGTAGCCCATTTAATAATGTCACATTTTTTGCGAAATAATAAAAAACTTAAAGGTGGTGGAAGCCACAAAAGGATGAGCTGGATGTTGCAAAACAGCTGCCAATAATAAACCAGGCCCTGTATGCAACTGTTGCTTCAGTGACAGTAGAACAAATGTTCAGCATTTTTAACATTTAACATTGTACACACAGATACAGGGTGTCCCACAATGATTAAGACAAGCAATATATCTGAACTGGGCAGTAGTAGCGAATTATAATTTTGGGGGTGTAAATTAGAGCAAATGTAGTATCTGTTCCTGTTATTGTGTCACCCAATGAGGTATTTGTTTTTGATCAAGCGACGTCCGATTCAAAATTTTTAATGGGACATCCTGTATATTTGTGACTTTTTGTATTCCTCCCGATAAAACAATTCCAACAAACTAGCACACTTGGGGTCTAAAGTGATTAATTCAAGAGCTACAGGTACTTACAGGATGGTACAATTGATTATAACATGTACCCCTATACAGAGTGGTACAGTCCTTTAAATACCTGTAGCTCTTGAATCAATTACTTCAGAACCCCAAGTGTGCTAGTTTGTTGGAATTGTTTTATCGGGAGGAACACAAAAAGTCTCATTAAAAATTTTGAATCGGACGTCACGTGACTAAAAACAAATACCTCATTGGGTGACACAATAATATGAAAAGAAACTATATTTGCTCTAATTTACAACCCCAAAATTATAATTCGCTACTACTGCCCAGTTCCGATATATTGCTTGTCTTAATCGTCGTGGGACACCCTGTATAAGGAACAGGAAGGGGATGTAATAAGGAGGAAAATTAGTATTTTTGCTTAGATTATATAACAAATGAACAAGAAATTTATATTGTTGTTATGTTCATCTATTTTTTTGCACTTTTTAAAATAAAAAAGTTAAAAACATTGTTTCTTCAAATCATGGCTATTAATAAAAGAATCGTTAAAAAATCGATTTTTATTTTTTTTTGATTAAAATCAAATCCAGCCAAACCCTAGAAAATAGCATATAACATTATATTTACAATAAAAAATTGTTGCACTTTAAATGGCAGATTGGTCAGATGTTCTCAATGATGTAATCAGGAAGAATCAATTGTTAAAGAACATTAAAGAATATGTATGAATATAACTACTGTAGCTAACCTGTATCTGCGACTATTCGCGTCGACTTTTTATCTTCTTTAATACCATCCGTTCCAGGCAGCAAAATCACAAAATTATCAGGAAATACACCAACTTTACCATTTAATTCTCCTCTCCACCAACCTGGGTCTTGGCTTTCCTTACTCACTAACGTTATGATATCACCTTCTTTCAAGTTTAATTCATCCTCATTTTGTGACTTATATGGAAACTTTACTTCACATAGTTGCTTGGCTATTGGAAGTAGTACAATAAATCATTTTAATTCCAAACTTTGATGCTCAAATCACAGAAAATAAACTGCTCACCTTAATTAAAGGAACCTTTATTTGGATACTCTTTTCTCCACCTGTATGTTCTCAATGAAATTATGGTTTTAACCTGAATGCAGCTTTGAGTTTTCTTTAAATGGTAGTGTGAATTGCATCGCGATCGCGTAAAATGTGCCGCTACTAAGACATTTAGAGACACTAGGTGCCCAAAACTTGCAAGATTTTTCATGATTATGGTAGGGTAGATGTGAATCAGAGCCCTGGGGGGTCACATTAAGCGCTATGACGATATGAACAGTTGTGAGAGACTTCATACCATCTGAACATTAAAAAAGAATAATGCAAGTGACTCGTAACTCAGTAAATTTGATGAAAAAATTCGAACTTTTATTTTGGGCTACCTAGTGACTCTACATGTATTAGCAGCACATTTTACGTGACTGTGATGCAATTCATACTATTGTTTAAAGAAAACTCAGAGCTACATTCACATTTAAACCATAAATAATTGTGAACATACTGGTGGAAAAAAAGCGTTACCTTAATTTGGCTGAGTAGTTTATTATTATTGCCCTTGTGACCAGTTAAAACTTTATAAAGTTTAAACTGCTTTCTGTAGCTGTTATCAAATAACAGAAGAATACAGTAATATCAAATGTTGAGATTACATTTCAATTATTGGCCAAATAAAGTGAGTAAAATGAGTAATACTGTAAAATATAATAAAAAAAGTGTCAGTTGTAAATACAAAACAACTAATAAAAATTTCATGTTGCATGCCATTTAACAATGTTGTTATGTTAGCTCATACCACATATTAGCTAAAACAGATGTCTGTCCTTAAAAGAGCAAAATAGTAAACTATTACTGCTGTTATAATATAGTATAGTTCATTTGCATACGAATGTACATCATACATATATATTATACAAATAAAAAATAATTAAAATAAAAAATATATACCAAGCAATTTTAAAAAAGAAGTGTCAATATAACTGAAAAATTATTTTTCTGTCAACATGTGTATACAGAAATGTCCATGGTACAAAGCTGGGCTGGGACATGAGAGCACTAGAGCATAAGCATGTGAACCTCCTACCAAAAATTATAATTGCATAAAATAATACACATGGTTGACACCATTATGAGTGACACATATCTAGAAGTGTGACAGAGAGTTTGAAGAGCGGTCCAGTCCTGATGAAACTCCAAGCACTTTTCTAGTGAATTCGGCAACACCAATGAATGAGTTACCTGATAAACCATCATCAATTAGTGAGAGAGCAAGAGAGAAAAAGATATTCAAACGGTCAGTATGTATCTACCGCCAATTCAAGTGTGGAATCAGAAGCAATTCCTGAGTTGTTGATAAAGAGTCATATAGATGATTTGAAAGCCTTTGGGGGTGTTTATAATATACCTTTTAGAAACACAGTATATTGTACATAATAATTACTTTATGATGTTTTTATGTATTTGAACATACCAATATGATGTATTTGATTAGTTATTGCTGCTGCTAAACTGCTAAATCCATCAGATGCCTTTTAAAAACAGTTATTAACTACAACTGTATGATTAGGTATTCAAATGACTAGAACACAACCTTTAGTAAAAATATATAAGCCTATGTGACATAATGGACTATGAGTAAGTCTTTGCTAAGATACCACGGCTGTAAGCTAAGCTACAAACCTACCAGACTCTGTGCTAGAAATTCTTTTATTTCTACTATACGTTAGTGATATGATAGAGAATATTAAAAATAACATCAAATCCTTTGCAGAAGATACCACAGTATATTGTTATGAACTGGGACAATATTCCAAGATGAAAGAAAACATAACTGTGATAGAAAAATATAATAGAAAACATACATGAGGCCTAAGGTTGAGTATGACCACTCAGTATGAATCTATATTTTATAATAGACACCATCCTGCCAGATAAGAGAGAAAAACAAGCAGTGATCTTTAAGAATCCTAAACCTAAAATCATCTATATTCTGTAATAAAATCATCTGGATTCAGCAATCGGATTAATCAAATTTTAATATTTTATGTGCAATGTGTCAAAAAAATGTTTTTGGTATGAAAGGAATTGAAATGATAATGTGTGAAGAGTTACAAAAGGTCTATTTCAGACCATGGTCTAAACAATTTTTAAGTATCACATTTCAAGCGATTCACTATACTTAATCATCCACAGGTATAAGAAAGGATACCAATAAGATCACCACTATATCCAGTTCTGGCCAACCCTTACATAGAATGGTTTAAGTCATTTAATAATAATAATAATAATAAAACGTCTTTATTTAATTAATTTACAGTAGTGGGCAAAGTTTAGCCCAAAGCTATTCTTCCACTTAACCCTAAATTTATTTTACAATATGGTATTCCAACCTAATATATGCCTTCAACATATACAGGTTGCTTACCTATTACTGGAATGTAGCAAGAGCAATGGTACAAAAAAAAATATAAATACATTGAGCAATTGAAACTTTTTATCTTAGTGATGGGGACTAAATACTAGAATCTAGATGATAGCAAAAGTTGTTTTACAGAATTTTTAAACTTATTCAGGGTCATGTCTTTATATAAATCTGGCAGCAAGTTATATAACTTGACAGTATTGTAGGTGAAGCCATGAGTAGTAAAAAGAGCTGTTCGATGCTGAGGCATGTCAAGTAATTTATTATACCTGAGAAAACCTTCCCTCATGGATTGTCTAAAAAGAATTTTTTTGAAAAGGTATTCAGGAATACTTGTCAATATTAAATTGTGAATGAATGTTAACACATGGTATTTGTAACAGTTTTTTTAAATTTAACCATTTTAGGCTTACAAAACAAGGTGAAACATGATCATATTTTCCACCCATATATAAGACGACAACATGTATTTTGTATTAGTTGGAGCCTCCTGGATGACACTTGATCTAAATATGGATAAAAGACAATAAGTCCATAATTGATTTTTGAAAGTACTATTTGCCATTGAAAAGCCAAGCATCAAACAAAAATTATGACCTTGCTATTTGCAACCAACTGGAAGCCTTATATATATTAAAGTAGATTTAATGTAGAAGCTGGAAACATTCTTCAAGTAACTCAACAACAGCCATCCAAATTTAGGAGGGTTTAGAAATGAGAAGCAACACTAAAACAGTAGACAGAAAACCTATGCACATAGTAACTATACCTGCACTACACCTTAAACCACCTAAGATCAACAAATAAAGGAGTTATATGGACCTCGATCAATACACAAACAAGGTTAAAGACCTTCAACATAATGAAGAAGATCTGACAAAGAATACATACTCCAAGAAGCTAGTAAAAGCAATTTTTTTATAATTACTTGGTTATACTTACCAGGTTTATGGGGTAATTTTGGAACTTTTTCATCACTAGAACTATGGTTAATGCTATTCAAATCTTCCCTGGTACTAGGCTTAGGTTGTGGCACAATTTCTTCCACAAAGTTAGATGGAAATACCCCCTCTTTTCCATTCAAAGTACCTCTCCACCATCCCTCCTCCTCCTCACCAATAATCTCGATGATGTCACCTACATTCAGACTTAGCTCATCTTCATGATCAGGGCTATATGAGAATATCACCCTGCATTGTCTGATACGTGAAACGTCTTTTTTACTACGAAGTACTACAGAGGAGGAATCCAGAAGTCTAACAAAATTATCAGGAAACATGCCTTTCTTGTCTTTGAGGACACCTTGCCACCAACCTCCCGATTTTTTCACTACATCTTTAATAATGTCACCCTTTTTAATGGTGAGCTCGTCAGGCTCTTTGGCGGTGTAGTCGTATTCTACTATCACTTCCACTAAAACAAGGACTTTGGTGATTTCATCAACATTCTGATGGTTGTAATCACTTACCCATAGTGTTCGTTGTAGTATTCACATTATTATTGTACAAATATAGATGTTTGGTACATATGTCCGTTCATCAGCCAAGCCCATATGATAACACAATAAATAAACTAACCATTTCGCCAAGATATTTACCGATGTTATTACTATTTTTATTAAAATTCCCTAGTCTTAAAACCCTAGACTACTGACTCATGATGCATCTGATTTGACAGTGACAGGTGAACACTGTCACATACGTAAACAACGATTTTCGACCTTGGAGCATGACATCTGTCTTTTCAAAGCATTTTGATGTTTTGTGATTATAATCAAGAATACTAGAAAAATGCGCAAGACAAACGCAATAACATGGAGTAGCGAAAGTATCCTAAATCATAGAGGCGGCCATGCCTAAATAGATCCATAAGTTTCGTTTCCCGACTAAGGGTCTTCCTATAATTCATTAGAAAATATCATTCCAAACGACTCTCGATAGCATGCAAAGCAGCACATAATTCCTTGCTACTGTGATTGATTAAATATACGTACTTCTTTATTCAGTATATTTACAGAATGAAAAAAAAATGCAAATTACTTGAATATGATTCTAGCTTGCTTACTGCAATCAAGAATCAAGTAAATGTATGAAATGAATTATAACTCATTTAGGGTTTTATCATTTTATTGTAATAAAAACATAAGCTTTTGAAAATAGAATGGTTTTATCATTTTATTATAATAAAAACGTAAGCTTTTGAAAATAGAATGCAAATTGATTCTACTTATACAGACTTTTTCAAGGCATTCTGTAAAGTGAGTTACAGTTTATTCGAAGCTCAGCTTGAGGTCCCAGTAGCTATCTTTCCAATCGAACTCAATGTATGAAATATGGTAAATGTATGTCTTTCGAAATTCTGTGTACTTCCTGTGTTTCGAAGAGTAGGGGGTAGGGATATTGGGTCAATATCATTTAACATTTTTATAATCCATAAAATCATCAATAATTATTTGAAAGATGCTCAACAACTTCGCAACTAGACTTAAGTAATTTCATTGAATGGAGTCATGTAAATCGTTTAGTTTCAAATATGTATTAATTATATAATAAGGTTTGATTATCAGATTGACGGTAGTGGTGTAGCTGAAAATAAAATGTGAAAGATTAGGCTTAATCTTAGATTCTAAACTGAACTTTTAGGTTCATGTAACAAATATTGTCTCGAATACTTTAAAAATGTTAGGCTTCATTAATAGATGTTCTACTGATTTTTCAGTTCATACATTTGAGATACTCCTGTTGTGCGTTAGTCCGTTTGTGTGTTGCATATAATTCTATAATTTGGTCACCATCCTACGATAACAGCATTGATTTAATTGAGAAAGAACATATAACAGGTTTGCATACAAGATGGGACTTCCAGATGACTTATATAAATACCTATGTTATGTCTTCACCCCATATAGCTCTACTCAATCAACTGCCGAGTCGTGAAAGAACGTCTGCATAAGAACAAGTTAGTAACCAGTTTGCATTTCATTTAATGTGGTTCTATTTATGGACCAGTAAAAAGCTATTAATCTGTAAATATACGTAGTATGCCGGTATTGCAGGGACGGGAGTAGCATGAAACCTCTTAGTCACTGTGCAGTCTTGGTAAGCCAGAGGTTGAAGATCTTTTGAAACTGTGAGCAGTCCCGGATTTGTCAATAGGCCGCCGTATAGGCCGTGGCCTAGGGACGCCCTGCCTCCTAGGGGTGGCAGATTTCAGAGCACGCTCACACGATTTCAGAGGATAAAAGTCAAACAAGTGCACTGGTTTTCTCCTTTTTTATACTAATACGTTAAATCCCTATAGAAACTCATTCCCACCGAAAAATTATCAATCGTAGGTATCTACAGGTCAAACATCGAATGAGGACCCTGAAGTGCCCTTCGGCATCAAATAATAGAGATTATCTCACAGTGAACACCTTTTTGGTAACCCTTGATATATTGATGGCTGGAATACACTGATGGTTGGTTAAAGTTTCTAATTTTAACAAAAAATGAGCCCACTTTCAGCACAAAGGATTACAGAAAAAGAAATAAAATAAAATGGCGGATGAAACATTGAATGAGGATCGGAATCTCTTAGGCGCTTCAGCCATTACTTCAAAGTGGACACCTTTTTGTTAATTCTTGATAGACTGGTGGCTAGAATGCCGTATAAAAGGCATACTATACTGCTGGCGTGAACTTTTTATTTTTAACAAAAATTACTCAACTTTCATCTCAAAGGATCATAGCTCAGCTTGTCGTGAGATATTATACCAATGACTTAGAGGAAGATTGGTCATCAGTCACATTTCCTCTAATAAAACTGCAAAGGTGTGGTAAGTTTGATACAGGCATTTTTGAGGAATCAGTCCCTGTCCAATCTATATTCTAACTTGGATATAACTCTTCGCATTGCACTTTCTACGCTTTCTACTCTGGCTACACATTGCTATGGGGAAAGAAGTTTTCTCTGTCCAAAACGCTTGAAAAGTAATCAAACGACTTCATTCTCAAAAAAGTGAAATCCTTAGCTCTTCGTACATTGAGGTTTTGAATCAATTTTTTTTTGTCATAAATCGAGAGATCATATATAAGTTTTATAATAAAACTGTTTTTGTTTTCTTTTTTTTCGCAATAATTCAAAAGTTATATCAAAATAAAAATGGGTTTTTGAATCGAGTACCGAAAACACGCCGACGGCTCCCGAACCCGTGTGACGTAATGATGGCGGTTAAGATGCTCCTTTGACCAACGACATCCTACATCGATACTAGATTCTCGATTCCCAACCAAACGTGAAAATACTTGCTAGTAACTAGTGTATATTTGTTGCAATATAGCCGATGAATGAAGTTTGCAGCTCAGGACGACCTCTACGATCGAAATAAATATCTTTTTGAATGTTTGAAATCAGATTACAGATTCCAGTAAGTAAGTACCTAACCAAATATGTCTTATTGAAACTATGTGGTGCATGTTCGGCTGACCTAGTGGTTAGAGTGTTGGCTAATGGATCCGTTGGTCCGGGTTCAAAGCTCAGCCTGTCCAATTTTTTTTTATTTTTTTTTTATCAAATAATTCATTCATGTGCTTTTTGCACTTGTTATGCACATTTTTTTCTACGATCAACATAAATATGTTTTTGAAACAAATTCTATCAGACATATTACTTGCACTGCATAGTGCAAAAACTAAGTACAGGACGCGGTGGACAATTCAAAAAATAAGTTCAAATGGTGTTTGTCCGTCAATATCAACCGCCAATATTTTTTTTAAATGTAATAGTTGGTTAATAAAACAAAATCCATTCATTTTTTAAGTTTTTAATATAAACATAAAGTAAGTCAAACTCGTAATCACAACAGTCTTCTGTTTATCACTTGGTATCTTTATTTATTTAACTTTGAGCAATCAAGCTTAATAATTAAATTTTCATAAAAATTTAACAAATAAAAATATAAAAATGCAATGCAAACAAACAAAACTTATTTTTCTATGAGTTTCAATGTTATAATTATCTTCTTGACCAAAACTTAAAATAATTATTTTATTATTTAATATTATTATTGATAATAAATACTTATACGATAAATAAACTATAAGTATAATTATTTTACATAAGAGCTAGCACTTCAAGTAAACAAAAATAAAACTATATTTTTTAGTCCCGAACATAGAAAAAAGTATAAAGTATCTAGGAATATATTTAGACTCACACTTACGTTGGAATGGAATGGAATTAATAATTTATTAAAAAAAAATTGGATTCATTTCATATAAGATGAAATTACTAACAAATATTTTAACAGAAAAGCATCTACGTACAGTAAAGATAATTATAACATTGGAACTCATAGAAGAATAAGTTTTGTTTGTTTGTTTGCATTGCGTTTATATATTTTTGTTTGTTAAATTTTTATGAAAATTTAATTATTAAGCTTCGTTGCTCAAAGTTAAATAAATAAAAATACCAAGTGATAAACAGAAGACTGTTGTGATTACGAGTTTGACTTACTTTATGTTTATATTAAAAACTTAAAAAATGAATGGATTTTGTTTTATTAACCAACTATTACATTTAAAAAAAATATTGGCGGTTGATATTGACGGACAAACACCATTTGAACTGATTTTTTGAATTGTCCACCGCGTCCTGTACTTAGTTTTTGCACTATGCAGTGCAAGTAATATGTCTGATAGAATTTGTTTCAAAAACATGTTTATGTTGATCGTAGAAAAAAATGTGCATAACAAGTGCAAAAAGCACATGAATGAATTATTTGATAAAAAAAATAAAAAAAAAATTGGACAGGCTGAGCTTTGAACCCATATTAGCCAACACTCTAACCACTAGACCAGCCGAACATGCACCAGATAGTTTCAATAAGACATATTTGACTAGGTACTTACTTACTTACTGGAATCTGTAATCTGATTTCAAACATTCAAAAAGATATTTATTTCGATCGTAGAGGTCGTCCTGAGCTGCAAACTTCATTCATCGGCTATATTGCAACAAATATACACTAGTTACTAGCAAGTATTTTCACGTTTGGCTGGGAATCTAGAATCTAGTATCGATGTAGGATGTCGTTGGTCAAAGGAGCATCTTAACCGCCATCATTACGTCACACGGGTTCGGGAGCCGTCGGCGTGTTTTCGGTACTCGATTCAAAAACCCATTTTTATTTTGATATAACTTTTGAATTATTGCGAAAACAAAGAAAACAAAAACGGTTTTGTTATAAAACTTATATATGATCTTTCGATTTATCACAAAAAAAATATATTTTTTTCTTTATTCAAAACCTCAATTACAATGGCAAAGATACTATAAATGATTTTGCTATTAAAAAGTACCATGAAAAATTGTATCCCATTTGGAATTCTTGTTTCTTCTTTAGGCTCTTTCTTAATGACTAGTTATTTCGATTATTTAGCTTTAGTGTCTTCTTTACTACAAATGAAAATTAGTTATTTTAAAAAGGTACATGGGGCAATTTAGGAGACCTATGCATCACTGGTTCTCAATTTGCTTTTATCAATTTATTGTACATATATGCGAAACTTATAAGCCTCCATAAATTAATCAACTTATCCAGAGAAGTTAGTTCTCTTGATGAAAATTTGCTATGCTGGGGATTTGCCGTTTATTCCAAAATACTTCTTGTGAAATATTTAGAATTTTGAGAAAATCTAGCAATGGTGTGAAACGACCTTTGGCGCAGTAATAATACACACTACGCAGCACCCTATAGACCCACCTCACTGTTTTTCTTAGTTTTCTTACTTCTGTGTCATCGGCATCGACTCCTCTGGTCACTCGGGTTCTATGTAGGCTTTGTTACTGTTTCCCGGTGTCTTTCTAGGAACAGCACTGTTAATTAGAAGCCAACAGTGAAGGCTCAGGCGGGGATTCTCGCCGAGCTTTTTTTATGGATATTTATTTTTGATTGAAAAAACCAGAAATAAATTTTTGCCTCTAACGAGAATCACACCCGGGACTTTCCGGTCACGAGCCCTCGACTCTAACCACTGATGAGCACTGAGCCAATGCACCCCCACCCCCCAGTTATTACACTAATCTAGCTTATCATGGCCGTGCTTATGCTAGTCCACGTCTAGTATTCTTGGTCTATAGATAACAACCACATGACATTCATGACAACCACTGAAGTTCTCTCATATTAGAGAGTTTTTGGTCCGCACATATGTCACTGAAATCGTGGTTATCGTTATTTGGAGTCTGCGCAGTAACGATTTGACACACAGTTAACTTTATTAAACATAACGGACGTGGTTAATTACGTCAGATTAGCGGTATCGTTATTTGTGCTTTTATGGTTATTTTTATGTGACATTTGCTACGTCATCGTATATATATACACTAATTCAATAATCTCCTCCATACTTTTCTAAATGATAATTTATCTCGCAATCGACGTCTAGGGCACAATCCGTTTTAATCACGTATTTTGTTTAGAATGTCCAAATTAACCTAAAATTCCTACACTTGTCAACGGTGACTACTGACAGTTCGATTCCTTAAAGTCGTCCAAAAACTCTACATTTTGCGACGAAAAGTTATCGTTATTAACGACAAAGTTAACCATAACCATAACGAAATTGTCGTTTGCCGTGACTGACCAAAAACTCTCTATTTTTTGGGACACTTGACAGGACAGCTTTGACATAAGGGTTTTGTTTTGAGATTTGACATTTGACACGACGGTGAATCGATGTGTCAGATGTGACACTTTCCAAAATTTCAACCACATTTAACATTCAACTTTTAAATCATGCATGTTCATTTATTTGTGATTTAGTTAGTAATATGAATGTGATCTGTGATGTGTTAACATATGTGTCTTCGAAGCTATTCATTCGCTAAATGAATTAAATATACTAAACAAAATGACGGTAAACCCCAAACTTGATGATTTGATTCAGTCTGTCTCCTTATACACCTTACAACCAACTATAATTCACCTATATGTTTTGCCCTTCATTATAATTTATTCTTTTTGGTTTTATTTATGGATTGGAGTTTATGGTTTCTTCGATTTCTATGAAGGGGGTTGCATTGTTTTAGCAGCAATTGGATGCTTCCAAGCTCTGTGCTGTTTAGCTTGCTACTGGTCAGTTCATGTTAACTGCTTTTGTACATGCAAAAAGGTAATCTGATTTTTAAATATCTTTATTAACGTTAATTCACATATTTTTGTCATAGGAGAAGGATCCAAACAAGGCTGACATAGCTAAAGTTATACCAACCCCTAACAATGGTAGTTCAGAGCTTGTCAGATTACAGCACAATAAGGTAACTATCCAACATTCTACCCATTTTAATGTTTAACAAAGGACTAGTATCATTAAACTGGAAACAGTCCCCCTAAACAAAAATTGTAAATACACTACTGAGTTTAAATGATATGACCCCTTTAGATGTATGAAAATAGATGCCAGTGGCATTTTGTTATTTTTTTCACATTCAGTTTCTTAGTAACTCAAATTAGAAATTCAGAAAAAAGAATTTAAACACATCCAATAGTAACCTCTATACTATACCATAGAATATTTGATGCTAAAGTGATAAATAGGTTGTACCAATAATAAGACTGGCAAAAGTTCATTCCTCTGTATTAATAATTTATTTCTAGATTTTTTAAATTTTATGATTAACTCAAATACTTCTCAGGTTCATATTAAATATAATTATTTTAACTATTGCTGATCTAAATATATATTAGTGTAACCATATTTGTTTGTTACTTCATAAGCAGAAAACCGTTAGAAATGATGTAGACATAATCAAAAATTAATACGATGATGTTTAAAACTTAGACTAGGTTTGAACTCGTGACCATCAAACTGATACTGTGAGTATAGGTACATGCACTTACCATGGCTTCTGCAATTAGGATTTTATATGTGATATATCTAAAAGTATGCCATGAATGATATGATTCTAATTTTCTATAAATTTTCCACATATGATGATTTAGAATGGTCCAAAAATACTGCAGAATTTTTGTTATTCTTACATGATAATATGACATATATTTACTCCTGCTAATACTACTAAATTCTATTTAGATGATATGATCTGACTAGGAAAATTCAAAAATTTTCCTTGTTTTCTCTGCTTTTCTGTTTTGAAAAAATCTAAGAACAATATGCAGCTTTTTTCATGATTCTTAAAACAATACAAAATCGAAAAAATTATATTATTAAATTATTAAACTAATTACCATTTATTTGAGAAATACATAATTTATGGAAATTCTAGATAAGGATTTGTAAATAATATAGGGAGGATTGCTTGGTACTGTCAGGAAAAAGACATAGGATAAGGATTTTTTAGAAGTATGTACTTGTGCACATAAGGCTCTCTAACTAGCATTATACCATGGTCCTCTTCACAGAGTGAAATCAGCCTATTTGTCTTATTATATATAAGTAATTTTAAATACATCACAACCAAAAAATAGATATCCAAAATTCCAAAATTCTTCAGCAGCATTGTTTTTTAAACATGTGGTATTTGGCAGAGATAGGAGTGGAGGAAAATGCAAATTGAATAGTTTATTCCAAAAAAAAAGTGTAAAAATGGAAGCATACATTCCTTTTGTGTAAGGTAGTTTTATGTAGAACTCAGTTTTATCAAATATTCACCTCACAATCAAATTGCAAAGTTGACAGTACATTTACAAAATTTTATGCAATTTATTAAAAAATGATGATCTTGGGAGATGTTATTTTTCTTAAGACTTCCTGATATTTATATAAGTTTCCAGCATTGTCAAAACTGCTTCAATATTATAGATTGATTAGGATCAAATTCCTCTAGCGAGACTGTGTGTGCTGAATATGATAAAGTGTAATGGGATGTTCATGTTATTTAACATGGAGCATTATGGCTAGAGTATAGATGAAAAAGAAAATAATAATTTTGGATGGATAGGGACCCATTAAGGCTATATTTTAAAAATATTTTCATGTTATACAGGATGTCCCCAAAATACAAAACGAATCAAAGTAATATTTTTTTAAATAGAACATCCTATAGAGGGTGGGCCAATAGTGAGTGGATGGAAGATTGTGGGCTTACTGAAACATATCTCTGAAATCTGTCACTTGACCATGGTCATGACCCTTGAGGGCTATAACGTAAAAATATTTTCACTTAAATTTTGACATTTATACAATTCATATAAACTTACATTTTTTGAATCGAACCTCATATATATTATTGCATATTTGGATTCCTTGGTGAATCCAAATCACCATTTTTGGTATAAGTAGGTATCAGAAAAAAATTGAAAATCGCAACAACTATAAAACTTAGAAGGCTGTGACGTTGCAGTACAGCTAAGCACGAAATGCGTCAAATGAGATCAGATGACTACATTTGAATTCTTTTTGTACTTGGAGTAATCAGTAGATTAATTAAGGAAACTTCAATCACAGACAAGTATTTTTGTTTATAGAATCAAATGTAAATTTTAATTACCTTTCTAACAATATAGCATTCTCAATGTGAATCTTATTATTTCATTTTATTTCAATTTTTGAGTGAAATTGAATGTTTTTCAATTTTCCTACGTGTAAGCAAACTAGCAGGCCATGAAAAATAAAGATACCTGTTAAGATGGAAGAAACCAACTAACTTAGTAGAAAGATGCAAACTAACTAGAGTAACAAGGCAAGATTTTGAAAATTCCTTTCAACACATTAGCCCTAACCAGAAACAGTAGCAGTACAAGGATACAGCCTGCTAGCTGTTAGCCAATTTCCAAAGTCAGTAAAAAAATATTTAATCAAACCAGCAATTGTTGCTTGCAGTAGAATATCTATGTCTTCTGAATAAATTTCCACAATTAATGCCATAAAAAAGTAGTCATTTCTGTAAGTCAAGAGTAATGATACTTCTGACTCACAGCCTTCTGAATTTTATAATCTCTGAGGTATTCAATTTTTTTCTGACATCCACTTATACCGAAAATTGTGATTTATACCAAAACGGCTTGCTTCAAGTCCCATGTGTGATGCATAAAGTCACACTGGAATTCACCAAGCAATCTGAATATGCAATAATGTATGTATATATTTAAAAAAATATACCTTTGATATGGTTTATGATTTGGGAACATCCAGTATAACATGAACATATTTTTGAAATGTAGCCTTAATGGGTCTCTATCCATCCAAAATTATTATTTTCTTTTTCATCAAATACTTAAGTCATAATGCTCTGTGTCCAATAATGTAAATAGCCCAGTATATTGGTGAGAGAGGTAGTAGGTAGCATCCATTTAGAGGAACGTGAACAGCATACTACACTGACAAAACCTGATAGGATCTGCTCTTGCAAAGGATAACATTGATAGAGGCCATAAAATCCTATTTGAAGATACAAAAATAGTGAAGAAATAGCAGATATATATTAATTGAGGTTTTGAATCAATTTTTTTTGTCATAAATCGAAAGATCATATATAAGTTTTATAATAAAACTGTTCCTGTTTTCTTTTTTTTCGCAATAATTCAAAAGTTATATCAAAATAAAAATGGGTTTTTGAATCGAGTACCGAAAACACGCCGACGGCTCCCGAACCCGTGTGACGTAACGATGGCGGCTTTGACCAACGACGTCCTACATCTATACTAGATTCTAGATTCCCAGCCAATCGTGAAAATACTTGCTAGTATCTAGTGTATATTTGTTGCAGTATAGCCGATGAATGAAGTTTGCAGCTCGAGACTAAGTCTACGATCGAAATAAATATCTTTTTGAATGTTTGAAATCAGATTACAGATTCCAGTAAGTAAGTACCTAATCAAATATGTCTTGTTGAAACTATCTGGTGCATGTTCGGCTGTCCTAGCGGTTAGAGTGTTGGGTAATGGAACTAATGGATCCGTTGGTCTATGGTTCAAAGCTCAGCCTGTCCAATTTTTTTTTATATTTTTTTATCAAATAATTCATTCATGTGCTTTTTGCACTTGTTACGTACATTTTTTTCTACGATCAACATAAATATGTTTTTGAAACAAGTTCTATCAGACATACTACTTGCATTGCATAGTGCAAAAACTAAGTACAGGACACGGTGGACAATTCAAAAAATCAGTGCAAATGGTGTTTGTCCGCCAATATCTATCGCCAATATTTTTTTTAAATGTAACAGTTGGTTAATAAAATTAATAATATTTTAAGTGTTTAATATAAACATAAAGTAACTCAAACTCGTAATCACAACAGTCTTCTGTTTATCACTTGGTATCTTTATTTATTTAACTTTGAGCAATGAACCTTAATAATTAAATTTTCATAAAAATTTAACAAACAAAAATATATAAATGCAATGCAAACAAATAAAACTTATTCTTTTATGAGTTTCAATGTTATAATTATCTTCTTGACCAAAACTTAAAATAATTATTTTATTATTTAATATTATTATTGATAATAAATACTTATACGATAAACTACAAGTCTAATTATTTTACATAAGAGTTAACACTTCAAGTAAACAAAAATAAAACTATATTTTTTAGTCCCGAACATAGAAAAAAGTATAAAGTATCTAGGAATATATTTAGACTCACACTTACGTTGGGATGTACATAATTAATAATCTATTAAAAAAAAATTGGATTCATTTCATATAAGATGAAATTACTAACAAACATTTTAACAGAAAAGCATCTACGTTTATATTAAAAACTTAAAAAATGGATGGATTTTGTTTTATTAACCAACTATTACATGTAAAAAAATATTGGCGATTGATATTGACGGACAAACACCATTTGCACTGATTTTTTGAATTGTCCACCGCGTCCTGTACTTAGTTTTTGCACTATGCAGTGCAAGTAATAGGTCTAATAGAATTTGTTTCAAAAACATTTATGTTGATCGTAGAAAAAAACGTAACAAGTGCAAAAAGCACATGAATGAATTATTTGATAAAAAAAAATAAAAAAAAAATTGGACCGGCTGAACTTTGAACCATAGACCAACGGATCCATTAGTTCCATTACCCAACACTCTAACCACTAGGCCAGCCGAACATGTACCAGATAGTTTCAACAAGACTTATTTGATAGGTACTTACTTACTGGAATCTGTAATCTGATTTCAAACATTCAAAAAGATATTTATTTCGATCGTAGAGGTCGTCTCGAGCTGCAAACTTCATTCATCGGCTATATTGCAACAAATATACACTAGTTAGTAGCAAGTATTTTCACAATTGGCTGGGAATCTAGAATCTAGTATCGATGTAGGACGTCGTTTCTCAAAGGAGCATCTTAACCGTTATCGTTACGTCACACGGGTTCGGGAGCCGTCGGCGTGTTTTCGGTACTCGATTCAAAAACCCATTTTTATTTCGATATAACTTTTGAATTATTGCGAAAAAAAAAAGAAAACAAAAACAGTTTTGTTATAAAACTTATATATGATCTTTCGATTTATCACAAAAAAAATATATTTTGTTCTTAATTCAAAACCTCAATTGTCACAACTTACAAAGAGTCATAAAACTCATAAACATATCAAGGTTAAACATATAATCAGTTGCATTCAGTAGTTCCTCAAAATGGCCTTGTTAGGATCTCAGAGGGCATTCTTGGACAATACGACAGATGGGGTGGTTTGGCTTTGACTAACACCAAATGCCTTAAGATCAAATTTTATATGCTTTTGCACAAAGCAATCGCGGCAGCACTTCTCTGAGAGTGTGGTGACACTCTCTCAGGATATCCCATTAGCATTTGAAACCAAATTTATCAGCCTACACATTGACCAGCATGCAGGGTGCAGCATGTTGCTGCTAAACTAGGTTCTGTATGTTATTTACTTTCCGTTTTAAAAAACTACATAGATCTACATGCACTATGCAGCATGGCTGTATACTTTGCCATCTTCCATTTGAATGTTAGGTTTGGCCTAATCTTCTGAGGAAACAGTGTAAATGCTCAAAATGTGTTTCTCATGCAAACGAGAGCATGAAAACAACCATGGGTCTTGATAGTCGGGAGTCTTGTAGAGGCAAGATTCGAGAACTTGGCTTACTGACTCCACCAGCCCTCTATGCATATGAGTATGCAGTACATCTCAATAAATAGGGTTAAGTTTGCAGGACATCTAAGTAATAACAAATGTGATACAAGATCCTTAAATTATACTCTACCAGCTCATAGACTGACCTCAAATGAGCACAATCCTGGCGACTTCTGTTTATGATTTTTTAATTCTTTGCCAACTTGATTAAAGCACATAACATCTTGGAGGGGGTTCAAACGTAGGGTTAGGGATTTTTTCCTAAAGATGGAACCATATACAATAAATTACTGCAGAACCCAGTGCAACAGAATAATGCAAGGCTCACTATGTTACAGTTTTTATCAACAGGGTATTGTTTTGGTGATATTAAAATTGTATTGTTTTGTATTAGTCCAGTGTTTTGAGTAATGTATATCTTTTGTACAATGTGACAACATTTTTAAATTATTTATATTCTTTTGCTTGGGTTCTTAGTGGACAGGAAAACAATATATTTCAATTATAGGACTACTGTTTGGAAATTACTGATCATTTTGACGTGTATTGTTCTAGTAATTGTATTTCATAAACAAATAAAGCATTTTACCTACTCCCATTACTTTCGGACAGGTAATACTACCTACTATATAAGCAAATAGCTTGAATTATTTTTCATCACTCACGCTCCAGTTATAGGATATGAACAACGCCTACTAGATACCAGTACCAATCCCTTGGAAACGCATATCGTTAAATAAATGCTATAATAACTACAAAGGTTGCCATGCCATGAGACGTCAAATGATAATTCGTTGAATAATATACTATTCAGTGTTTGAGTTGTATGATTACCTTACTTTTCTGGAGACTGTATATCCACAGTATTCAGCAACAACATAAATCAGTCCGAGGGCAGAGCTTGTCAGTGAAGCCTATGAACCACCTTATGTTATGCCACAAAGATTTTGAAGTTTTATTTCTTCTCCTTATTTTATCCGCAGTCTTGAGTGCTGTTTAAAGGTTAGTGCTCTAACACGATAATGACTTGGTATGTTTGGAGTTTGTTATATTTAAGTCTTGTAGTTTCAAATGTAATTTCAAGTTCTCTATTAGCCATGTTGTTGCTGAGATGAAAATAGGATACTTCGGTAGTAGTTACTATGATTGATTGATTCTCATGTTTGGTGTTGGATGGATAGTGCTCATTCTTCAGCATATGCGAACTTGAATAGGTAACAGACATATCAGAAATATAAAGGCTGAGCAGCAGAGGTGCAAGGATGATGTCTTGGGGGGCCTTTGCTGAGTTTCCATGGTTTAATGGATGACCTGAGAGGATGTAACAGTCAGTATTTCGTCGATGACATTAGCAGTCTTTTGGCATTGTAGGAATTTGTAGATGCGTCCCTATGCGGCCTTGACGTAGAAGAACACCACTACAATTTTCAATTTATTCGGGAAACGTGCCTCCATGTGTGTTGTTAGAGAAAGTACTTGATCACTGCAGCTTTTCCTGGGTCGGAAACCAGCTTGTTCCGCTGGTAGAGCTTGAAGGATTAACAGACTGATTCTGTTGTAGATTAGTCTTTGAAAGAGCTTGTAGATGACGCAACAGTGCTATTGATCGGTAGTTCTTCGGACAGTCGCTGGGTTTGCGGTGTTTCTGAATGGATATGATTTTAGATTTTTTCATTGGTTTTGGAATTTTTCCAGCATGCATTATATATGAGAAGATTGACAGCCACGTTACAACGTATCTTCCACAGGGTTGGAGAAATTTTGAGTGGACAACATCAAAGTCAGGAGCCTACTTAGGTTCAGGCACGCCGCTAGCGGTTTCGTCGCCCGCGTGCAATACCGATTATGCCGCCCTACGATTACTTAATTACTTTGAATCTTGTCAAAAAAAAAAGTTAATTAACGCATTATGGTGGGAAAAAGAAAAAGGGCTAAAAATTAAGTAGCCACTTATTATTTTTGTTTACTGGTGTGTAAAACTATATACTTAGACTTTGGGACTTAAATATTTAGCTACGAGTATCTACAAAAATGTAACTTTTCTTGCCTTTATATTTGGGAAGTCGTCTATTATTTTTCTTGTATCCAAACTGCCTAAAGTTTCATGTTCAGTTGAAACTATAGCTACTTTCCTTAGTCTTTGCATTGTGATCTTAAATAGTTTTTGATAGTTTTTAATTTTGAGAAGGATCTTTCACCAGATGCAACTGAAACCGGCAATGTAACTAATATTCGAAGCGCTATTGCTGTTTTCGGAAATGTGGAAGTTAAGTCATTGGTGAGATATTGTATTAGGGTTTGTGGACCATTAGACTGGTTTTCTACAAAATGCTACTTATAAGTACAAATACGTCGGTAAATGTATTGTTAAGACTTTCGCGGCCATGTTTCGATGAACTGTTGGTTCTTGGGCTGTTCGGCTGGCGTCAACACGCTCCGCAGAGTCTCTCGGAACACGCCGAACAGGTGACATCAGCTTCTGAGGATGCCGACCACTCGTGTTGGCAGCGAAGCGCGCCGACGCGACGCCGGCCGAACAACCGAAGAACCAACAATTCAACCTCGGTAAATGTTTTCAATTCATTGAATCTATCCTTTAAAGAAGTTACTGTCTGAGCTAGGATTCTAAAATAAAACTCTACTCTATGTTTGATTTTGGGGTCTACTAAAACCTCATCACTGTGTTCGTAGTGAAATTGATTTGTACTTTTTTTTCTTGAACGAATTGTATTCATTGGGGAAAAATCTCTTTCGACGTTGAGTTCGTGACTTTGGAAGCTTCTGCGAACACCGTTTCAAAGTGTTCAGCCGTGCGATATTCTGTGAACTTATCGATCGATTTAATAAATTAATGCAGATTTGAGTATTCATTATGGGTCTCTGCATCATTTTGCTTAGAGCATTAATTTCGTTTAAAATATCGAACCAAAATATTACCGAGCAAATAAATCTATAATTTTGAATGCTTAAAGCAAGCGAATGAAATTTGTGAGATGTAGTACTATCCCATTCCGACAAATCGGATTTTTTTCCAAAATATGATTGTATGTATTTTCTTAAGGTGGGGTGGGTATTATGACAATTACTTGAAGTAGGTAGTACGTGATGAGTCGCTCGGTTTGCCGCCCCCTGAGCGTGCCGCCCTTGTGCGATGCACGCCCGCTCCGCCCGCTTACGGCGTCCCTGCCTCGGTTTTAGTTGTTTGATGCCGGGGGGTAACTTTATGACTGGTGAAGGGTTGGCAATTTGCTGTCTCTGTTAAGCTTCCGGATTTAGGGTTTGTGAGTTTTTTTTGTCATGATGGTGGTCTTTGCGTCTAACAGAAGGTGAAAGTTTTGGAGGTCTGTCCTAGTTGAGCAGATCGGTACCAGTTTGGTCGTTTCCACGGAGTGTGGTGGCTGTCGAATTCGCCAATAAACAGTCCTGGGTGGTTGAGGGAGTGAAGGACGTGTTTTGGCTATTTAGTAGATGGTGGTTTGTAGATATTGTACATCGATATATCCCGAATTTGGACGATTAATTCGAAACTGTCACTTGACCATTATGCAAGTCGCAGGTGTGCGTTTTGTATCTCACTCCGGACATACAGGGTGTTCATTTGAAAACTTCCCACCACCGATTTATCGAAAACCACTAATAAAAGAAAAAACGCCGAGACACGTCAAAATATTTGTCAAAGGGGGACACAACTTTTTAACTAAAAACTACTTCATCCCCTTGTACCATCTGCCCCCCAGAGCCATCCACTTAAAATTTTAAAATGACAAAGGGTTATAGAGTAATATCTTGTTTCAAAGGTATGCCGAAGTCCTTTATTTTGGCGTTTGATTGAGATCTAGCAGGCAATTCTATGGGCCCTCTTCGCCCTATCCATTAATCTGGAAATGTATCGTTTAGCTATTGCCCAAACGAGAACAGAATGAGCGCCGTCTTGCTGAAAATAGATTTCGGCCTCATCAAGTATAGGGTTTCCATCCTCTTCGATTTAATTTTCAATGGTTTCAGTGATAAGCGTATTGATGGTATTTCCCAACATATCCAAATAAATGTCTGCATTTAAATTTCCATCAATAAACAATGGAACAATCACTTTGTTTCCTAAAATGTCTGCCCACACATTAATTTTTGGAGGGTACTGGGTATGCCCTTCTACAAAAGCTTGAAGATTTTCATCGGTCCAGTATCTGCACTTATGCTTATTATCAAATTCAGTTAGATCAAAATGTGCATTTATCATAGGCATAAAAAAAAATATGACTTTTATACAGGGTATCTAATAAAAGCATGTTATCTTTTAAATGTATCACACATGGGTCTTGAAACAAACCGTTTAGGTGCAAATCACCATTTTGGTATAAGTAGATATTAGATAAAAATTGAATATCGCAGCGATCATAGCACTTAGAAGGCTCTGACTTTGCCAGGTGACTAAACCTGAAATACGGCAGCTTGGGTTAGACGGTAAAATCTGTATTATTTTTGTACTTTGATAAATCGGTCGATTAATTAAGGAAACCTCAATTACAGATAAGTTAATTTTTTCAAATAAGAATGCCTAATTTTTTATACGATACTTTAATTGAACAATCGATTTCTCCAAGTACAAAAATAATACAACCTTTACCTTCTAACTCGAGTTGGCGCATTTCATGCTTAGTTACATGGCAAAGTCTCAGTCTTCTGATTTATGATCAATACAATATTAATTTTTTTTGGTATCTGCTAGTAACAGAAATGGTGATTTGCACCTAAACGGTTCGTTTTAAGCCCTATATAATATATAAAGTCACACTATATAGAATTCCACTGTTCCATTTAAAAAAGAGCAACTTTGATATATCACCCTTTTATTAATTTTATTAGTCATTATTTTTAAAATGTACTCCAACTTTATATACATACAGCCATATAGTTTTTTCTGAAAAGAGATTTCGTTTGGTCACAATTCTCCGAGGCGTTGAGCTTGACTCACCCTGTAGATTGGAGTACCGTTGCTGTTTTACAGTTCTCGCTAAAACACCTAGTCAAACTTACTAGCAAATCTCAATATGTGATCACTCAGACAACGTACTAGTTAATTGTTTAAGGCGAATTTTCATTTACACATAACATATAAATAATGTTTTTTTTTTTTACTTTTGTGTCATCGGCATCGACTACTTTGGTCATTAGCCTCGTGTTCTGTGTAGGCTTTGTTACTGTTTCTCGGCGCCACTTAGGAACAGCACTGTTAATTGTTTTTCAGACAGCGAAGAAGACAGTACCATGGTTCTTGTTCCAAAAAACAAAATATGTATGGGACAGCGACAAAAAAACTTTTAGAGGAATTGAATTCCCTATTAATAAAACCTATAAAGAGTACTCTAACTGCAAAGGCTTCCAAGAAGAAGCAGATATACTTGAAGCTGAACAGCACTATGGGAAAAATAATTTGGATATGGTTGTGCCAAAATTCATAGAACTCTTCATCGAACGAGCCACAGCGCCGTTTTTTGTATTCCAAGTGTTCTGTGTGATGCTCTGGTGCCTTGATGATTTCTGGTATTATTCTTTATTCACTTTGGTGATGTTGGTTATGTTCGAATCCACCTTGGTAGTACAACAGTTGAAAAATATGGAGGAGATTCGAAAAATGGGAAACAAACCTTATAGTATACTGGTGTACAGAAATAGGAAGTGGAGAACTATCCCTACATGTGATCTTATTCCAGGTTAGTTTTTCTATTTCTGTTCATTTCATCAACTTTCTTACTTTGTTGAAAATTATAACGATCAAATTTTCTTAGTCTCCCTGCTGTCTCAAAAGTTTCTTTAAACTGGACTGAGTAGAAGTACGAAATTTGATCTTTACATTTTTTATGTGTTCATATTATCACAATTTTAACCTGAATACTGGAATGGTTTCTTCAAAATAATCTTCACTCTACCTGAAATGTAAATATTTCATAACAGCCAATCTCCAAAATAGAAGTGTCATCGACAGTTTGAATGTTTGTATTGAACGATTTTATACTTTTTTCGCGATTGCCACTTTTCTCATTTGAAGCAAGTTAACAAGAAAACTTGAACAGCCTGTAATGCACAGATAGAAATTTCTGTATTCTCTTTGATTAACCGCTCAACTTTCATTAGAATATGATAGTGTTAAGAGCACATTTTATCATCTATGAGGTGATTGAATAGTACTTACTGTTTACTAGAACTTTTAATATGCCTATTCCGTTAAAAATCGAAAATTGAATATAAAACATATGATGCACATGTATGACCTTATTTTTTCATATATGTTTTACCTCTGTAATTTTGTCATCTGTCAAAACATTTTAATTGTATCTTGCAAAATATACAGGGTGTCCCAGAAGTCAACGTCAAGCCGCAACGGGGCGACAGGATTGGTTGTAACTATCATGAGAAAAATCAGAAAAAAAATCTATCCCATGCAGTTTGAAAATTATGGGCATTTAAAGAAATCCTAGAAATTTGGTCAAATTTTAACAATTTTTCGGTTATTGTGGTAAACTTTTATTACTTTTGTTCATTTAAACTTTGGAACCGTAACCCTAAATAACATTTCTAGAAGCACAGTCAAAAATAATGACACAATTACCCCAAGTTTTCTAGAATGAAGACTATTAAACTATGAATTTAAAATTTTCAAAGTTTGCCGACTTTGAAAGGCCCTCCTTTAAAAAAAATGTACTATAGTGCCTTGGCAAGTGCCATTAAAAGTTGGTGCATTTAACCGGGATTGTAAGATGGCACAATACTTGTTAGTTTCATACTAAAAAAATGAGTAAAAAAAATAAAAACCTCAAGTAATCCGATTTTTGCTAACCCACTACACTTAGGTCAGATGTTCTTTATTCGCACAAGCTTCTGGTAGGTTCTTAATTTTACGGCAAAATGATGAGTGAGGTGGATAATGAACATATTTGCTATGAGTGAGCGAGACAGATCGAGACGCCACTTTTAGCAAAGTCAACAAAAATAAGTACAATTAATAAAATAATGAAAAATTTTTACCTAGTTTAGTTTAGGTTTACTGGAATAAAGTTTAGGCAATAAGTGTTCAAATTGTTTACCATCAGCTTCATTACACGCCCTACATCTTAAAAAAAGTTCTACTTATTAGCCAGACATATCCTCGAGAGTTGATGTCCTCGGCAGCTTGAGAAATTCGTTTACGCAGCTCGGGTAGGCTCTCAATGGGCTTTGAATAAACTTTTTCTTTGACAACACCCCAATAACAAAATTCCAGGGGATTTAAATCTGGGGAACGGGCTGGCCACGAGATAGTCCACCTCCCGGACATTTTTGGTCAAGGAAAGCTCTTACTTCACTACACACTGTGTAATGTACTGGGCAGACATCTTGTTGATATCTCATGTGGCGACGATCTGTTAAGCGGTCTACAGACGTTGATGCATGCTGCGATTCAGGCATCGACTTCTACGTTTCATAACGCAAGTAGCAGCGTGTGTGTGGTATTGAATCACGAATTTGGTATCAGTTGCGGCTTGCAGCGATGCAGATTCTGGAATCCTATTATGGTCGGTGAGCCATGTCGCCGAGCCGGTGACGCTGATGCAGTGATGCAGGTTTCAAAGTGTATAGTAGTGCGTCGATGCAAAGAAATAAGCCCACACTACTATTCTTGTGTTGCATGAAATATCAAGTCGATTTAGGCATCGCAACAGGTTTCGATTTGAGTACGAACTTATGCAACTGATGCAAGTTTTATGAAACCTTGAGTCGATTGAGGAATCGCAGCTTACATCAACGTCTGTAGACTGCTTTAGTGGTACGTCCTCTAACAAAGTTGGTAAATTTTGTCGTAAAAAATGTAGGTAATTCGTACCATTCAAATTCTCAGGCAGCTCAAAAGGCCCAACAATTTTGCCGTTTAAAATTCCGGTCCACAGGCTTACTTTAAAGCGATACTGGGATCCGTGTATTGACGCTGATGGTACACAATTTGAACTTTTATTGTAATAAAAAATGTCATTTCCCTATCTGACTTCTAATCCAATAAGCCTAAACTAAGCTAGGTCAAGATTTTTCGTTATTTTATTAATTTTACTTATTTTTGATGACTGGTAAAAGTGGCATCAATATCTGTCTTGATAACTCATGGCAAACATATCCACTATCCACTTCTCTCATCATTTTGCCGTAAAATTAAGAACCTACCCGAAGCTTGTGCGAATAAAGAACATCTAACCTGAGTGAAAAGGGTTAGCAAAAATCGGATTACTTGAGGTTTTTATTTTTTACTCATTTTTTTTTTAGTAAGAAACCAACAAGTATTGTACCATTGTACAATCCTGGTTAAATGCGCCAACTTTTAATGGCACTTGCCAAGGCACTTTAGTACATTTTTGTAAAGGAGGGCCTTTCAAAGTCGGCAAAGTTTGAAAATTTTAAATTCATAGTTTGATAAATAGTCTTCATTCTAGAAAACTTGGAGCAAATGTGTCATTATTTTTGACTGTGCTTCTAGAAATGTTATTTAGGGTTAGGGTTCCATGTTCCAAAGTTTAAACGAACAAAAATAATAAAAGTTAACCACAATAACCGAAAAATTGTTAAAATTTGACCAAATTTCTAGGTTTTCTTTAAATGCCCATAATTTTCAAACTGCATGGGATAAATTTTTTTTTCTGATTTTTCTCATGATAGTTACAACCAGTCCTGTCATCCCGTTGCGGCTTGACGTTGACTTCTGGGACATCCTGTACATCGAAAAATCTAGTTTCTAGCTAGTCATAACATCTCATTTATCAAATCAATTGTAAGAGTTTATGTATATACCATATATTGCCACAATTTCTTTTTTATCAGGTGACATAATCTCAATTACAAGATCTGTAAAGGACAACCTGATTCCGTGTGATGTTCTGTTGTTGAGGGGGTCCTGTATAGTAGATGAAAGTATGTTAACTGGTGAAAGTGTGCCTCAAATGAAAGAAGCTGTTGAAAATGATGATCAAAACATGATACTGGACCCAGAAGGAGATGGAAAACTACATGTACTTTTTGGAGGTGACTGTTTGAATTGCTTATCAATTATTTTAGTCATTGTAGTTAACACTTTTTCGGCAATTAAGAGACCATATTGAAAACTGACAACAGCGCTCTGTTTTACAAACCCATATAACCTTCTCTCGTTTCACAAAAATCCCTAGTGAGAGAGAGAAAGTGCGCAGTGTTCATGGTTTAGGATAGCTTGCTTGCTGATTATCGTTTGTGTGATATCTTTTGATTTATCTGATTTATCTGAGAACTATTGGCGTCTACGACGTCAATGCTTAGAAACGCGCTGTTGACAAATTGATAAAGTAATTGTAATGGAGTCAAAATAATAACTAATTTATAGCGTTTTTCACTGGGCTCATTTTAGTGCACTCCGTGCGAGTGCAGAATACTGAAAAAGTTCACCTATGGTAATACT
Organism: Callosobruchus maculatus; assembly: GCA_951848785.1. Classification (NCBI taxonomy): domain Eukaryota; kingdom Metazoa; phylum Arthropoda; class Insecta; order Coleoptera; family Chrysomelidae; genus Callosobruchus; species Callosobruchus maculatus. The sequence goes on from CATOUR010000186.1 coordinate 372,979, forward strand.
TTTGCACTGGGTTCTTCCAGTGGAATACACATCAAGTAACAACAACTTGTTTTGACAATGCGGCGTTTAACACAAGCTTTGTTAAGCCTAAGCTTAGCTAAGCTCAGGCTTAAAGTCGACACCCGTCGTACAATCGTCGGTTTAGTTAAACCTGGTTGATAATGAAATTTACTACAGCTGGCATCAATGAAGCAATAGGTACTGACATAATCATCTAAAAATTACCTTTTTTGATTAAGCACTTATGACTTATGACTTTTGTGTCAAATTTCGACAACGACCGTTTCTGTCTCTGTTCTTTCATTTGCTCTCTTTGTTAAATTAGACACAACTCTTTCAAAAAATATGACCAAATAAAGTGACAAGCAATTTGAAGGTTCCTCCTTGACATATCATGTCACTTGGATCAGGTTAGGTTTAAGCCTCAGCTAGGCTCGCGTTAAGCTTCGGCTTACGTAAGCTCATGTTAAGCTTGGAGTGGGGGGCTTAGCCAGCATTGTACAACGGACGTTTTACAACTGACGTGGTTTAACGTCGGCTTACCTTAAACCGAAGCTTAGGCTTACATTGTACAACCGGCCGTTACTCGTTTATCTGAAAACTGTTCAATAGTTTTCATGTACTTGCTAATTCTGGGAATTTTTTCTCCCGAATTTCTTTCTAAACACATTTGTTCATCCTTAGAAGATGAGCTGGATTCTGCCAATTCAAACAAGGACATTAAGGGCCGGTTGTACAAATGCGCGTTTAAAACGAGCTTTGGTAAACCTAAGCTTAGCTGAGCTCAGTCTTAAGTTCGACACCCGTTTTACAATCACCGGCTTAGTTAAACCTGGTTGATAGTAAAATTCACTATGGTTGGCACCAATGAAGCAATACGTACTGTCGCAATCATCTGAAAAATGACCCGACCCTTTTTGGTTAGACACTTCTGAGAGTTTGTGTCAAATTCGGGCAACGGCCGTTTCTGTTTGTTTTTTTATTTGCTTACTTTGTTAAGTTAGACACAAATCTTTCAAAAAATATAACCTAATAAAGTGACAAGCAATTTGAATGTTCCTCCTTGACACATCATGTCATTTATATCAGATTAGGTTTAAACCTCAACTAAGCTCGGGTTAAGCTTCGGCTTACGTGAGCTCGTGTTAAGCTTGGAGTGGGAGGCTAAGCCAGCATTGTACAACCGGCCCTAAAAGTTTGATTTTTCTATTCACTCTACTCATTCTGACTGAAAATAGTGAAAATCAACTAGGTATTACCGTATTCAGAGCTGAAAGTTTAAACAGGTGAAACTTAATTCTATGATTTAAAGTTTCCTGCTGAAACCTGCTGCCATTTTCTTGGTTCACTTCCACGATACTCACTTTGAAATCGGTGCGAAATTATTGCACTCAGTTCGACCGCTCCGAGTGCAGAAATGCCAGTGAAATGAGTGTACTTAAAGAATTTTGCACTGGAACTGCCAGTGAAATGCAAAACAGAAATCCAGTGCAGCCCGCGTGCAACCAGTGAAAAACGCTATTAGATTAACTGGTATTTTGAAATCAGTACCTTATAAATATCCAGTTTATATAAAAATAATTTATAATTAATTGCAAGATTATTATTATACTTTGCAACTATTCTAATTGTATATATTTATGACCCACTCTGTATAACCCTTTCAAATGTTTAATTGTAGGTACAAAAGTGATCCAGCATACTGCACCCACAAAGGCTACATCAGGTTTACGCCCCCAAGATAATGGTTGTGTAGCGTATGTTCTCAGAACAGGTTTCAATACATCGCAGGGGAAACTGTTGAGAACAATTTTGTTTGGTGTGAAAAGAGTGACAGCAAACAATAAAGAAACATTTGGCTTCATTTCATTCCTATTGGTATTTGCAGTTGCTGCTGCTTGGTAAGTGTTTGCTTCTAGATGCTTGAATTCTATTTGTTATTAATTTTGCCATAATTTTTTCTAAACGTACGCTATTTAGAAACATTGTATTGCTCTCTTCTGCAGTCCAGGTAAATTATGTCGTCTTAAATTGAGGAGGAGTACATCAAACTCATTTAAAAAATGAAATCAAGTTGATTTACTCAGTACTTCTCACAAATTACGGTGATGCCAGTTTATTATTTTCCGATACCATGAACCTATATATAGTCAAAAAGTGTTTTCATTCCGCTAGGTCTTTCTGTCGCAGGTCAATGGACAGCCTATTATGGATACAAGACATTTTTCACTTTTACAACCCCCCACTCCTTCACCACCCCAAACTCCCCGCCACCCAAAAAAGTAGAATATGATCAGAAACCACTAAAATACCTAAAAACGAAGTTTGACCTGTTTTTTATATTTTTAGTTTATTTTGATTATTGCTGCGCCAGTGACAGTCAGTGGCTGACACGATTCCTAAAAACCATACGCGTTTTCTATCCTCACTACGGTAGTAATACTGTGTCAAAAGTTCATTAAAATCAAATCAATAAATTCCACAATACACAAAAATCTAAATTAATACTCGTATGTATACATCAGAAAATTCTAAGTCACTTGGTTTCTATAATAGGCAAGGTAATATTCGGATGGACCTAACAAAGTGTATTATGCCGCTAAATCTTTCTTTTACAGCTTAGTGGATAGCCTATTATTAATACAACAAAGTTTTTCAGTTTTTCCATATACATAGCAGATTGTTTATAAACTGCAAATTAGATGAAACATTTATTATGTGAAACCTATGATATGTGAAACAATCTACTGCCATTTACTGCCTGATTTTCAGGGATAAAAAAACTATACAGCTTTTGAAAGTATTTAGGCGTTTCTAAGTTTCCGATCGTTTAACCCCTTCCTATAAACCTGAGTTGCTTTTGGATATAGGCAAAAAAATAATTCAGTGCACTGTACCATAACTAAGGATGTGAAAGTTTCTCATGACCGTTGTTTTTAGGTACGTATGGGTTAAGGGCATTGAAGATCCGAAGAGAAATCGTTACAAATTGTTTTTGGAATGTGTTTTGATACTTACCTCTGTTATTCCACCAGAGCTGCCAATTGAACTTTCTTTAGCTGTAAATACATCACTGATTGCTTTGTCTAAGTTAGGTAAGTTGGGTATAGGGACAAAATACTGATTGACTAACAAGATCTTAGCAGTTACCTCTATGCATATTCAATGCTAATATATTGTGTTGAAATAGGTGTGTTCTGCACGGAGCCATTCCGCATACCGTTTGCTGGAAAAGTGGATATATGCTGTTTTGACAAAACGGGCACTCTAACCAGCGACGATCTCGTAGTAGAGGGCGTTGCTTTAGCTCAAAATGATTCTCGGGCCACACCTATTGCTGATTTGCCGATGGAAACCATACAGGTAATATCGCTTTTGTTTTAGATACATTTTGTAAGAAATTATTCAACCTAAAACTCATTTCTGCATCCGAAATCGATGCTGTACTTCTTAGCATTAACAAAGCGAAACGGTGTTGTCTATGATTGGTTTCGCAAGAAAATGAAATTGCTATTTCGTACACATTTTTTGCTTTTTAGCATGCCAACTACCGGAAGTACCCTACATACATTTTACCGGTATTACATGGCACCTCACAGTTTTACCCTGTATCTGTAAATGGATTGCATAGTGTGAAACACTTAGCTCTTCCGCACACGGGTCGATTGGCTAGGGGGTCACTTACGTCTACTTGGCTACTCATGCAAAATATTGGAGCGCCTCCAATACTCTCCTCGTTTTCAATCGCATGCAATCAGAATGGAAGTGTGGTTCGAGTTGTTCGTGAGTCTTGCGCGTCTGATGCCGCTAAATATTTGGGGTATTTTCCAACTTGCTAATATTGCATGTTTAATGGCTGAAATGGATTGCTTGTATCTAATTTGTAATGATGGCAGTGTTTGCTCAATTCTTTTCTGCCCACGTGGAGTAAAGATAGACTTTGAAAATCATCCCTTTGAAAAGGGCTCATTTAAATCTCTTAAACCTCCCGCCTAAGAAATCAACCAATCAAAAGTGATTTTTATGCCGAATTTAGATAGATGTGGCTATTTTAATTTGAATTGAGCGTAGATTCAAGGTTGTCACGTTGTTAATATTTTGCATAGTTTTTCTATAAAGGATGTAAACTTTATTTCATGTTTATTTAGATTCCCTCTTTTTGTAGACTATAAATTATATAAATTATATTGCACAGCTATTTCATTTTTTGCATTGTTATGTAATAAGCAGTTTACTCCGAGAATGTTTCATAGTTACTTTTCACAATTTTACTCGTCATTCGGCAACACTCGTCTTTAACAGCCTGTCACTAGTGTCATGCATGCATAACCTCCCCGTGTCACGACCGTCACGGTATCTCATTTAACCAAGATAGATCATGTAATGATGTAAATCCAAAACGGCAAATCCAGTCCTTGACCAGAGCGTCAGCAACGGTTAGGGCCTCCTGGTTTGGCAGAGCGTAAGCTTCGACCCATTTACTAAAGTAGTCGATCACCACGACGATGTACTTGTTCCCAGCTTCGCTCTCCGGAAAAGGTCCTGCTACGTCGATAGCGATCCTCTCGAAGGGTCTTCTGACGTTGTATTGGCGCATAGGAGCTTTCTTACGCCTCTGTGGACCGTTGCTGGCGGCACAAACTGTACACTTCCTGCACCATTCCTTGACGTCCTCCTTGCACCTAAACCAGTAGAACCGCTCTCGAACCTTCTCCAGGGTCTTGGCCACGCCCAGATGACCTCCACTGGTTCCGCTGTGAATCTCCCCAAGTAGCTCGGCCACGCGGTTCCTAGGCACTACGGTCTTATTTCCTGGGCCCCTTCTTTGTCCTCGAGTATTCGTCGCAGAATGCCGTCCTCGATCACCAGACTGTCCCACTGAGCCCAGTAGGACTTGACGGTAGGCGAGTAAGGCGAAACCTCCTGCCAACTCCGTCGTTGGTCTTCCCTCTTCACTCGATGATCAGCTTCAGGCTGGGATCCTCCTCTTGGTCTTTCTGGAGTTCGGTAGCCTGCCAGCGATCATCCACGACGGTGATTCTTCTTGTCATGGCGTCCTTCGACTCAGCTCGGTTGCAGTGAGCACAGTCGTCGGGACACGGTCTCCTCGAAAGTGCATCCGCATTCCCATGAGACTTGCCAGCACGGTGTTCAATGTCAAAGTCGAATTCCTGCAGCCTCTCCATCCACCTGGCCACCTGCCCCTCTAGATTCTTGAACCGAAGTAGCCATGTTAAGGATGCATGGTCCGTCCTCAGCAGGAACTTCCTCCCGTACAAGTACTTATAAAAGTGCTCCACGGACTTGACGATAGCCAGCAATTCTCTCCGAGTGACGCAATAGTTTCTCTCGGGCTTAGATAGCGTCTTGCTGAAATAGCCGATCACCACCTCTCGACCGTCTTGTATCTGCGACAGAACTGAACCTATCCCCACGTTGCTCGCATCTGTGTCTAGCACAAATTTGCCAGTAGGTAGGGGATAGCTTAGCACTGGAGCCGTCGAGAGAGCCCTTTTCAGCAGGTCGAAAGCTTGCTGGCAGTCATTTCCCCACTGGAACCTGCCGCCTTCCTCCGTAAGCCTAGTCAGCGGCTTGGCGATAGTAGCAAATCCAGCCACGTATCTACGGCAGTAGGTACACAGACCTAGGAAGCTTCTTACGTCATGTTTGTTCCTGGGTACCGGCCATCCTCTTACTGCTTCGATCTTTTGAGGATCCACTGCTATGCCTTCTTGGGAAATCACATGTCCTAAATATTGCACCTTCTTCTGGAACAGATGGCACTTCTTGGGGCTCAGCTTGAGGCCTGATTGGCGCAGCCTCTCAAATACTTGTTCCAAGTTCTTGAGGTGATCGTCGAAAGATTTCCCAACCACGATGATGTCATCTAGGTAGACCAGGCAGGTTTCCCAAGACAGCGCCTTCAGGACAGTCTTCATGAGCCTCTCAAATGTAGCTGGTGCATTACACAGCCCAAACGGCATAACTGTAAACTGCCATAACTCCGAGCCGACGGTGAACGCAGTCTTCTCCTTATCCCCTGGGTCCATCTCGACTTGCCAGTAGCCGCTCTTCAAATCAAGCGTAGAGAACACCTTAGAACCCGCCAAAGTGTCTAGGGTGTCGTCAATTCTTGGCAGAGGGTAGCTGTCCTTCTTCGTTACATTATTGAGTTGCCGATAGTCCACGTAGAAACGTGTCAACCCGTCCTTCTTCCTCACGAGTACGACCGGCGATGACCAAGGACTCGCTGATTGCTCGATCACTCCCTCTTCTTCCATTTCCTTGATGATCCTATCCGCTTCTTCTCGCTTGGCCATTGGTAGCTTCCTTGGTGGTTGCCGAATAGGTGGTATATCGCCCGTGTGGATCTTGTGTCGAACCACATTTGTCCTCCCCTTCTTTCCAATGCCAACATCGAAGGTATCCTGGTATTCTGTGATGAATACCCTCAGCCTCTTCTGTTGTTCCCTGTTCAAGCCTTCCGACGAATCAGCCACCAGCTCACTCAGCTTCTCATGCAGCCGCTCATACCGATGGTCTGATGCGTTTACAGATCTCACGGCCGATGAGACTGGAGAACAACAACCCAGTGGTGTTCCCTTCTTGAGGTGTACCGGAAAGCCATTCGCGTTCAGCAACCTCACCGGAACTGCATCATTCGCTCGTACCAGGCATTTTCCAATGGCGATGCCACGGCCAATCAGCTCATCATCCGGTTTAGGTTAAAACAACATGACGCTCCCTCGATCAGGGTCATCAATCAGGCAGGCTTCAATTACAACCTCGCATCTTGCTGGGATGACAGTTTCTGCTGAGAGCACCACCCGGACAGCCTCTTCTTGACGTCGGTGGAGAACTACCACTTCCTCTTGGACTAGCAGGGTACCATGTCTCAGGTCCAGTTGGAATCCGTAGGTGTCCATGATGTCCATTCAAATTATAACCTCGTTCTTGATGTCGGCTACCAAAACTCGATGTTTGATCTTGGTGTTCCCAAACTGGAGCTGTATGTCGGCTTCCCCATGGATGCTTGCAGGCTCTCCGGTAGCAGTGCGCAGCCGCCATCTTGTTGGTCTTACATCAGCACTCTTCTGGAGCACATCAGGTCGCACGATGGTCTTCGTCGCACCCGTATCCAGAAGCATCAGCTTCTGTCTGCCATCCACGAAGCCATCCACATACAGACTGGTTGCCTGCTGCCCAACGTAGGCCACACGAGCAGGTCTTCTTGAACTCTTCCGGACGCGGGTGGAGCATCGCCTCTGCTCTTCGACCTCACTTAGCACCGGATCTTCTTTCTTCTTTGGACGGGACTCACTAATAACCCGCCGTAGTTCCTTAACTGGGGCCGACACATCTGTCCTACCTTCACACTCCCGAACTCGGGCCTGGCACTGGTAGGTCTTTTTCACAGCCTCAAATTCTCAAGCTCTGGCTAGGGCATCCACCAGACGTTCCGAATGTGCGAGAGCCACAGCTTGACGCATTTCGGCATCACGAAGACCACCCACAAATGCCTCCACTGCTAATCGCTCCATTAGATCTTCCGGAGCCGTCGGATACGTCAGGCGAACTAATCGGGCTATATCTGCTTCAAATTCTTGCAGCGTCTCGTTTGGTCTTTGGGAGCGGTTCTTCAGCTGAGCGTGGAAAACGTGACCGAATCTGGCTTGACCAAACCTCATTTCCAGATGCCTGACTAGCTGTTCGTAGTCCTCTCGTTTTGTCTGTGATAGCGTCTGAAGAACATCCGTAGCTTCGCCTCTCAGTGCTAACGTCAAAGCTGTCGCCTTCTCACCAGGTAACCAACCATTCGTGTTTGCGGCCGCTTCGAATTGGAGGAGGTAATTCTCCCAGGATGTTTTCCCATCGTACTGAGGAGGTTTCAACCTCGGCTTGCACCAATCTGCTGCCTTCAGGTCACTTGGTGTGGTTACGCTTGCATCCTGAAGCTCCATTCGCAGCTTGTCCATCTCTGCGTCCAGGCGTCGGATGTTGTCTCGCAGATCTTCTTTTTGTTCTTCCAATCCCCTCTTGAGATCATCGTTCTGTTTTTCCAATCCCCTCTTGAGATCTTCTCTTTCCTCTGCCATTTTCGCTTCTAAGATGTCAATTCTGGTGCCGATTCTTTTTTAATGTCCTTTTTAAAAGCAGTAATCTCGCTGAGAGAATGTTCGATTTTTGAATTGGAGCGTTTCCTACTGTTTGGGGATTGCTTCGATTTTTGACTCGAGCGACAGTCGAGCAGATTCCGACTGTTTGGAGCTTTCTTCAATTCTTGCTTCGAGCGACAGTCGAGCAGATTCCGATTGTTTAGGGCTTGCTTGGATTTTTGACTCGAGCGACAGTCGAGCAGATTCCGACTGTTTTGAGATTGCTTCGAGCTTCTTGGCCCACCTGAATTCGAATTCAGGTGACCCGAATTCGAAGGTATCTGGGTCCTCACCCTCTTCAATCATTATTTGTCGGAGTCGATCCTGTAGAACGGCCTTCAGCCCGCTGCTATCAGCACCGCGTTCATCGAGCTCTCTCCTTAAATCCACCACCTTCAGTTCACTAAATCTCACCATCTTCACAGTTTATTCACTTAACTGTCCGTACCACGTTGCCCAATCAATCAGTCTATCCCACACCTGACACCACTGTTACAAGTGTTTAGTCCAATTGGGCACGAAAACACTTGGTACGGATTTAACTATTTATTTTCACTAACTATGTACACTTCACCTAGCCTTAACTTAACAGTCTAATTTATCTAAAGTCCCTACACTAATGTATGTTGGTCCTTAACTGCACTAATTTATGTCACAGTTCATTTATTTCGCGCGCGCCACTGAACGTCGTCGCGTATTACTTCCGAACACACTGCTGTATTGACTGTAACTGACTTCGTCTCTCGTCGGACGGCGCTTTTATGCTAGGCGGCGCCATCTCTGGACCGTACGCGACAGCTCTCGATCATTACCGATTGTACGAGAAGGAATTTTTCTAGACTCACGAGATGGCATTACAGGGCCGGCCTGGCACAATATCTTTGTGAAAGTTGACAGAAATCTCCTATACATGAAGTAACATTTTCTGGTGTGTAATTTTTTCAAATTGATAGCAGTGGCTTTTTCGTTTTCGTTATTTTTTTTTCAAAAAATAATACGTCACTTATATTTCCTCGTGCAGATATAATTGGATAGCCTAGGTCGATTCTACATAACAGTCCGCTTGTGCTTTTCTCGTCAGATTCTCCATTCTTGATCAAAATAATTGAATTAAAAGTGTTTCAGTTTGCAGTACCGACAAACTTATTATGGACAGCTTTAACAAACATAAAACTACTTCAGTAGATTAGTTGTTGAAGGCTGTTCAAATACTTTCAGTCCGAAATTGATGTTCTTCACTGATGTTCACTTTCCAGTTTTAAGAAGTATATTTTAAATATTGATTTGTAATTTTGGCTCCGACATTGTTTCTGCTTCACATTAACGATCTACTCTCCAGCACTACGAAACCAATCCACAGTTTTGCAGATGACAGTACGCTGCATGCAGGCATCATGAACAATAGACCAATCTCTGTGGTCGAGCTGGAATGCAGAAAACTGGCAGTGGCAGCTTCACTTTCAGAGGATCTCGATACCATTACCGCTTGGGGGCTCAAGAATATGGTAAAATTCAATGCTTCCAAGACACAGTATTGTACGCTATCAAATAAGAAGTACCCAAGCTAACACGAGGTTCTAATGAACAACCGGGCCCTGCCAAGGAGTCACTCCTTCAAGCTGTTAGGAATTAACATTACAGAAAATCTGATCTGGCATGAACATGTTGCGTCAATTGCAACAACTGCTGGTAAAAAGCTTGGGTACCTATTTAGAGCCAGAAAGTACTTATTACCATGTAACCTCCTCACGCTATATAAAGCCCAGATAAGACCTGCCCTGGAGTATTGCTCTCATGTGTGGGGAGCTGTTGCCCCTACTACCCTGTCTATACTTGCTGCCGTCCAGAGAAGGGCAGTTCGACTAATTAACGACCCGGCCTTAACGTGCCATCTCCAGCCACTTTGTCACCGGCGTGTTGTTGGTGACCTCTCGCTCTTCTACCGATATTCAAACAGAATCTGCTCCTCTGAGCTATCCTCTATCGTTCCGCCGCTCACCGCTCCTATTAGATGCACCCGCGCGACCGCGGCATCTCATCCCAAGGCGGTCGTTCTTCATACATCAAGAACCGAGCGGTACAACCGCACATTCATTCCCAGGGTATCCAAGGCTTGGAATGGACTGCCAGGAGATGTATTTGTTGGGCCTGCGGGTATTGACCCATTCAAATCCCGCGTTAACAAACTTCCCCTAACATAACCCTTAACTAACCCATAACCCACAGCAGCCGCGGTACTCTGGTATTTAGGCTCTGCCTACGTGGTCTGCTCAATTATAAAAAAAGTTATGTACACGTATATACCATATTTGTCCGGTGTTTTTGATAACCTTTGTTTATTACATCAGGTCAGAGATAATACCCCCCACTCCTTCAACGGTTTTATTGGAACAATAATAAGTCTTCTCTGTCATTGAGAACAGCCATTGAGCTCTATTTTCGCCTCCGCTTGAGTCAAAAGGAAATTAGAGTATTCCTTTGGAAACAATGAGCAATAAGCTAAGACTTTGAAACGACGTTTAAGAAGTTATTTCTTGTAAAGAAGGAAAACCTTTACAAGTGTTCGATCTATATTTATTTTTATTCATGAAAAAGTTCAAATGGCTAGCTGACTTTATAGATATAAGCGGATGCACTTAAGATGTCTCCTGCAAGGCTTTAGTCTTACAAGGGAGCACGTGTATCTAATGGTACCCACGCTTTGATAGCTCAAGGGGATCACAGAATGCAGAATTTGACAGCATAGCATTTCTACTTAGTATCTAGAAATTTCTACTTACTACTACTTTCTACTACTACATACTAAGTAGAAATTTCCACTCAGTATCTTGAAATTTCTTTTTAGTTATCTAGAAATTGTCACTGAATTTTTAATGTACGTGGCCCCTTAGGGCTTTCGTAGTATTTAAATCATTAATTTCGGATTATTGATACTTTGATTTATTGGCGTCGCGTCGTTGCGCAGGATTATATTGTGCCAGTCCGGCCATAGACGGCCAGGCATATTTACGTGAGATCTAGAAATGAGTCGTCCAGAAGCTTTCCAGAAACGACGGTAGCGGAGCGATGGTTCTCGGCGCTCGGCAGGCATCTATATCAGCGGCGCCGGCAGAGTTACAGTGACAGTCAATAGAGTGCAGTGCGAGCGAGAAGTAATCCGCGATATACCGGCGGCGCGCGAAAATAAATGAACTGTGACATAAATTAGTGAAGTGTAGGACCAATATAAATTAGTGTTGTGACTCAGTGACTGTAGATAAATTAGACTGTTGAGTATTAGGCTAGGCGTGGTGTATAAAGTTAGTGGAAATAAAATACTTGAATCCGTACCAAGTGTTTTCTTGCCCAATCGGACTAAAAACTTGTAACAGTGGTGTCAGGTGTGGGGTAGACTGATTGATTGGGCAACGTGGTACGGACGGTTAGTGAATAAACTATCAAAATGGTGAAATTCAGTGAACTGAAGGTTGCAGACTTAAGGAGAGAGCTCGACGATGACGAACGCGGTGCCGGTAGCAGCGGGCTGAAGGCCGTTCTACAGGATCGACTCCGGCAAATAATGATTGAAGAGGGCGCGGATCCGGATATCTTCGAATTCGAATCACCTGAATTCTAGTGGGCCAAGAAGCTCGAATCAAAAATCGAACATTCTCTCCACGAGATTACTGGTCTAAAAAAGGACATCGGAGAAAGAATCGGCACCAGAATTGACATCTTAGAATCGAAGATGGAAGAGCAAGGAGAAGATCTCAAGAGGGGATTGGAAAAACAAAACGAAAATCTCAAGAGGGGATTGGAAAAACAAAAAGAAGATCTCGAGAGGGGATTGGAAAAACAAAAAGAAGATCTCAAGTGAAAAACATGAAAAAGATCTGCGAGACAGCATCCGCCGCCTGGACTCAGAGATAGACAAGCTGCGAATGGAGCTTCAGGCTGCAAGCGTTACCACACCCAAGTGACCTGAAGGCACGAGATTGGTGCAAGCCGAGATTGAAACCTCCTCAGTACGATGGGAAAACATCCTGGGAGAATTACCTCCTCCAGTTTGAAGCGGAAGCAAACGCAAATGGTTGGATACCCGGTGAGAAGGCAACAGCTTTGGCGTTAGCACTGAGAGGTGAAGCTACGAATGTGCTTCAAACACTATCACCGGCAGAACGAGGGGACTACGAACAGCTAGTCAGATATCTGGAAATGAGGTTTGGCCAGGCCAGTTTCGGTCACGTCTTCCACGCTCGGCTGAAGAATCGCTCCCAACGACCAAACGAGACGCTGCAGGAATCTGAAGCAGATATAGCCCGCTTGGTGCGCCTGACATATCCGACGGCTCAGGAAGATCTAATGGAGCGGCTAGCTGTAGAGGCATTTGTGGGTGGTCTTCGTGATGCCGAAATGCGTCAAGCTGTAGCTCTCGCACATTCGGAACGTTTCGTGGACGCTCTAGCCAAAGCTTTAGAATTCGAGGCTGTGAAAAAGACTTATCAGTGCCAGGCCCGAGTTCGGGAGTGTGAAGGTGAGATAGAAGTGCCGGCCCTAGTTGAGGAACTGCGGCGGGTAATTAGCGAGGCCCGTTCCAAGAAGAAGAGATATATCCGATGTTGGAATTGCGGCGAGCTGGATCAGAAGCCGCTGCAAAGAGGAGAAGAAGCCACTGCCGACGCCGGAAAACTAAGTCTGGTCGAAGAGAAGAGGCGATCCTCGACCCGCATTCAGAAGGCTTCAGGAAGAACTGCTCATGGCCTACGTTGGGCAGCAGGCAAACAGTCTGTATGTGGATGGCTTCGTGGACGGCAGGCAGAAGCTGATGCTGCTGGATATGGGTGCGACGAAGACCATCGTGCGACCTGATGTGCTCCAGAAGAGTGCTGATGTAAGATGGCAGCTTCGCACTGCTACCGGAGAGCCCACAAGCATCCATGGGGAAGTCGACATACAGCTCCAGTTTGCGAACACTAAGATCAGACATCGAGTTTTTGTAGCAGACGTCGAGAACGAGGTGACAGTTGGGATGGACATCATGGACACCTATGGATTCCAACTGGACCTGAGACATGGTACCCTGCTAGTCCAAGAGAAAGAGGTAGGCCTCCACCAACGTCAAGAAGAGGCTGTCCAGGTGGTGCTCGCAGAAGAAACTGTGTCCATTCAGACATGAGCGTTTCGGGGACGAAACAGCCTTAAGGAGGGGGCAGTGTGCCAGTCTGGCCCTGGACGGCCGGGCATATTTGCGTGAGATCTAGAATTGAGTCGTCCAGAAGCTTTCCATAAACGACGGTAGCGGCGCGATGGTTCTCGGCAGGCATCTATATCAGCGGCGCCGGCAGAGTTACAGTGACAGTCAATAGAGTGCAGTGCAAGCGAGAAGTAATCCGCGATATACCGGTGGCGCGCGAAAATAAATGAACTGTGACATAAATTAGGGAAGTGTAGGACCAATATAAATTAGTGTAGTGACTCAGTGACTGTAGATAAATTAGACTGTTGAGTATTAGGCTAGGCGTAGTGTATAAAGTTAGTGGAAATAAATAGTTAAATCCGTACCAAGTGTTTTCTTGCCCAATCGGACTAAAAACTTGTAACAATATTAAGAATCTGAATCTTGGTGGACTAGACAAACAATTTTTTGTTTCTTTTCAGGTGTTAGCAACGTGCCACTCCTTAGCGCAATTAGATGATGGCCTGGTTGGTGATCCGTTGGAAAAGGCTACTATAACAGCCTTGGAATGGAATGTAACTAAAGCCGATGCTGTTGTGCCAAAGAAGGGAAAGTTTCCTGGCTTGAAGATATTTCACAGGTATTTATATGAATAGTACCGAGAGCACAACCAAGCATATGCGCTGACTAATGGGGGATACAGGTGTATTTTAATTTTTGAAATTCGGAAAAATTTAACGGTTTTGTTTGACTAACCATTATACAGGGTGGTCCAAAAAGCGCGCGGTGCTCCCTAGCGGCCTTAGTGTTTAAATTAGAAGAAAATGACGTGAATAAAAGATGTTTCTTTTCAAATGGTCTACTTGCAGAAAATAATTTCAAAGATGGCGGACATCCGGTTGTACCGGAAGTAGGTATCAACTTCCTTATTTCAAATGGAACACCCTGTATATTATTACATTTTTGAATTCAGCATCAATTTTCAGGTCCAGTTTGTTAACCATAGTTTATGTCTACGAAGCCTATTTTCGAAGTTATTCAGCAATCTTTATAAAATTTGACGTTTGTAGTACTTACAAAAAGTGTTAATATCTCGGAAACTGGGTACGACAGAAAGATGCGCAATGAATTGAAGCAATAATTATAGGATCACTTTTCACTTTCTCAAGTCGTTATAAACTATATATACGGGGTGTTCTATGATGAGTGGAAGATAATTTAGGAGAAGAAATTTCCTATAAAAAAGTCATATATTTTCAACTGTTTCAGAGATATTTAATTCTCTTTCATTATTTGATTTCCAGGGATTTCGGCGCATGGTTGATAAATTTTCGACCTCCAGATGTTATGTAGCAAAATACTAAATACACAATATGAAAAGGCATAAAATTTGTATCAAAGTGTACTTTAGCGTCGTCTAAGAGTCGCATTACAACAGATTAAAATGTTTGTGGTAGTTTGTGCTTGATAATTTTTGTGAATATATGCCCGTAAGGTTAAAGCAAAATACAGAAAAAATATCTCCAAGTAAAACGTATTTAGTCCTAAAAAACGGCACTGTAAAACTTTGTAATTAAAGAAGCTATTTTCTAATTATATGGATACTTGAAATAGAAGAAAATGATAAAATTCTCGTTTGCTGAATCATTTTCTGTAAAAACATAGTTGGCGTGTGTCATGTATGGCATGTTATAATTAATTGAAAGGGCATATATGTTGTTTGCTGTTAAGTTTAATAGTTGCAAGTGGTATAATTTATTCAAGTAAAAGAAGACCGTAACCAGTCTTCAATAGGAAGCGTTTCTTGAAAATAAATAAATGAAAATTGAATATCTATGAAACAGGTGAAAATCGGACCCTACTTTATATGACTTTTTTTGTTGGAAATGTACAGTCTTCTCCTAAAATATTTTCTACTCGTCATGGGACACACCCTATATTTGACTTACTAGATAATTGGATATTTTGTTGAACGTGGGTAATTTTTTTGTAGGTTTTATTTTTCGTCCGCCTTGAAAAGAATGTCTGTAATCGCAGGCTACAATCAAGTAGGTTCCTCTGAAACTACATATATTAGTTCTGTCAAAGGGGCACCTGAAACTCTGAAGCTGATGTATGCTGAAATTCCTGAAAAATACGATGAAGTCTATTTAGAATTATCCCGACGCGGGGCAAGAGTGCTAGCTCTAGGTTATAGAAAAATTGGAGCATTGAGTACGCAAGAATTAAGAGACATGACTAGAGAAGATGTGGAGGTAGATCTGAAATTTGCCGGTTTTTTGATAATTTCTTGTCCATTGAAAAATGACTCTAAGGCTGTGATTAAAGAACTGCAATATTCGTCTCATCGTACTATAATGATCACAGGTAAGTTTGTAATAATTCAGCAGTTAAACGCTGCAACTTTTATTGTTCTATTGATCAGGCGAGCAAAATGAATTAAGCAGTAAAAACGCTCAAAATTATTAATTGATAGACCGTCGCAGTCAGAGATCATTGGTTTAGATTCAAAATCCACCATTATCTACATACACATCTTGAAAAAATGTTTGCCAATTTTACAACCGGCATCGGCAGGTTGTATTTTAGAAAACATTAATTGATTGTTTTAAGTACCCGTTTTATCCCATGACACATCGAATGCGTTGTTTTTCAGCACACTCTTCAGGACAATTTAATATTGATTTGGTTTTTGCGTTGCCGCTACATTTTCACCTGATTGTCGCTCTATTTATAATACTTATATAATTTGAATGTTTTTTAAGAGAAAATCATTTTAGCCAGAGTTTCTCTTTCAGCCTTTTTCCGCTCAATATGAGAAACATTCTTATCGCCACACTCCCTAAAATTCCTGTGTCATCCAACCATAGTAGTAGTAGTACTTGTTGCATTTAAGCGAGGTAGGAACCGTTATAATAATAAAGTTAACCAACATTTCCTATTTGCGTTTTTTCTTTCTTCCTTCTTGACCATAAATATCCTTTTACTGGATGATAAATGACACAACTGAATATCAATGTATTTTCACTGGCTTATATATTTGGCAAAATTGTCAGTTCCTTCCTATTTTCATATAGTTTTCAACGCAACCATGCTCTGTAGGTAACTAGATTCCATTCGTACAACTTCACTGCCTAGTAGCTCTTAACTCTTGGACTTAGAGCAGCATTGCCTCTTAAGGTTTCCTTAACACTTGAGGGTTCGTTTGAAAGCGACTTGAAGGTCAATCAAGTGTAAAGGAGCCTGATACCTCGCTTGAGGGACACTCAACATAACAGAAAGCATCTAAATGTGTAAAGCATTGCAAATTGATTTATATTTGACATATGACAACGTTGCCAAGTGTCTCGCAGGAGAGATACCTACCGCATAAAGAAACATTTAAGTGTTGATTCCGTGAGGAACCCTCCCGACGATACTACCGTCCTTAGGATCTGTGTCCAGGTTCCAAGGACTGCCAGCTCGCATTCGCTTCGCCAATTTATGCGTAGCTCCTCTCTTCCCTTTCTTTTTAAATTCCTACAACTCTTGTGGAGCTCGTATCCACGCTCCACCAACAGATCATTGGCATACGACTTTTATTAATTCTAATTATAAATCCGATTAGCATATGGATATAGTAACCCTTTTTTCTTTCAGGTGATAATCCATTGACAGCTTGCCACGTAGCGAAAGAACTAAAACTGACCACTAAGAAGACGCTGATCCTCACTCAAGAAAAGGAAATATTCACATGGCAATCTATAAACGAGGACGAACGGCTGCCCTTAGAATACGATTATAAGAACTTAATACGCCAATACGATTTGTGCATAACAGGTGATGGATTGGGATACCTCCGGGAGAACTACCACGCATTTCTAAACTTGATCCTGCCATATGTTGCTGTATTTGCTCGGTTTGCACCCAAACAAAAAGAATTTGTGGTGGTGCAACTCAAAAATTTAGGTGAGTAATTTCTTTCTGTTGTGAATATATGACCATACTTTTGATAATTTCCATTAAGCCACAGTCACACCGGTCGCGAAGTTATCTAAAGTTAGTCAAGTACGAGAGTGTGGATGATTGCTTCGGACCGCTTCGCTCCGCTTCGTGGTACCTCCAGTCATTGTCCGTATTTGCGCCGGAGCAAAGGATCGAAGTCGCTAGGCGAAAAAATTGTCTACACTGCTTAAGCTTACTCGTCGAAAGAAAATGTTATGTAACTCTGTTTTGTGATGAAAATGAGGCACATCATCGAAATACGTGAAAGTGAACAATACAAGTGCAGCTGCCTCTTGCACAGCATCCATTTCGCTGTGGTCAGCTGATTTCGTTATTAACAAAACAAGGTTAGGTTGTGTGCCGGGCGTGTGGTAACCCTCCTCGAACTGTACTTGCTTGCTACCGATTTAAATAACTAAAATTTACTCGTAGGGTACGTCACCCTTATGTGTGGTGATGGCACGAACGATGTAGGAGCGCTGAAACACGCAGACGCAGGCGTAGCGATTTTAGCGAACGCTCCCGAAAAGTTGCCGGACTTCAAGGAACACCGAGAGATGCTCGAAAAAGAACGAGAAAGAAAACAGCGAGAATTGAAAGAAGCACAGATGAAAACTAAACCAAACCACGTAAGAAACTTGATTGAGCAAAGGGAGCGTATGCAAGCTAAAGTGGATAAGCTTGTTAAAGAAATGGAAGAGTATGACCAACCGCAAATAGTCAAGTTGGGCGATGCTAGTATTGCGTCTCCGTTCACTAGTCGACTGTCTTCGATTATGTGTGGTGAGTAATAGATTTACTAGGTATACCTTCGAATCAAATAACAGAAGTATTGGACCGGGAAACTTTTAGGCCCGATTTTATCAACAAGCATATTTAACAAAGACTTTGACAAAGCTTTTCTATTGGCTGTTATTTAGCAAAAGCTTTCTATTGGGTATTGAGGCCTATGTTAATAAGTATCATCCAATAGTATTTTATTAGTATTGAAAACAAAACGTCAAAGCTGGATGACACTTTTGTGAAAAATATTTTAGAATTCATGGTTCAAAATCATAGCAGGATATCAGAACAAAGCCATTGATTTGCAAATTAATGCCATATTCTTCATGTTTACGTTATAATTATTGTATAATTACTAATTGCAAACTGCGATAATTTGTGACAGAATCATAAAAGTACCTAGTATCAATCACAGCAACTACCTTATTTAATTCCCACCTCCGTCAGTCAGATGGACTTTAGAAAAAAAATACATACTTTAATGAAGAATCAATATTTCATTTACTGGATGCATGTTTGTTATGTACCTTCTTATACTTCTTATAGAAATATTCACAGAGGATCTAAAGGTGCAGTGTACATAAAATGAGGTTATACGTAGCTAAATAGTGAACTTTGTCGTTCTGGATAGGCAACCAGTAATGCACATGAACGCTTGGAAGATAGCTTGCCTAACAGATAAATCGTTTGTTTAACGTTTGAAATGTAACAAATGCTATTTTTACCCCTTTTTACTATAAAACAAAGATATATTGCATGTATTTATAATTACTATCGATAATAAATTATTGTTTTATCCAAATAATGCAGTGAGTGAATTTCTTGTCATCATATCATTTGATACAGCATGAAACCAGTGATCAAATGTACGGCTTCTCTGGAATCTGATTGGTTGAGATTAACAATTGTTAAACTTTTTGTTAAACAAGAAAATGCAATTTTTCACCCATTTAGGATGGAAAATCGGACTGGAAAAGATACTAGATGGTTCACAATGGTCGATTGTATATGAAATATGTCATTTTTGAGCTTATTGAGGTCAACTTCAAGAGAAATCAATAATTTTCAGAGTACTTTGACAGATGCATGTTCTTGAAAGGCCTGCTCTGATTGGTCAAAGTCTTTGTTAAAATGCGCCTGTTGATAAAATCGGGCCTAAGAATCTGGGATACTTTTTGGACGTTTTATAACATCTTCATAACTAAAAACCGTCACTCATTTTAGTCGATCTGCCTTACTGTTGTGTCTGGAAATAATCAGCCGCTATATAAGTAGGCTAATACTACGGCAATGACGAACAAGTTATAATTTTTGAAAAACCATCCTATGCCGACAGAGCAATAATAACAGTATCCATGGAAAGAACTGGTTAGAATAATGGACTAGCATCATGATTTTTTTATGATTGCATATGATAGTGTATGGCATAAGAACCTCCTCATTTTTTTCACGATTTTTTTTCGGCACGGGAAAGCCGAGAAATTGAAAATATTTGGATCCCTCTAGAACCAATCGTAAGACGGGTATTTGTGCCGTGTTGCCGTTCTAACTTGAGTCCGCAATATTCAATGCATATCGTAAGACAGGTATTTGTGCCGTGTTGCCGTTCTAACTTGAGTCCGCAATATTCAGTGCATATCTTTATTTGATGCTCCACATTTTCGAAAAAATACATAATTTTATATATGCGGCCAGTGAAGCAGACTAGAAACCTGGTTGATACTTGGTTGAAAGGTTTGTGTTTAGCTCGTAGAGATACTACGGCAGTAAGGGCAACGCGTGATGAGTATCCACTAATGCGAAAATGATCTGTACTTTTCAAATTCTTAGAATTGATCATTCACCACACAATAACTAAAGACACAAAAAGATTCGATTCGAGACAGAAAATTTATAAAAATATAAGGTTAGGTTTAACTTCACTTGACAACCAACAGCACAATTCGCAAAACAAAGCTTTCTCTCACAGAATCTTTCTTCATGTGACACAGCCAAGAGATGAAACCCCGGTGAAAATTGTGTCAATACTGCGATTTAGAAGTTGACGAGGCAACAATGCACTGCTGATGTTTCGCACTGAAAGTGAAATTACTAGTAAACAAAATGATGCAGAGAGTAACGAAATGCATCAGTACACCCATTTTGTGTACATGTTATAATGATTTAATCATTATTTTCAAACCCATGATAGTAGTCCATTTTCAGTAGCTACTGCTTTATTTGATACATCTTACATAGTGCCTGAAATGTTACATTTAGATTCTAAATGAAACTTTGACATATTGTCACTATCGCGGCTATGGAAAGTCTTTGAGAGTAGCTGCAGGGCCGAGTACTTATCAGAAAATTGAAGCAAAAAATTAATCATTCAAGCTGTGCCTTTAGGCGCTTTTGTGGTGCTTGCTGTGTTCTCAAGACGGGGGTAGGAACATTTGGAAGGAGGGGAAATATTTGAGAGGTAGTGGTGCAAACAAGGTATTCTCATCATTAATTATGTTTGCCCCACGTTACTTTGGACGTTGCCGAAAAAGTCATAGAACACTCTTCTTCATCTCAGGCATGGTGTTTAGGTTTCCTATGTAATTCGAAAATACGTGGGAACTGTCGAGTTGAACTACTTGATGCATTATTTTTATTGTATATGAAACTGAGAGTTGTGTACAGTTGCGATATTTGAAACATTTTACCGAAAATTGTCTTAGTTCCTCTAGAATATACAGTTTTAGGGTATTATGAATATAGCATCCAACATAAATTAAAATGAGGAATGTTGACCCTGTCATTATTTCACAGAATTTGTTTTAGTTGATGTGGATCGTTCAGGGTTTTCAATGATTTTATCTAATCCATAAAAATTATTTGATTCATTATGAGTAGGTACCTACTCGTATTCCTTTATTTTGTGGTGTAGCCACATTACAAAAATGTTTATTTTAGTGTGCCACATCATCAAACAAGGTCGGTGTACCTTGGTTACTACTCTGCAGATGTTCAAAATTTTAGCATTGAACGCCTTAATAGCAGCTTATACACAATCTGTGTTGTACTTAGATGGAATAAAGCTGAGAGATTTGCAGGCAACTTTACAGGGTCTCCTATTAGCTGCATGTTTTCTATTTATTTCTAGATCAAAGGTGAGTACACATTCACAATTCTTTTATGCAGGCGTGGTTTTAATTTGAACTTATTTTTTGACAAATATGTTTTTTATTTGTTTTATGACTGATGCATTAAATAGTAACAAGTACCTAGCTTCGAGCCTTGTTCGGAATAATCATAATTTTTATCTACTCCGATTGAGTTAAACAGCCATTACTAAACTACTTCTGAACTCACGGTTCCGCTGTGGGTTATGAACACCGCTCACTGGATACCAGTACTGATCTCTTGGAAATGCACAGAATTGAATAGACGCTACAATAACTGCAAATGTCGCTATGAAACACCAAACATTTTGCTGACAAAAGTGAGGTTAAGCTGTCAATATTGTGTAATTATTATGTATTTAAATCGTAGCTTCGGTCGTAGAGAAATTACAGCATTCAACTCGCGGTATTGGTAATAACTCACTTGTTGATTTACAGCACTTGCCTCCAGCTCGTGCTGCAAACTTGAACCTCGCGAGTTTTTACTGTCATTGCCGCTCATTGAACAAACATTATCTACTCCTATACATCGATTACCAAGCTACTTTTGAACAGGTAATACAACCTATAAACAAACAGCGTGAATTATTTAGCATAACCGTGACTTATGAACAACGCCTACGAGATACCAATACACGCTATAATCACTGTAAAGGTGTCTATGAATCGTCAAACGGTAACTCTAATTGTGTACAGTTTTTATTTTACTGACAGGTGTGTGGTTAAGTTGTCAATGGTTTGTAATTATTATTTATTTTTATTTAAATCGTACTATTATTGCTACACTCGTAGATAACTGCGTACTCGACTCGCGGTAATGGTAGCAACTCACTTGATTGTTGTTGAAAAATGTGCTACTAAATTGTCCTTCATGTTCCAATTACTAACACCAGATATGTTTATAAGCAACAATTGAAGAACGAAATACACATTCATAATTGAATTTGGTGGACAACACGTACTACTTTTATAGTATTCTCTAAGCATTCTGTAAATCGTATAATTTTTGTGCCACAATTATTTCTTTCATCACACAATGAATTTATGAACATAAAGCTTTGAATTCTGAATCATTTGAATCGTGTGTCAATATTTTTTGTCATGTAATTTTTTTCGTTTCAGCCACTAAAGGTGTTGTCTAAACAGAGGCCGCTTCCAAATATATTCAACTTGTATACTATAATGACTGTTATCTTACAGTTCACTGTACACTTCGTATGTTTGATCTTTCTTGTACAGCAGGCGAAGCTAAGAGCGCCACCGTAAGTAAAACTAAAACTGTTTAAAAATAGAGTTAAATGGTGCAAAGATATAAACTTAGTTAAGGGTTATGTTTTTTAACATTCATGGAGATTGATGTATTGTAAAAACTAGAAACATCTTCGTGATATTTACATTATATGTACGATACGTAGATATGGTATGTTCTTTGTCAAATGTGTTATCTGTTATTCCGTATTGAACAGAATTCATATTGGTGGAAAGCTCTAAAACATCAATATTTGTACAAAGGACGGAAATATCTATTGAGAAGTGGTTGCTTTTTTCTGGGATTTGACATTTTTTAACTCATCTAGCTCCTAACCCAAATACCTCCAAATGATGGTAGTATGTTACAAATTTTGGCGAAAAGTGTAGGGGAAAAGGAAGGATTGATGAGAAAAAGTCGGCAGATTTACTGTAATTGGCACGATTCGGTATATACGCAGTAAGCAGCAAAATAAATGTGTACTGCTTTGTACAATTTAAATAATTTTGGAACACAGAATATCCGCCTAGTAGAAGTGCAGTGTGCCGATGGAAGATAACGATTATTTTTGAAATTTTATTGCAACGAGCATTGTGAAACAATGAGAGTCCCGCCAAACCTTTCATACTTCCTAAAGATTACAGGTTCCTCCTCTTTCATTCTCTTTTAGCCAAATATTTATCTAGCGTTTCAAGAGGAATGATCAGTTTTTTATTCAAATGTATCCGCTGGCTACAGATATATCTCGCAGAGCTAGTCAGACTTAGCCCACGGGCGAACGTTACTATTCAAGGTGGTTCTTTTTCCAATGCAGTGTGCCATAGACTTAGTTAATACCGAAAAGTGATGAAAATGCTGGAGAGAAAAATTATGTCCAATGAAAGCTGTGCTTACATTAATAATTATATTATTTAGTTGGTTATATAGGGATCGCTATTGATAAAATGAAAAACGTGAAGCTCAAATAACTTGCAATTATTATTTATTTTGTTTCAAGTTACTTCTGAAAAAATAGAAATGATAATAATAGAAAAATAAATAATTATTACGTCTGCTTACTATGTCTGCAAAATGACGTTTCTCGACGTGGTTAATATTCCTGCTCACATTAATGTATGGGCTTTTTGAGTTCCTTATGTGTTATTCTCAAGGTCTTGAATGATTTGTTTTAGGGTTATTTGAGTAAACTTATTCAAACAACCTAAATGCCTTACTACGATGGTAGTTTATGTATTTTCTTCTCGTTTTTAATAGTATATAACGTTTTGTAGAGAAGCTCACGAACTGAACAGTTCGCTATCTTCAGAGGAACTAACAGATGAGGAGAAAGAGAAATTGTTCAAACCAAATATTATAAATAGCACTGTATATATTATTTCAATGGCGCTGCAGATCGCTACATTTGCCATAAACTACAGGGTAATTATTTATTTTTTATGCGAAATATAGTATGGCATTATATATTTTTTTGGGAACATTTTTCATCGCCAATCAATTTATTTGCTAAACTTATTTCAAAGAAAAGCTTGTATATCTGTTCAATGATTTCGAAAATGTGTCAAAAGCTTCGCCTTATCCGTAGATAGATTTA
This sequence comes from Callosobruchus maculatus, assembly GCA_951848785.1. Lineage (NCBI taxonomy): Eukaryota > Metazoa > Arthropoda > Insecta > Coleoptera > Chrysomelidae > Callosobruchus > Callosobruchus maculatus. The sequence continues at coordinate 397,043 of CATOUR010000186.1, forward strand.
TTTGAGGTCTCAAAACGATAGAAGTTGTTTATGGTTTATTTTAGTTAATGTTAGTGTTCAGAAGTTCTGGATTTATTCCCTTGCATTAATTTTGTAGCATTTTGTAGAAGTCTAGAGCGTTTGATCACATAATGTTTTAGTTTACATAGTTTATATACAGTGGTCGGCATAAGTCAGTTCCCCAATTAGCACGCGTAAAAGGAAGTGAAAAACGCGAACGACAAATGAACATTATTCTTGGAAGCTTTCATACCTTAGGTATGCGACAAAAGGTTAATATAGGTCAGGGCCGTAGCTAGGCGTTGACCATGGAGGGGGTTCATGGTGACCTTAGGGGTGGGGGGGGGTTCATGTATAAATGAATATGTAATGTCTTAATTTGTTTAAAATCTGTATAGATTGTATCGCTGCTAATGTGACATGAGCACCGAGGGTTGGTTAGTAGTAGAACAAATCACTAAGCTTGGAGAAAGCATTCTTGATTATTTTTATTTTGTATTATTTTAGTAGTTATTTCATTCATGGGAATACTCATGGGGGAGGGGGTTTGAACCCCCCAAACCCCTCATATACGGCCCTGATATAGGTGCCCAAATTAGTGGTCATCTTGCTCAATACAACGACGGCAGCGGCTCGCAACTGTAAAGCATGTCCTGCGAAGCAGTTAAGGCTATTTGCGGAGGTTTTCGAATCCCTCCTCGATAAATGTTCGTAATTGGAGAACGGTGCGTGAATCTCTTGCAAAGACGCGATATTTTAGTTGGCCCCAAGGGAAGAAAACACCTTGTGTAAGATCTGGCGACTCCACTGCTCCTCGTCTGCTATTCCAGTCTTCGAACCGAGCATCTAGAAAGTCAATCACATTGAGTGCATAGTGCGGCGGGTACCTCTTGTATAAAATGGCGAATGACTGCTAAGGTTGGGTTGTTGTCCATTTGCCCGCGTAGGTCTGCCACTAGTTCGAAGTTCCCAGTAGTATAGCGGAACTGACTTATGTCGACCCCTGAATGTAGTGTAACCCTCAAGGTGATAATATTTGTATTTTGACTAGTAGAAATAAATGAAAATTCTAGATTTTTACCTGAGATCGCAGTGAAGAATAGGAGCACTGCTCACTTGCTCGTAGGAGTTCAGGAGGAAATTTTTCAGTCATAAGCTTTGGATACATATTGTGCATTTGATGAAAATAACAATAGAGTTGCGCCTCTTACATGGGCGTTTAATATACTATCGCTCAACTCAACAATATCTGTGATTTTTTTGTGTCTATTGTATTTTTTCAAAACGTTTGTTGTGCGGAATTAATAATTTCACCCAAACAAGTGCCTGTTAAATGTAGGTGCTTTGCATTTTCAGGGTAATCCATACATGGAAAGTTTAAAACAAAATAAAGCCTTGCTGTACAGTATACTTGGTTCCGCGGGTGTGGTCCTGGCACTTGCCCTAGGAATTGTGCCTGAGCTATCCGAACAATTTGAAATAATCGACTTTCCACCAGATGTAAGTATATTTGAATCATCATTATGAATGTAAAGGTAGAATGCAAACACTTGATTTCCGACTACCATTTGCAAGCTATACTTTCAAAGATTCGTACCTTAACATGGCATTTCGATTTTGTAGGTTAATTTTGGAGTAAGTTGTTTTCGGTTCACATCCAGGAAAATGTCCTGCAAAAAACATGAAACATTGACACTAAACAAAACATTTAGAAAACATCAAAACGCGTAGGCATAGACATAACAAATTGACTAATATTTGAAATATGAATGAGAACGTTGGCAAATGTGTCCCTCCGTCCCGTAGGTGTTGTCTAGGAAACAGATGCACAAGGACACACTTGAGTATTACTCAAAGAGGACACTTGGGTATTACTCAAGAGGACACTTGAGTATTACTCAAAGAGGACACTTGGGTATTACTCCAGAGGACACTTGAGTATTACTCAAAGAGGACACTTGGGTATTACTCAAGAGGACACTTGGGTATTACTCAAGAGGACACTTGGGTATTACTCAAGAGGACACTTGGGTATTACTCAAGAGGACACTTGAGTATTACTCAAAGAGGACACTTGAGTATTACTCAAGAGGACACCTGAGTATTATTCAAGAGACGACTATGAATACGGTCCATAGTGTTGAATTCATTTGTTGATAAATCCAATATGAGAGCCACAGTTATAGAACCACAATGCCGTCTGTCTTATGAGTGAATAATGTGACACACTGACTGCAACCTGAAGATGTTAAATGACTTTAGTTGCTGCTTATATGGGACGCAAAAATTCCATAAAAGAATTATGCAATGGCAAAAATGTGTCTTCCGTTTCGATTAATATTCTCTGTCTGATTCTGTTCCGGCTGCACCTAATAGCTTACTACTTTGCCAAATTACACATTATTTCGCCCAAATACTAATTAAACAATTTTTATACAAGGTATACCGACAAATTTCGATTATCAATAATGAAAATGATTCTTTGAATAACTGATCTCTTAATTTTTGTTTTCCAGTTTCGAGTCACGCTGCTACAAGTACTGTTCGCCGATTTCTTTTTCTCATTCCTGGTAGACAGAATTTGCTTGTGGTTATGCGGTGAGGGCCGGTCAAAGTTAACATAGCAAAGACAGAGAAGAAACTGTGAAGACTTTAAAATCATTTATAGTTATTTATTTTTATAGTCATTCCAGTATTGCGAGAAGTGTAAGATCAAATTACCTATTATTTATGTAATTGTTACAAATTACGTTGAAAAAAAAGATTTTTTACAATTTGTTGTTTTATTATTTAGAGAGTATAATCAAAACATTGAACAGTCTGGTAGATTACCTTGTTGAAACAAGACAATACAAAATCTGATATTATTGCTGATACATTGAAACAAGAATAAGCTAATATGTACTCACTTTGAGAGAAATACTATCCGGAGGATGTCACTTAACATCAATAAAGCTTCTCTCCTGAGAGAATTCGAATAGGTTAGGAGAAGTGAACAAGGATTTTGTTTGTCCCCCACAAACCTAAAGTGGCAGCTTGGTAATGCTGGCACACCGACCGCTAAATCGCTGATAAATCCGTATACCCTTTGTATAGCCGCGACGCGATAGCAGGTAAAGAACCCTAAAACTAACAGCATGAAAAGTGGACTAATAAAATTTTGTTTTGGTTGATCGTTTCGGGTTAATTGTTATAGTTTTGAGTGTGTTTTGGGTTTGAACAGTGCATACGTGTTAAAAGACTAATTTAACAATTCCAAAAGATTTAATTTCTGCGAGTGTCTGTAAGAAATAACATGTTTGTGTACACAGTAAATATGTAATAACAACAACGGCACCTTGGGAAGGCTCACATATGCCTGTTAGAGCATGGGCGTTGCTTTTTCTAACCTATTCAAAATTCGTTGGCTCTACCTACCCTTTTCCGACACACGCAAACGGGCCATGAGCTGCTAGAGCCTGCGCCAGAAAATAGCAGGTAGTCCTGCTCTCGCAATTCACCCATTCTCTTACTGCTCTTTATCTACTGCACAATCTATGTTGTTTGAAACCATAATATATATATTTTTTACTTTTCTATGATCTGCTGTCTGTAGTCTTTCCGCCTCGTCTCTGTGTCCCCTAGACGTAAATGTCTCCTGACAAAAGCTTGGTTATGGCTATCTTTTGAACAAAGGCAGATAATCTCTTAACCGTTTGGTGAGGGTTTGCGGAGATCATTGCCGACTGAGCAGATATTTGTCACTCATGAAACTTCTGAAAAGCTCCATCTGCCCTTTATTCTGGGAAAAAGACGAATCTTTGTCCATCCATCGTAATTTTAGGGTTCCCATATTTGGGACGACCTAGTTTAAAGAAGAATCATCATACTCGGGCATTGGTAGAACTGGATGTTTACCAGGTCTGGAAGGTTCTACGAAATGGACGTACTTCAAGAGACTATTACGCTGCGTTTTCACCAGAGATGTTATAGGAAAATGTGCGCAGCGAGGATGTCGAGCGGAGCTGTGAAACGGTGTGAAGATGAGCGTTGCGAGGATGTGTAGCGGGCTCTAGTCAGAGTTTTCTTTTTGCTCGCCCACATCAACAGCACATGTCCCTCGCAACGCATTTTTAGCGCACATCTCTCTTCCAGCAGAGCTGTGCTGAGCGAGGCGAGCTAATTCAAGCGATTCTATTGGTTCGTTAAAAACACATTCCTCTTAACACATCCTCACACATCTCTGGTGGAAACGCAACCTTAAGAATTGGTTCCGTGAAGTTCGCAGAAAATGTCAAAGGTAGCGTACTTGCCTGTTTCCCCTCCACACCGCTACTATTTCTACCTATGGCGGAATACTTCTAACTTCCTTAGAGATAACAATCGTAGACCTATACAGAGCGTTACCTTATCTGCTATACAACCTTAATGCGTCCCTGTACATGAAATGCTGAATATGGCAACAAGGCTTAGAGAGAAAGACAATATATTCCATTGCCCGCTGGATGGCACCACTATTGGCATTTCAAGAGCTCTCTAGGGGCTCTAAAGTGAACTAGCTTCCTAACCTAACTTTTTTATATCCTTTGTTTACATTGTTTACAATGTTCTGTGTTTACCATCAACTATTATTTTAGCTTTTCGGTTAATTATTTTAGGCTTTACACCTTATTATTTACTGTTACATATTGTATTTTTCAATACAGAAACTACCAACTACTCTGATCATCCTGAACATGGCGTCTAATAACGATTATTGTTGTGTACCACAGTGTAATTCTTGAGCCAAGAAATTTCCACAAATTGCTTGTGCTTGGTCTGGTAGGAAAAGCATTGTCCAGGATAAATATATAGCTAATCTTGTACTTGACATGCCTTGTGTCAAAGCAGCAGTTCCTAGACGTGATGTATTCCTAAATCCAAATGACCAAATGTGCAGAAATCTATATTTGAATACTTTGTTAAAAATTTACCAAACCTTGCTATTGCGACACAGGTGAGTATACGTGCTGGTAGTCAGCCTCATTTTAAGTAGTCAGGTAGTTATCCATAGAAAAGCATTGAAACATTAAACATTAAAATAGTTCATACAACTTTCAAATGTCTATTAACCATTTTACATTTAAAATATATATTTTAGGAAAGGACGTATCAAGTATCCATCTGAATTAGACACTAATACAACAACTATGCCTATGGAAAACATTGAAGATGAATATGGACATGATGTACGAAAAATCTGCAAGAGAAGCTTTTGTATCAAAGACGGGCCATATTATAGTAGACTGTGGTATGATAGAATCTGCAGGAAATAAATGGCTAGGCTTTTCACCAGATGGTGTGGTGTTAAATTTGAATAGGGAAGCAATAGCTTTATTGGAAATTAAATGCTTGTATTGAGGTAACTATCTTCAAAATTATACTATAAGCGATTCCATCAAGCGAGTAATCTGTGTTCACAGGTAATGACTGGTTACAACCAATGTCATCCAAGCGAGTGAAACTATTCCTGGTTATAACTTGATGGCATCATGAACTAGCCCTTTGTATGTCATCACTTGGACATCTTCGTAACCAGTATTTACAATGGTTAGAAGCTTTTTCAAAACATCATAATTGTTATATTATTGTGTACTTTACTATTTCTATTTACTTTGTTTAAGTTGTGCTGATGTGTTTACGTTGTTTGTCGTTTATAGGGAAGAAGGAAGGTCTACACATTTTCTTAGAGCAGTTTCAAATATATCAAATTACATTGCTAAAGCGTCAATTGTAGTTTTAAACTGTTGTCCGATGTTATATTCAAAGAAAAAATTCAAATGCAAAATACAGATCAGCTGACTGAAGACAAATGACAATCTGAACCCATACTTCGCTTCTTACATCCAAGCCTTTACGGAAACTGTGATTGGGTTAAACCGATCAGTTCGATCACTGATCCTGGCGTTCGGAAAGTGATCTGGGATCGGTCAGAAATAGGGTAGTTCACTGTTGTACAGTAAGTGATTGTGATCAGATGATTCAGATCAGTAGCTGCTTTACTTTACCATCTATTTTTTGTTGTTAAACCAACTTTTTCGTTGTTAGATGTCCGTTAAATTCATGGAATTATAAATGCCACTTTACAGCTGTTTGACATATAACTGATCTATCGGGATCCAGATCAGTGTTTCCGTAAAGGCCTTATGTTTCTCAAGAAATAGGGTGATTTGAAGGTTAACCAAGGGAATAACCACAACAACTACTAGTTGATCGCTTGGAATCGCTTTATGATCTGTAACCTTGCTAATATGTCACTTTCTTTTCTAAGCTTCTGTGTTTATTTTTTCACGTCTTGCATACTTTAGTCTAAGTATTTTTATTATTTAGGATGTAGAGTGCAGCCATTTAAATATTTGTTTACAAAGTGGAAATGTTCAAAAAAAGCCTACAAGAGTTCACAAACTTATGGTTTTTTCTACAAGCTGTGTTGTATCCTCTCTAGCAACTTGTGGCTCTGTAAACAAATGTTACACTATTGGGATTATACTTCATTTACCATCTCTCTAAGCAGCTCATGGTTAAGTGTGAGAACAGTTTGTAGCTTAAGTTTGCCACGGATTTGCTGTCATCTCCATCAGATGTATATCTGTTTCTTAATAAAGGCATTTATTATTATTATTATGTTCAAATCACAAACCACATTTTTGAATACTCATAAAATTATAACATTGTATTTTAGGTATCACAAAGGCAATTGAAGATTGCTTTCAAGAGTGAAATTTTATTTTAAATGAAAATGGAAGGTACACTTTGAAGAAGAAGCACAAGTATTATGGACAAGTGCAGCTAGGCATGGCCGTACTAAATTTAAGCAAATGTTATGTGTGTTTATATGCAAGCTATGATGGTAGCTGTGAAATTATAACTGTTTACTTTGACTATGATTTTACAAAAACAATGTTAATGAAAATCAAAAGAAACTATTTTTCTGAAATATTATATATAATATGTGACCAAAAAATAGATGGCTAATTTCTTAGTCTACAATAGCATTGTTTCATTTTCAAACCAGAAATTATAAATGTGTATAAGAATAATACTGAATAAAAACGTTTTGAGAATAAAAAAAATGTATTTACATAAACATACAATATAGTAGTCAAAAAAAAATTAAAAAACAATTCATCAGAGTAACTTAATTATAAACTAATTCAAATGTGCTCATAAAAATCTTTCGTCAGATAATATAGGGGTTATGCTACAGATAATTAAAAATATTCCATCAATTTTTGAAACTAATGACCATTGCAACCTTCCACTAATAATTTTAAAAAATTTTAATCTCTGATTGGAGATCTTTCAATGTGCACTTGAGCTGCAGCAATCTCTTTATTAGCTGTAGCTTTTTGGTTTTTGAAAATGGGGGGTCTTATTAAGCCAATTCTATACATTACACATAAATCATCAATAAGATAACCTTTATCTACCATAATTGAATCTCTAGTAAGAGATAAGTTTTTGATAAAATCACTTTCTTCAAAAATCAATTTGATGCCCTACCACCATAAGACCTACTAATAAAAGTGATTATACCCCTAGGAGATACACCAGTCTTGAATTTAATTGTTGTAGATTTTTTATATTGTGAATAAAATTTTACTCTATAACATAGGCAGCTTGGTCTTTGCATAAATATTTCTAGGCAATCCAAAACAGCTCTACAATTTTTAAAACATCTTGGCGAGTTTTCTACTGAAGGAAAATAAATGAAATGAAGAACCTGACTTAGCACAGTTAGAAAATCAAAAAATATGTTTTGCACAGCAGACCCGATATATTGAATAATGCACCCAAAGTAACATAACTCGAGTCCAATTTTAATTTTGTCATTGTAAGAAGAACTCTTTCTCTCACATTGAGACGATGTGTCCTTAAATCAATTATACAAGATTCATTTATCATATTCACAACACAATCAAGTATTTGAAAGTTATTAATGCCTGTAAAACTTTTTGAGACAGCATTTGTTTTCAGCAGATCACTCAATGTATTAATTCTATCAGTATTAACTTGCACTTCTGAATCTTGCACTTTTCTGCTTTGTAAAAATATCTGGTGTAGACCTTAGTAATTGCACAAAGTTGGCTGCAGCTTGAACATTTACTTCAAAATCACATTCTTGAGGATCTTCATTTTTGCTTGTGCATGGACCTCTATCTCTCCTTTTATATCTATCAGTTCGATCAGATGAGGTTTTGGAAAACCCACTGTACTAACAGCAAGGGCGTACCCAGGATTTCAGTTAGGGGGGGGCAGGGGGCTGCTTAGTGCTTATACCTGTTTCGAAAATTGACTTTTATTCATTAACTTTTATGATGACACAAAACAAATATTATAAGTACATAATAATTATACTATACATTATGTATAATATATAATATTATATATGTTTATTTTAATTTAACAGTAATCTTCTCGGATTTGCCGAAAATTTGTCTATGACAATCTTTTCAATAAACTCACTGTTGTCTTTTAAATAATTGCGATGTACGCTCATCAGACATAAACCCGTAAGCCTTTCTTCACCCATGGTGCTTCTTAGCCACGTTTTAACTCTTCGCAGCGTACTGAAGGACCGTTCTACGGTCGCCGTGGTGCATGGGATAGTGCTTAAAATAATTAATGCCTTTCTGACAGCAGGGTAAAAAATGTTCGCTTCTTTGAACAGATCAACTACTTCTATGTCCTTTAATTGATCATCTGATAAAGCCTTCGTCACCCATAAATTATGCCAAAGGTTCAGTTCCCCGGTGATATCCAGGTTATAAAATTCTTGGAATGATTCTGCGTTTTTGTGTAGGTCTGCAATGCTGGTTTTTGTCATATACAAGGGATGTAGCCTGCTTAAAGCAAACGCCGGAGTATTTTCTTGGGAGAATCGAATATTCAATGATGAAATGAGTGAATCAATGTATGGTATTATCAGGGAACGCCGCCAATATTCGTTATCATTGTCTGATGGCGGATTACTTCTATGTGTTTGCTTATGAGCAAGACGTGGAACCGAAATTTCTATGTTCAAATCCATTGCAACAGCTCGTGCTTTTTGAAGTATTTCATTACTTATTCTATCAGGAAACTCGCGGTCATTTCTGAGAATGTCCTTGATATTTTTAATGTGTTTTCCTACCGAGATCATGTCGATCGATTTAGCTTGCAGTGCGTTAACTACTGGTTCTATAACTGCTGAATATTTGGCTATTGTTTGTAGAGAAACAATAAACACTGGTTTTGTAACGGCTGAATGCAACTGATATGCAGATTTTCTGGTGGCATAATTTCCCTCTACAGATAACGTTTCTAGAGATTTCACGAGCTCTGAAAAATGTTGAGAAAACTTTCTGATTGATTTATATTTTTCGGACCATCTCGTCTCACATAATCGTGATAGGTTTGGAGCGTAGTTTCGACGTGTAGTCGATTCTCTGAAAAACGTTATAACATCCTTTACAGTGGCGACAGTATTTCTAATTTCTGGCACTGCGTTCGCATCATTCACAACAAGGTTGAGTTTGTGACTTGAGCAATGAAAATATAAAGCACGAGGATATTTTTTTCTCAAAATGGCTTGTACGCCACCCTCTTTTCCTGCCATTGTAGAACAGCCATCGAATCCAAACCCTACGCAATCTTCTTTGGAGAGGTTAGAACTAATTAAGAAATTGTCAATTGCTTCGGCGATTGCGGAAGCATTTTGTGCTTTTAGTTCAACGAACCCTACAAATTCTTCTCTGATTTTACTTTTGCTTTCGTCGTAGAACCGCACGCCTATTGACAGCTGTTCTTTCCCAGATACGTCTGCTGTTTCATCAGCTAAGATTGAGTAAGCCATGGTCTTCCGAACCTCACTAATTACATTCTCCTGAATAACTTCGCCACATAAATTTATTAGTTCGTTTTGTATTCTTGGCGAAGTATAAATTGCATTTCGACGGCACTTTTCAAAGTGACTCTTTAATTTGTTGTCCCCTGAATCGATTCTCAACTTCAATAAATCTAATAAAACACCCTCATCTGCTTGTTTGCCCCTAAGAGGCATATCATGTGTACCGCAAAATACTATACAAGAAATAATTGATGACAATATTTGTCTGTTTTCATCGATTGCTTTTTGGTGTCCACTTTGCAGTTGGATGTCTACAGGAACATTTTCAAGAAAATTTTTTGCAGCATTTGTCGCCGTTTGGTGAAGGTTGGTCGTTGCATGCTTTCGGCAGTCTTCATGCATATTTTTGAACTTTAAATATGGCCTGACCATAAACGATCCCAAAATTCCTCTCACAGTGCTAATGGGCGGAGGAAACAAAACACAATACTTACAAAGAGCACCTTTTAGTCGCTTGGAATATACTAGCCATGGTGAATATTGATCCAACCAAGCATGATTAAATTTTCTTTTTAAATGGCTTGCATCACTTTCAAAATCGTAATTTCTGGGCGGGATCCAAGGATTTTGTAACAACTCCCTCTTCTTTTCCGTCGATAGCTGGGTAGCCAATCCAACATAACGACCCAGATCATTTTCATGACAGCCATCGTCCACTATAATTTCAGGATCGACGTTGACGTCATAAGTTTGTTGGGATGTCGATGGAGAAGAATAGTCGGCAACAGATATATTAAGAGGTTCTACTGAAGAATTTGACGCTTGTCCAATGTTAGCATGCAATGATATTGGCATTACATGAGTGGTTTTATCATGGTTGTCATTTTCATCGCTTCCACTGCTACTTTCCCGACCTTTTTTTCTTTTTTCGCGTGGCCTCCCTAAAAAATGGATACACAGAATTACCCTTACAGTGTTTAGGCGGGTTGCATAGGACGAAAATCAAAGATCAAGTTTCACATTCTCTTGCATATGGTTTGAACGCCAAATAATCAAAACTAGGTAAGTAATTTGAAATAATACACTTGTTGTGACGTTAGAGAAAAGGGATTTTGTTGTCGGTATGATCTTATTAATAAATCCAAAATATTGCAAGGATCTTTCTTTTATGTTTTTTTTTAACTTTTTTATCACAAAATATTCACAAATGTTATTTTAGCTATTATAACAAAACCACGTGTTGTAATTAATAAATTTAAATATTGTAAGTAATGCCTAAGATATACACTTACAAGAGAGTCATAGCCCCCCTTAAACAAATCAAATAATCATATTAAGTATGTACTTAAGTGTTTTGTTTTGACTCACCTCTTTCAAAGAATTTCCTGATATCCATTTGACGGAGTAATATTTCCAGTTGTTGCGCAGTAAACGTAAATCTCGTGTCTCCGCAACGAAACTATAAGACACTATCTATGGCGTATGAAATATTCGCTCGTATTCCACTCCGAACTGAATTGTATTCGAACTAAATTCACGTGCTCTGCCTTACGTTCCGCTTATATATTGAAAATATTCTCGCTCCCGAAATATGTAGAAAATACTCGAGCTCGACTCTATTTCCATCCTTGTCTTATAATACATGCTATCACTGTCTTTTCTTTCCGGAATAGTCCATGCTAGAATATTCTTCGTGGTATTGCTATTCAATACTAGATGTCTCTATTGACCGTATACAGTATACATTGAGCCTATTTCTTTTTACTGGAAAAAGTACTGCCGTCCGAAACTAGATGGCGTTAGATGTTATTTTCTTCCAATTATATTCAGCTTTAATCCTATATGGCTCTGATTGTCTCGTCGGAAGCGGAAACTACGAGATACCACGGTTTTGTGGGAGATTTAAATTATATTGCATCGCTAACAGTATACTAGAGTCTGTCTAGTGAGTCGCGGCACAGAAATAACCGCGGCAAATTTAAAAATAATTTAGTTGTAAGCACTGAATAGAATATGCTATGAAATTTGAGTTTGATACTTTCACTATTTTATTTTATGAACACTAAGAATCTTAAACTAAATCTGTACAGATATATACTACTTAAAATAATATGCAACATATTGAATATTATTTTATTTTAGCATAGCATTGAAAACAAAAATTATATAATAAAACCAAACTTGCATCAAAACCGTACTTAATTTTTATTTATTCTGTCTCGTAATCAAAATCAGATTCTAGAAATTAAATTATCGACTATAAATCATTACTGACACTTTCATTTGTTAGTGATAACTAACAAATAATAAAAACGAAATAAAGAAATAAATAAAGTGTATCAAAACTTGATCAAAACATTTTGCGTTTCGTTTGACGGCGGCTGAAGGTCGCCATATAAAATATTCTAATAAATACGTTGTGACACGACCGACACGACTCACTATACAGACTCTATATCGAATGTTGTAGAATATTTAACTATAGAAAATAAAGAACAAATCTGGCTGAAAAGATATTTTGTTTCCAACACTTCATTTTGCGCAGAGTAGGTAACACGTTTTTAATTTTTATTTGCCAAAAAAAATTACATTTATTTAATCTTCTAGGGGGGGGCAGCTGCCCCCCCCTGCCCCTACCTGGGTACGCCCTTGACTAACAGGGAGCTTTTGTGAAGGTTTAAAATTCGACCTCTCTGTGTGGTTAAACCTACAATAAAAGATAAATACATATTCCTTCATTATTTAGAGAGAAGAAATATTAATCTATATGGATTTTTCAAATCACTGACAGTAATCTCAGTCAGTTATTACCTTTGTTAAAATGAAGAGAGCACACTTTCATAGATTTGGACACCTGTCTGCCAATTTTTAGTTTCAAGATCGAAGCTTTTCTTTGGTCCATTAAATACTTCCCCATCTCATTTTCTATATAAACTTGCCTAGCATTTGCCTCAGAAAATCTATGAAAGGTTAATTTTCTTTCAGTATCTTTCTTGGCCAAAGAATTACACTGTGGTACACAACAATAATCGTTATTAGACGCCATGTTCAGGATGATCAGAATGGTTGGTAGTTTCTGTATTGAAAAATACAATATGTAACAGTAAATAATAAGGAGTAAAGCCTAAAATAATTAACCGAAAAGCTAAAATAATAGTTGATGGTAAATACAGAACATTGTAAACAAAGGAAAAGGATATAAAATTTATAAAAAGTTAGGTTAGGACAGGGTTGCCAGATGGATTTGATGGATTTCCTCCAGGTCGGGTTCAAAAATCCCCCAAATTAGACATATTTGAAAAAAAAACCTCCAAAATGTTTTTAACAAAAATATCAAGAAATAAATGAATATTATTGTTTTATGTATTACACGTACACTTAGCGATAGTGAAATGTAAACAAAGTCGAATAAAAGGTGATCTTCTGTAAAACGCATTTTTTGTCATTCTTGTATACACTGAGAAAACAATCAAAACAAGTTTAACAAAAATCTTTTGAGGTTGTGGCTTAACAAAACATATAAAATAGATTCCTTCGTAGACTAATATTATTAATATGTAATCTTCGTAACAAAAAAAAATATATATTTCAAGTAATGTATCAAATATAGCAAACAAAAAATGTATGAGGTTAAACTATGAAATTTATTCAAATAATATATCTAAGACACTGTCATCAGCAACTTTATACATGTCTGCTTTGAACTTGCGTAACATATTCTCATTTAGTGTAAAGTTAGCACAGCCAAATTTCATAGGTGAAATCTCACCCTTAATATTGCCGCAAGTCTGCCAACCCACGTTTAAAACTTAATTCAGATGCACACGACATCCGACGATACGACAGTACGAAACGATTCCTATTGATTGAAATATTCAAAATGATGTCAAATCAAAACATTTCAACCAATAGAGACAGTTTCGTACCGTCGTATCGTTGGATATCGTTGCATCTGAATTAAGCTTAAGAAGGAAGTGTAGAGTTGGGCGTGCCAAAATAAAAAATAGCAAGTGTAAATTTTCAGTTTTGTGTTATTAAAAACGAAAAAAAGTACCCCAAAAATTCCTAAGGCTTTATTTTTTCCCCTAGAAAATCCCCCAGGAAATTATGACCCCCAAAATTTTCCCCAGTAGGCTGACAATACCCCAAATCTGGGGGAAAATCCCCCAATATGGCAACCCTGGGTTAGGATGTTAGGAAATAATCTGTCAGAAACAGTTCACTAGAGAGCTCTTGAAATGCCAATAGTGGTGCCATCCAGCGGGCAATGGAATATGTTGTCTTTCTCTCTAAGCCTTGTTGCCATATTCAGCATTTCATGTACAGGAACGCATTAAGGTTGTATAGCAGTAAAGGTAACGCTCTGTATAGGTTTGGAAATTCTAATTATAAACCTTTATTTTATCATGGCACAACACTTTTGAACCAGTTTATAATTAACATTCTGTTACTTCTTTTTTGATGCGATGCCTCCATTTCAGTCTTGTGTCAAGAGACACCTAGGTAATTCACACTACAACAATCGCCTTGCTATTTATTAGTCATTTTTTTATATCTAAGCAGACTGCGTAGGAAGAGCCTAAATACCAGAGTACCGCGGCTGCTGTGATAAGGTAATGAGGGGAAGTTTGCCAACGCGGGAGTTGAATAGGCCAATACCCGCAGGCCCAATAGATACATCTCCTGGGAGTCCATTCCTTGGACACGCTAGGAATAAATGTACGGTCGTACCGCTCGGTTCTTGATGTTGCAGTAGTCGCGCGGGTGCATCTGATGGGATCGGTGAGCGGCGGAACAATTGATATTTCTATTACTACTTGTATTTACATGTACCTTTCGCAACATTGCTCTTCTATATTATTATGTGTGTTACATTTGCTTTCTAGTTTATTTTATTTATTGTACTATTTATCTGTAAATTATATGTTATGTCTGTCACCCTAACGCTGTTTTATTTGTTACTTTATTTTGACTTGTGAAAGTACAGTATGTACAAATCACCAATAAATTATCTATCTATCTATTAATAGAGGATAGTTCACAGGAGCAGACTCACCAGCCGCAAGCGATGACAAACTAAGAGCTTGAATGAGTGTCTGCTTGGCGGAGCCTGATTGTTCATTAGAACCGGGTGCTGGCTTTGGCACATCTTATTTGATAGCATACAATACTGCGTCTTGGAAGCATTACATTTTACCATATTCCAAAGCCCCCAAGCGGTAATGGTCTCCAGACCCTGTAAAAGCAAATTAGTCGCTGCCAGTCTTCTGCGTTCCAGCTCGACCACAGAGATCGATCTATTGCGTATGATGCCTGAATACAAAGTACTGTCATCCACAAAACTGTGGATTGGGTTTGTAGTGCTAGAGAGTAGATTATTGATGTGGAGCGGAAACAATGTCGGAGCCAATACCGATCCCTGCGGACCCCCGCATTGATGTTATGGGAAGAAGAGGAATAGCCGTCTACCACGACAGATTTTTCAACCTGCGAGCCAACCGCAAAGCTTAAGAGGGAGGCAGTAGGACGGAAACTTGCTTAGGAGAGTCGCATGCCACAGTTGATCGAAATATCGATAGAAATGACGTGAGCCTCGCCAAACGAATGGATGAGTTTGCTCTACACATGTGTGACGTAAGTCAGAATATCTCCAGTTGATCTTTGATGTCGAAGTCCATGCTGTATTTTTTTTTGGGGGGGGGGGCGTTGCCGGCGCACTGGGCTAACCGGAGCAAGTGGCCCCTCTGATACCGCGACTGCCCTGGTACTATCATTTCTGACTTATCTTCGCGAGCAGCCGCATCATCTTTCTTTATATCATCTTGCGTCCTCTTGTTGCTTCTTTTCTTCTTACCCTACATCTCCCCTCCCCCGCCGGGAATAGGAGTTCAGGTTTAAAGTTGTTAAGGCTAAAACACATAACACTCATTACAGATAAACATACGTAAATACTAAAATAAAATCTTTTTTTTAAAACACGTTTACGGTTGACGTTTGCCTGTTCAGTCTCTCTTCTCTCTCTTTCTGACGCATGATTGTACTAATCAGGTGTTGAGCGTACTCCAATTTTGCTGGGGCTTTCTGTCATCACTCTAGTTATGTTTTCTGTAGTGAGCTCTCTTGTCAAACTATCAAATGCTGTAGCTCTAACCGTAGCCCACCGTTTGCACACTAGGATGGTATGGGCTGGATCGTCTATCTCACCGCAGTAAATGCAGGTATCATCGATATCCTTGCCGATTCTTTTGGTGTAGGTGCGAAAGGAACCATGGCCGGACAAGAACTGAGTCATGTAATAGTTTGTCTGTCGATATGGATATTCCACCCACTCCCTAATGTTGGGGATCAATTGCTTTGTCCACTGTCCTACCTCAGAAGTATTATCCCATCTCTGCTGCCACTTCTGCATCGTTGTGTTCCGAGCTAGGCGCTTAGAGGTAGACATCCATCTTAAAAAGTTGGCGTCGCTCAAGGACCAGTAAATCCATAGGAGGGATTGCCGCAATTACCTGTAGTGCTTTGGTGGAAATTGTTCTATAGGCGCTTGCAACTCTCAGAAGTGCTCTTCTCTGCACCCTTTCTAATGCTACCTGGTGACGTTTAACATTTACGACTTTCGCCCAGATCGGCGCCGCATAGAGTACAATATAGTGTATCACTCCACACAGCACTGCTCTTTTGCCGCTGCTTGGACCGCCTATATTCGGCATGAGCCTAGCTAGGGCTTTCATCTTCTCATCCGCCTTTTGGATCGCCCCACTCAAATGCGGGCCATAGGAGCCTGCAGAATCTAAGGTGACTTCCAGGTACTTTAAAGCTCTTTTGGGTGCGACATGGATACCATTTATTTCAAATATGATGCCGTTGGTCTTCCTCCTGGTTCCTTTCAGAAGGACACCTTCTGTTTTGTGTAACGCTAGTACTAGCTTGTTCTCCGTCATCCAGGTGCAGATTTCATCGAGGGCTATGTTTGCTCTGTGGTTAAGGGTAGCCTCGTCGTCTCCACATATGACTAGAGCCAAATCGTCGGCAAAACCGATGGCAACAGCATCTTCTGTTAGTTGCAACTTCAGCATTCCGTCATAGAAGATGTCCCACAAGATAGGCCCAAGAACCGATCCCTGTGGAACCCCTGCACTAGTAGTTATATTTGTTGATCCTAGTTTGATAGACCTGTCTTCCAAATAGCTGATTATCACATTAATCAGGTATTTGTCTTCTACGCACCGAGTTAAAAGCATTCTTTACATCTAACGTGATCAGCACACAAAATTTACTTCTGGTATTTTTCGCTAGATTCACTACTAATTCAACGGCTTGAAAGGCCGATCTACCAGCACGGAACCCAAATTGGTTGTCCGCCAAGTCACCCTCTCTTTTAATTCTCCTACTAGCCGTTCTTTTATTAGTATCTCTAATACCTTACTTATTGCAGGCAGCAAGCAAATTGGTCTATATGAGCTAGAGTTCTCTAAGGGTTTTCCATATTTTAAAAGTAGAATGATGGTAGCTACCTTCCAGACTTCCGGAAATGTTTGCGCCTCTAGTGCAGTAATGAACAACTTCAGAATGCTGTTAGGAAACTCTTCCGCAACGATTTTGATTACCTCAGGAGGTATCTGGTCTGGTCCCGGTGCTGCAGCTATTTTCAATTTGTTAGCCGCTACTTTCAACTCTTCCCTAGTAAATGGATTCACTACATCGCTGGGGCGTTTCATCATTACATCATTGTACTTCGGAAAAAGATCATCAGTTATTTGCAACTTTCTCTCCTTTGGAATTTCCCAAGGAGTATTGTTCGTCACTGATTTAGAGACTATTCTGTAGCCATCCCCCCAAATATCATTTTCTAAGTCGGCACACAGTTGCTTCCTATGCTGCTTTTTGGATACCCTAATCAGTTTTTGTAAATTCTTCTTTTTACATTTGTACACTTCCATTGTGATGTGGTACTCATTTGAGGTTGCATTCGTTCTTTTACGGAGTCTAGTGAGTTTACGCCGAGTTCTTATACACTCACTTCGCTTATCCTCTATTTCCATGCTCCACCAATAAGGGACGTCCACGTTCTGTCTATTCCCTCTACTAACTGTACTGGCTTTGTAGGCTTGTTTGATTTGGAAGGTTAGCTGTTCTGAGTCTATGGTTGTGCTCTCACTGTCTTTCAACAATTCCCCTAAAGAGTTTATCAATTTCTCTTTCTCAAATACTGTTTTGTATTTAGTTCTCTTTCTTGTTTGTGGAACATTCCCTTTAAGTTTAATAAGAATGTGCCGATGATCGCTCAGCGTTTCCGTATCCATTACAGACCACCCTGTTACTTTCTTAGCTAGCCTATGGGAAGCGAAGGTCACATCAATGAACGGGGAACCGTCCCCTCTTTGGAAGGTCGGAGTATCTCCCTCATTCAGTACTACCAGATTCAATCTCGCAACCCACTCACTTGGGATTCTTCCACGTCTGTCAGTTACAGGGGAACCCCATAGCGTAGACTTTGCATTAAAATCGCCTATCACAATATAGGTACCTTTATGCTGTAGTACTTGTCTTAGATTTTCTAGAAACTCATCAAATTCTTCTATGCTGGAATTAGGCGAACAGTAACCACAGAGTAATATAACAGACTTCAGACTTAAAGCGACTATACCTCCCTGATGCTGCACGTTATACCTCTCTATTTTGTTATTAACCATACTAATGGCTACATCTAATCTCGTGTCGGTGAGCCACGGGGCACTGGCACTTATTTTTTTGTTCGGTTCACACGCCACAATGATGTCCACGTGGTACTCTAAGGCTACCGAGTAAGCCATGTCGTGAGCATTCCTCGATCTATTCAGGTTGGTTTGCAGGATTCTCATGTTATTTAGTAATAGCTGGCAACACTGCCTCTTCTGCTCCTAGCTCCATCGGCTACTAGTCTTCTGAATTTCGGGCACCTCATTGACGAAGCTAGGTGTCCAGTGATATTGCAAACTACAAATTTGTGTGCGCCATTACAGTCCCGTGCTCTATGCTCTTTTTGTCCACATCTTAGACACTCTTCGGATCTATCTTCTCCTGCGCATTCGTCTTTCCTATGTCCAAACTCCAAACATCTGTAACACCGTGTTACATTAATCCTTTCTCTTATTCTACAGTTTACCCAATCAATTTTGATTGCACCTCTCTTGATTAATGCTGTTGCTGCTTCTTTCGTTGCGGATACCGTTGCCGTGAGATTACCATCTCTACTGGTGCGTATAGATTTAACCTGGATATATTCCTGGTCTGTCTCTGGCCGACCCACAGCCTTGTTTAATGCTGCCAAAACCTGCGTTTCAGTAATGTCTGCTTCGAGGTCCGTGACGTAAATTGTTTTGTCCGTACTACGCGCTGATATTGCGACTTCACCCAGGTTTTCTTCTATTGCCTTCTTCAATGTACCTGACTTGGACTCGCCCCCTGTACTACCAACAAGAGGTCGCCATTTCCGGTTTTTCTCATATTTTTTACTTGGATCCCCAGTTTGTCTACATCGATGTTTGCTTTCATTTTCTTCAACAAATCTGCGTATGATGTGTTGCCAGCTCTCACAATAATCCCGCTGGTGCTGGGTGGTGGCTTTTTCCTAGGTTTTTCTCTTTTAGCTTGTTCCCTATCCTGGTTGCCTGATTCCACTAGAAGCTTTGCCGTGACATCTCCTGTTTTAAAAATAAACTCTAGCATCTTCCTGACATATTTCTCATTGAGACCCTCAGCTATCGCAAACCGTATACTCTTCCTTTTGTGAGAACTTATTAACCCTGGATTTCGAAATCATTTGATATATATGTGCTCCATATCGTTTACTCCCTTTTTGTCAATTGTACAGGGAATGGCGTATATAAATTTCTGATCCTCCCTAGCACTTGTGCTTCTGCTACTCGTGATTGTAGTCGATCTGGTCAAATACTCGATTTGGTTTTCTATTATGCCTTCGCCGAAAAGCTTCAACGTTTCCGGGTGCTGAGACAGGATTTGCTTCATTACTCCTTTTTCTTCACTACTTTGTGGATCCAAGATCAGTGCTAGGTCCGATTGCATGGAGATTTGTGTTATCCTCTCGATCTCTACCGACGAGTATGCCTCCTCCGGCCAGTCTTCGTCGAGAATCGTGGCGATGTCTTCAAACTTGTCACCTTCGGCGATAATGTTTCTGATTCGGGAAATCTTCTTTTTCTCTGCTATTTGTGCTTCACTTAGAACCCCGTTCATATCCACTTGGACTGCTATACTCTGGTTGTTGCGTGTATCCTATGCCACTTATCACTCTTCCTGCTCAGAAGATCTGCACACCTAACTTCAAAATTGCTTCCTTGATATCACCTTTTGTGTTGGGAGTAGTCTTTATCAAAGACTTAAGCTCTGTCGCCGTTTCGCTAATTTTAGCTATGAGATCTCTAATTTCTCTAGTAATTTTTTCGCCTGGGTCTGTTTCGCTATCTTCGTCTCCAGGACAGTCTTTCCATTTCCTCTTAATCGCAGGCCTGTTATCGCTACTCTTAATGCTACCTGTGCAGGATCTGGCTCTCTCTCGCGGAAAAAATGTTTGAGAGGCGAAGAACGTTTTCTTCTCTCCTTCTTCTACTTGTGATATATTTGGCGCACTTCCCAACTTCTTTGAATCACCTGGGTCCTCTACTCTTATCCTTGGCGGTGCTCTTGGTAGGGAGCTTCTCCTAGTAAAGGATCCGTGACCTTCGTCCATACTGTCTGTCGTTGATTAAGCGATGGAGCTCAAGGTACTTCATGAGCTCTTAGTTGACGCATTTCTTCGTCACTTTACTGATTACAGAGAGCAGAGCTATAGGTCTGTAGTTGGTTAAATGTTTTGAATCCCTTTTTCGGCACCGACTGGCTGCAAGCTGTTTTCCAGTCTTTTGGGAAGATGCCGGAATCGTAAGACATCCTAAAGGGGCGAGTAAGTATGGGACAGAGCTCCGGTGCGCACTTCTTGACAATAATGAAGGGGATCATGTCGGGCCATTCGCCTTATTGATTAAAACCAATGTATTATCTGCATAACTGTCTCGGTACACTGATATTTAGTTTTATGTATACGTATCAGCGAGGCGTGTTTCCCGCTGCATGGAAGATTGGCTGCGTACAACCCATTTCTAAGAAAGGCAAAAACACCAAACAATAAAAGCGTATTTGTTTTATTGTAAATGCAGCAATAAATATAACATCAAATAAAAAAAGTGCTATTCAAACCTTATATTTCACATTTCAAGCTTATTATTTAATAGGAGCAACTGCCATGGTGCTACTCTTGATCTTTCCACCAGATTTTGTGAGTAAATTGTTTCCTTGCCACTGGGCTATGCAATCAGAGTTAGTTTTTAAATCTACTTGTAATTTTTCCCACACCTTTTTCTTGGGATTCAGAACTTCATCTGGCTTTCCATCCTCGAAGTTTTCTATGTAGACCCTTTCACCGGGAATAGCACCCTCAGGAGGAATAAGTGCTTCTACTTTCTTAGGGTCATCTCTGAAACATAATATCGATACATTAACTTCGCTCAAAAATTATAACATGGTCCATTACTACTGATTTACGTAAAGATAAACAAAAGTTAACGAGTTGTGTAGCGGTAAAATGGATTTAGTGTTCATGGCATGTATATGGCAGCTTACTAAACATACGCAAAAATTAATTGTGATATTCTGTACCTTATAGACCTATCTGAAAATTGCCTTTGAAGATATATGTGTGGACTTGATTTGCTGCTAAATTTGATTACACGATACTAAATTTGCTATCAAATTTCAACAAATTTGTTGTGAAGTTGCTTAACATGTCATACGAGTTTTTGAGGCAATATATTATCAATCCCGGATTTCATTGTCTAATACAGACGGATTAAAGTTTGGAAGATTTATTAGATCCCGATTGCTATCAAAATGAAACACATATTCACATATTTTGCTAGCTTCTATAGAACACCAACATACAAAATTACAAAGTCGTCATCACATACTTACACTGAAGCACATAAAACCATTCCTTGTGACTCTATACCTCTCATCTTTGCTGGTTTTAAGTTACACAAAACCACTACCATCCGATTTTGCATTTCTTCAATTGGGATGAAATTGACTAGCCCACTAACTATGGTTCTCGGTTTTTCTTCACCCAAATCGATCTTTTCTACATACAATGCATCTGCTTCGGGATGCTTCATAACTTCTACGATTTTACCTATCCGAATGTCTAGTCTACTCGGCACAAGTTCGTCATTTGTCGAATTCGCATTTGACGTTGTCGTTTCTGAAATCCAAAAAGACCAAATGATAGTTTGAAAATACTATTCACGTTGAGCTACGTTATCTATGGAGTTATGTAATGGGTGGTCCAACTATAATGCACGATGTTAATTGTGAGTCACACCTTAACGTCAAGTATTTGGCCAAACTTAATTTAACATTTCGTTGTTTGAAGGTTCGACAAATTCAACCATTCAACCACAATTAAGCAGCGCGTTAAGATTGCTGAAGCCTTTTACGAAAATGGGCGTTCAAATGAAATCGCATTTCGAACACTTTGTGATTTTTTTGGTCAGCATAATCGACCAAATGTCCACAATCGGGGGAATTGTGTGCAAATTTCAGCAAACCGGATCTGTAGGAAATGTGAAAATACTAGTGCATGCTCGCCCAGGTCTTTATGGGCTGGCGGTATCATCGGGCCGTACTTTTTCGAAAATGAGGCCAGCCAAGCAGCCGAGAATGGTGTTCGCTATCGCGGACTTCTTGTCCCCAAAAATTGAGGATATGGACTTGGACGATAGGTTCCAACAGGATAGTGCCACATGACACATAGCCAACGAAACAATGGCTATTTCGCGCGAGACATTCAGTGGCCGTGTAATCTCACGCAATGGCCGCCACGATCATGTGATTCGACGCCGCTGGATTTGTTTCATTGAGGATAGTTAAAAGAACAAGTGTACGTTTAATAAGCCAAGAACAATTCTAGCGCTAAATGATGAGACAATTCGGCACATTAATGGCACAAATCCTTCTGTCATAATAAAAAGTATTAAGATAATTTTCTGAAAATTATTTGTTTTATTCACAATTAACATCATGCATTATAGTTGGACCACCCTTTACATAACGTATACTGTCTCCCAAAATCAAATAAAAATAGTACAATGGGCAAGAGATGATGCTTTTTTGTAACAATAAAGGCCAGTTTCACCACCCCTGATAAATGTCAGATAGCCTAACCGTAAGTTTTTGACAGTCTATTACTTAGTTATCAAGTGACAAAGACAAAATATGTAGACACTTATCAGGAGGTGGTGAAATTGGACCTTAAACTATTAAGAATAAACAGATAAACTTATTTCGATTTTTTTCATTGATGTTGAGTATTGCTAGCTGTGATTGAAAAAAATGCAGTCAAGTTAGCATGAAGCTTTAGTTAGAGATCCCCTTGCAACCAAATCATCGGCAGCCCTCCCCCTAAAATTGTCTTATGCCTTATGTCTTTCCTTCACAGGTCACTGGACAGCCCATTGTCAGTACTACAGACTTTTCAGTTTTACAACCCCCCACCCCCAATTTCATCCCCACCCAAAAAAGGTAGAAAATGATCGGGAACCCCTAAAACATTTAAAAACGATGTTTGAGCTGTTTTCATATTTTTTGTTTTTTGATTACTGCTACGCTGCCACTGACACGATTTCTAACAACCATATGCGTTTTGCATCCTCACCACGGTAGAAATTCTGTGTCATAATTTCATAAGAATCAATTTAATAGTTCCCACGTTACAAAATACAAAACGATCTGAAGCAATAAATACTCGTATGTATACAGAAAAGTCTAAGTCCCTTAGTTTCGTTAATATGCTAGGCTATGTTCGGATGGACCTAAAAAGGTGATTTATGTCGCTAGGTCTTCCTTCACAGGTTACTGGACAGCCTGTTATGAATACAACAAATTTTTCAGTTTTTCAACCCCCCACCCCCCAACCACCCCAATTTCACCCCCACAAAAAAAACGCAGAAAATGGTCAGGAACTTCTAAAACGCTTAAGAACGAAGTTTGAGCTGTTTTTCTATTTCCAGTTTTTTTTATTTCTGCGCCGCCACTGGCACGATTTATAAAAACCATATGCAATTTCCATCCTCACCACGGTGGTAATAATGTGTCAAAATTTCATTAAAATCAATTCAACCGTTTCCTCGTTACACAATATAGAACGATCTAAAGCAATACTCGTATGTTTACACCAGAAAGTCCTTTGGTTTCTGTAATAGCACTGATTAAAGTATTTAGGTCCCTAAATACGTTAATCAATGGTAATGGTAAGGCAATGTTCGGATCGACCTAAAAAGATTATTTATGTCACTAGGTCTTCCTTCACAGGTCAGTGGACAGTCTATTATGAAAGCAACAAATTTTTCAATTTTACAACCCCCCACCCCCCAACCAGCCCAATTTCACCCCCACCCAAAAAAGTAGATATTGATCACGAAGCCCTAAAACGCCTAAAAACGAAGTTTGAGCAATATTTAACTTTTTTGTTTTTTGCTAATTACTCCGCCGCCCATACACCGATTTTCAAAATTATAGGAACACTGCCTACTACGACTCCACACGCATATCGCTGCCCAAATTTCATCACAATCCATGCAGCGGTTGCTGAGATTACGTGGCTAGAAAAACGCGTACAGACAGATCGACAGACAGACAGACAGACCGACAGACAGACAGACCGACGGAAATGAGTGACGTGGATTTTCGTTATGTAGACATCATAAAACGCCCAAAAAGTATATTATCTCAAAATCGAAAATTTTCGGCGATCACAATACTCCCCTCACCTATCGGTCTATCGGTGTGGGAAGTAAAAATCTATTCAGGCATTTTATAAAAGAGTTCTAAGTTCTTTACGAAAAAGTTTTGTTTTTCACATTTTTTAAGTGTGTGGACGTCTTTTACAGATTCACAAACCAGCCTGTGCTTTTCTTTAATGTCCGGGTCAACTCAAAATATTGATGCCGAGCCGCCATCTGCCAATTTTACTCTAAAATAGAGTATTCAGGCATCAATTTCATTATCCCAAGTTTCAATTTTTTGAGTTGACCCGTTCAAAAATAAAAAGGGGGGGGGGACATTAAAGAAAAGCACTGTATATAATTGAACGTTTCACGAGTGATGATACAGGGATTAATAATTTTAGATCGTTTTTCTATAACCTGAATTCATGTCTCAAATTTAGCGTAATTTTTTTTAAAACGAGTGACGATGTGGGCTGCATGAGGTTCTAGGGCCACATTTTTCAAGCCGCCTAACTGAGCGTTTCTTTTAGAGCAGCACCCTTTTTTACAGCTTTTTGGGAAAAAAATGTTATATCGTATTTGAGGCTACTTTTGACTAATGCACAATAGCAGCTTTTAAAGTTGTGCTTTCAAGGTAAGTTATTAATACAGAGCACTGAAACATGAAGCATCATGAGGAAAAAGTTGAAGATAAGGTATCTGCATAATTTGAAGCTCGATTAAAGAAATAATGCAATAAAAAAGTATGTGACAAGTTAAGGTGTAAAATGCTCACCAATATCTCATCAGCATAAGGTAGATTTTCGTAGCATTGAAGGAAACACGTGTATTGTGATTATTAAGTTTTACTCGAAGACTATTCATCTCACTACTTGTCAGAGAGACAGTTTATGTTAAAAAAGAAATTAATAAAAATCACAAACCTTCTATTACAGTTCTTTGGATATGTGTCTAAAAAGATATTTTGGATATGAACTTGATATCAACAACATAAAGCAGTTGTGCATAGTACTTAAACGGTTAAATAACATAGGCAGATCATATCTTGTATTTGTTAGGTTTATTGAAAACTAGTTTTTTGAAAAACATTAAAAAACTTAACCATTCTGCTATACTTCTTAGGATATATGCCTTCTATGATTTTTAATACGAACTTACTTGATTTGCCAGATGGATAAGCTTGATCTGCAAGCTTTTTCAGTTCCGGTTTTTCAAATTTCTTCCTAATTGGTTCTAGCAATCTATTTATATAGCCTTCAACGGCTAGTTTCAAATCTCCAGGATGCACTTCTTCCACTGCAAAAGCTTTTTCTAAGTGCTCATAAGTATCAAAAGTGAGATCACCACCATATTCCTCTTTTCTGGATACTATGAATTTCTCTTCAGGTTTCAGAAGTGGAAATATTACATGCTTTGAAAATGATAATACACCATTATTTTCAATGTTTCCTGGTTCACAGAATGCCTTTTTCAGTTTCTTCTTCACATTTGCCGGTGAATCTAATAAGTCTATCTTGCTTTCTTCTTCAGAAGATGACATTTTTGAGCCGGTCAAGCCAGGAACTACAAACAATTAACAAATTTATACTTATATCTTACTCTTTAGAAAATGCAATATTCAATTCAGTCAGCATTTGTGACGTTAAAAATATCACAGGTGCATGGCAGTCCAAAAATAAGATCTTTTGTAATATCAATGTCAAAAAATTTCAAACAAAACATCTTCAATTTTGCTAATTTACTTTTGTTTATTCAACAGTATCATACAGGATTGGGATAAAGTATGGAACCAAGCAAATAACTTTGGAACGGAAAGAGTGATATTGCTGAAAATTTGCAGGCAAGTGTAGTGACGTCTAATGCATCCGCAGACATTATGTTAGCTATTAATGTACTTCCGGTTTAACCGGAAGTACCGTCAACTTTTTAATTTAAATGGGACACCCTGTATATTTTTGCAGATTTTGATTCATCTTTTTTTTCCGAATACGTCATAGGGGTTTAGTATTTGTTTCTTAAAAAATTTGTCTCACAAATTCGTCCGTGGCGGTCTGCGGTCTTCCCGTTTGAGGTAATTTTTTTGTATTTTTTTTTTAGTCACCTTCAAACGTGTTATAGGACCCCTGTCGGGCCGTAAATCATTAAAAGTTGACAAACTTCTTTGTGAGTTCTCGCGCGATCGCCAAAACCGACTTTGAATGACCGGCATTTTCAACACCTGAAATGATAAAGAAGCTTTATCTTTCCCGTTTTTACAGAAACTAATGCTAAACCCACTATGGACGTATTCGGAAAAAAAGATGAATTAAAATCTGCAAAAATATACAGTGTGTCCCATTTAAACTAAAAAAGTGGACAGTACTTCCGGTTAAACCGGAAGTACATTAATAGCTAACATAATGTCTTCGGATGCACTAGACGTCACTACACTTGCCTGCAAATTTTCAGCAATATCACTCTTTCCGTTCCAAAGTTATTTGCTTGGTTCCATACTTTATCCCAACCCTGTATATAATGTACCTATCAGGAACAAAATTATTAGGACAGCATATCCTACCACGTCATTATTTTAACGAAGTTTTTCATATACTGTTTTATCCCTTTTTTTTATAACTGAGCAGACCGCGCAGGCAGAGCCTAAATACCAGAGTACCGCGGCTGCTGTGAAAGGGTTATGTTAGGGGAAGTTTGTTAACGCGAGATTTGAATGGGCCAATACCCGCAGGCCCAATAAATACATCTTCTGGCAGTCCATTCCAAGCCTTGGACACCCGGGAATAAATGTGCGGTTGTACCGCTCAGTTCTTGATGTATGAAGAACGACCGTCTTAGCATGAGATGCAGCGGTCGCACGGGTGATAAACAGCAAGATGTGTATTTTTTGTATGTCCACATATGGTTTTTGTTACTAATTCTCTGTCATGAGCAGTGGCGGCTCGTAGGTTCTGAATGAGGATGGGCACAAAAAATCATATACAGGGTGTCCCATGACAATTAAGACAAGCAATATATCGGAACTGGCCAGTAGTAGAGAATTATAATTTTGGGGATGTAAATTAGAGCAAATTCTGCATCTTTTTTTTGTCATTGCGTTACTCAATGAGGTATTTGTTTTTGGTCATGTGACGTCCGATTCAAAAATTTTAATGAGACACCTTGTATATTAATGCCTTTCTGTGTTCCTCCGGATGACACAATTCCAACAAACTCGGTACAGGTAGATAAAGGACTGTACCATTACCATTAAGACAAAAAATGAAACGAACACTACAGTATATGTATCCAATCCCAAGATAGACTCCAAATAAACAGTCGCATGCAACATTCGCGTGGTTACTGTCCGCTAACGTCTGCGAACGCGCCAGCTATAGTCCAGTGCAACTATCAAATTTTATATGACTATTTAAAAGAGTTGCCCTATGAGCCCATTGCAACTCAAAAGTAGCCAGTTGCCAGTTTGAAATGATCATTAGGCAATGAACATTTGACATTGCATATTTGGATCTACTTTCCAGTCAGCCTTGGAGATTTTGACTTACCAGATTATAACACACAATTTACACATAATGTACTGGACTATTAAGGACCCCACCGACACGAGCCGATCACGCACGTGGGCTTGTTTTCATTTGGCCTAGCTTGGCTGTGAATACAGTATAGCATAGGGGTAGTATGTTATAATCAATGGTAGTGATACAATCCTTTAAGTACCTGTAGCTCTTGAATTAATCACTTTAGATCCCAAGTGTGCTAGTTTGTTGGAATCGTTTCATCGGGAGGAACATAAAAAGACATTAATATATAGGGTGTCCCATTAATAACTTTGAATCAGACGTCACGTGACCAAAAACATACACCTCATTGGATAACACAATAACAAGAAAAGACACAACATTTGCCCTAATTTACATCCCCAAAATTATAATTCTCTACTACTGCCTAGTTCCGATAATATTGCTTGTCTTAATCTTCGTGGGACACCCTGTATAATAAGCACTGTCCAACGATTCACCTGTTTTCGCTTTTATCAAAACACAAGTTAGAGGCTTTTTTAAAAGGTTTAACCCAGAATTAACTTCCGCTGTCGCGGGCTCTAATATTGAGAATAAGTAAATACAAATGAACCACGATTATTACACAAAAATAAACAAGACGTTGCGTTCGACTGGTTGTTGGAAACACGCTGCTCGGTGCCCCAAATCGATAATATAATCGCGTACAGCGAACCGAACCGAACCCAACGAATATGTACGCTGAAAATAGGTATGTATATGTTGAACTGTTCCCCTGCGGACGTCAAGGACACGCTACACGTTTTTGGTCGCACTACCTGCGGAAAGAACGTTTTAGCGGGCGGAGGAATAAAGTTTATGTCGCATATTAGATATATATGCATAGTCGTATAACGATCTAGCGCAAAAATATTAAATAATAAAGGAATAAAGCACTGAATGATAACTATATTTATTGTCATTTTTATGGGAGGTTGGGTGGGCATGTGCCCTTGTACCCTTCAGTACCAGCTGCCACTGGTCATGAGCTGATGCACCGAGTGAAGAGAAGCACCAAGGGCCACAAAACGTGAAGGAAGGTCAAAATAAAGATTATTATTACTATTAAGTCATCGTGCTTAGCTATTATTGACTAATACACTGGGCAAATTTCAAGTCATTCCTGATTCGATCCACTAGCAATGTCATGAATCTGGCTATAAATATTTCTTCAAGAACGAGATCAGTACTAAGGCCTAAAGCATCATGTATCTAATGCTACTGCTACACTGATCAATCGCGCAACGTACGACCACAATCGAGCAAAACTTTCATCCAGAAAAACTCTAATGGTGATCTATTTTCTCAGAGATCTACAGTGCATAAAAGATACTCGTAATCGCAAAAATAAAATATACCTAAAAACCTCGATTTAATGGCATTGTAAATGAAAATGAACATCCGCTTAAATTTCATACACATGCGCATACGTTACAGGTTCTAAAATAAAGTAATTGCTTTAAACAACACTTTGAATTTGTTCGTGCGCGACTGATTAGTAAGACCGCATCCTAAATCTGACGATATATGTAACATATGTTACATATTGTAAGTTTTAAGGTGCCTTAAGTTATATTTTTCAGTTCAATAGACTTATAAGACTTGGTTATGGATCCCAGGTTCATGTCGATAAATTTTGAGATACAAAACTCAAATAAAATTATCAAGAAAAAATACAATGGACTTAAAATAATATAAAGATGACTTTGTCTCTATTAATTTGAAACAAGCTCCATAGATACCCACACATGAGTGTGCAATGTTTATTGTTCAGCATTATTTTTGCTATCTAAAGAGATGCAATTCTTTGACCTAACATTAGAAAAATCTTAAGAATTGGACTTTACACAAAAATTAACATTTTTACGTACCCGGACGTGTTACAATCCCTGAGAATAATAAGGTGTTCAAACAAATAGTTTCTTCTCAACCTTATTAGAGACTCTGTTTGTCTCGTGTTGTCCAAAATCGTGTAATAAATAAGTAATGGCATTACAACTGTGTTATGTAATCGTCATAGAAACATGAATTGGCCATACAAACATAACTAGGAGCTTGATCCCTTTTATTCAACATTTTTTCTTGGTAATTTTATTTGTGTTTTTATATCACAAACTTTGTTGCATTAGCCTGAGACACAATGTATGTCAATTACTGTACTGGGAATTGCGAAATATCTACGTCTCGGCCCTAGATCTCATTTGATATTAAAGACTGGACATTTAACAATGTCAAAGATTTTATCAATTCACAGGCAAAAATTCATAGGAGCCGATAATTTCGCAGATTTCAGATGTCTCGATAATTGATCTATTCCAATACCAAATGAGGTTACCCCAAAAGTCTTAAGTGAAATCATCGTATTGCTTAAGACAAATAAAAATCTGAAATTGAACATTCAAAAATGCAGTTATAATATTGAATAAATTTTTACCCATTGGATTCATTAGATGTGCTCGTTTTTGGTATCCTAATTGCGGTAAGTACTTTTCCGCAAATGTGAATATTTTTCTTTGATCAACCCCACCAAATTGTGCATCAACTTTTAAGTATTCTTCATCCAAGGCTTGCAGTCCTGGAACAAATCGCCATATTTTACAATACGCAACAACAACAAAACTGACGAGAAGCGACAGCCGGCGGCGGCGTATTTTATCTTCCTTTCATTTGAATGGGACGGTTTTTAACGACCTCGGATGCACTCGTTTGACATTTAAGTAGCATAATGTGTTAATATGCTGAAACTTATAATATGGAAGCTTGGGAGAATAAGTTATTTTATGAATCGGTCAACCGGTAAATTTATATACAGGTATTATACGAATATACAGGGTTATTGGTAACTCGATACCAATATTTGGGGAGGTGATAGACATAATAAGCTATGAAATTGATCATATAATACCATGTCCAATTCCTAATAGTTTCCGAGATATATTGAATTTTAAAGATTTTCATTAAAATGCAGACCGCCTAACGAAAACCCTACTAAAACTAAATGTTTTTTACTTCTGTGTCATCGGCATCGACTGCTTTGGTCATTAGCCTCGTGTTCTGTGTAGGCTTTGTTACTGTTTCCCGGCGCCACTTAGGAACAACACTATCAATTAGAAGCCAACAGTGAAGGCTCAGGTGAGGATTCTCGCTGAGTTTTTTTATCAATATTTATTTTTGGTTGAAAAAACAGAAATAAATTTCTGCCTCTAACGGGAATCGAACGCGGGCCCTTCCGGTTAGAAGCCTTCGAACCTAACCACTGGGCTAACCCAAAAAAGAAAAACTGTTTATTGTCAGATTTTGGAATGTTTGGTATTAGTTGTTAGAAAATATGTTATTACATCATAACCGGCTAGAAGAAGGTGATTATGTACTAAACATTTCGCGAAATAGTCTCAAAATTAGCATGTGTTGAAAAGTAAATTCAAGAAACGTTCCAAAAAACACGAATTTATCTTAAAAAGTCACCAAATAATTAACCGTGCACTTTTCGGTGAAAACATGCTCAGCTTTCTAGTTATACAGTGGAACATTGGTGCCATAAAGTTGTTGTAAATGTGATAAACACAGGCAATAAGATTGAATTTAAGCTCTAAAAGCATAATGGGTCTCCAAGAGTACAAAGTGAGAGCGGTTGGCAAAAACTAGTAATCGGATTGCTAGCTGTTGGATACTTACGTCATGTAGTCATATAAAGTGATCGGTTAACCAAAACTTCGGTATAGGGAAGAAAACTTCAAGGTGTAATTCCAAATGGATTCGTCGTAAAAAGCCGCTAGGTCATCAAGCGGAATAATTATGCGAGCCACGCTATAAAGTATCCTGGATCCGTAGAATTTCAGTTATGTACAAATGAGATATGCAAATCATGTTAGAATTATTAATTAAAACCTGAGAGGGAGAGGTCGTAAATCGTCCAGAACGAATTAGGACAAACATTTGAGTCATTTCAAAAAACATTATTCGTTTAATCGTCTTGCTCAAATTGTGCACCTCTACTTCTGATGCAGGCTCTCAGCCTGGCCCGTACCTCCATTTTTACGATTCTTGTGGAAAGCCGTTCTTTGACTAAATTCGCTGCTTCAGATCCTTGTTTCTAACTCCACTTGCGCTGAGACGGAGCTGCGTAGTCGGTCGTACACTAACGATTTCATATGTCCCCAGACGTAAAAATCCATGGGCGTTAAGTCTGGAGATTGGACCACCCCTGCCAACCCAACGATCTAGATATTGTGCATCCAGCCATTCCCGTACACTTACATGACTATGCGCCGGGCATCCATCGTGCTAGTATATCATATGTTGTCGAATTTGTAACGGAACATCTTCCAGAAGCACTTTTACTTCATTTCGAAGGAATGATTAATAAGAGGCGCCATTTAAATTATTGGGTAAAAAATGCGGCCCAATTGTCATTTACTACACCCATCCATACATTCAATGAAAATCGCCTTCATTTTGTTTTTTTTGCGGTTTTAGTAAACCAAAAATGTATGTTATGGTAATTGGTTATACCGTCTTGCTCGAATTTGGACTAGTCTGCCCAAAGAATCCTACATAAAACAGTTGCATCTTCGGCGTCCACATGAGTCATAAATCGACAAACATCCATATTTCTGACGGGGTTGCCTTCCTGCAAAACGTGGCAAAACTGGCGTGTAGTGGTAAGGATACAGCCCAGTAGTGTGAGCAGTGAACCACGCCTTCCACTGCGAAATACTGAGGCGGGTTGCAGCACTGTTGGTGGATACTATAGGATCATGTTCAAAATATCGAAGAATGATCATCATACAGATGAGGTCTACCGGCATCACTGGGGAGTCGTCGAAAGAATCCTGTCTCGCGTAGACGTCGGAAAGTCTCAGAAAAAATTCTTTCGTTGGGTTGACTGCGATCAGGATACCGCCGTCTGTATTCCGCGCGAGCAGCCCTGCACAAACCGTAAATGATATATATTCTTCATTTGTAAACATAATGATATCATTAGTGGACACACTGTGTACATCGACCTTTAACGTACGTACTCTAAATTCGACACTCTATGATTTCCGTGCATGCGAGAACGCCGGCAGACGGTTGCCCGTTCTAAAAATAGAGTCGCAGCATATCACAGCCCACTGGATGCGCCGACGTGCGTTCATTATTGTCGATCTCCAGCACAAAATCTACCGTTTCAGCTTTAGCGTACGTACGTTTACGATCTATCCATAGTGATACAAAGCTTAATTTTAGACCTACTTCGTTCTGGATGATTTGCGACCTTTCATTTGTACATTAGTGAAAATCTACGGATACAAGAGGCTTTATAACGTCGCTTGCATGTTCTTCTTGATGACCTATCGACTTTTTACGCCGAATGCATTTTAATTTACAACAAATTACAAGCTTGAAGTTTTCTTTTAAAATTATACAGTTTTGAAACCTTACACCGAAGTTTTGGTTAACCGATTACTTTTCATGACTAATCACGATGTAATACCACATTATGCAAGTATCCATAACCAAAAATTAGCAATCTGATGAACCCTCTGCACTCTAGGAGACCCATTATGATTTTAAAGCTTAAATGCAATCTTATTGCATGTGTTTACCACATTTACAACAACCTTATGGTACCAATGGATAACTAGAAAGCTGAGGATGTTTTTACAGAAAAGTGCACTTTTAACTGTTGGCTTTTTAAGATAAATTCATGTTTTTGGAACATTTTTTGAATTGACTTTTCAACACATACTGATTTTGAGACTATTTCGTGAAATGTTTGATACATAATCTCTTTTTTTAGTCGGTTATGATGTAATAGCATATTTTCTAATAACTAATATAAAAAATTCCAAAATCTGACGATAAGATTTCCTTTTATTAGGTTTTTCATTTGGCGGTCTGCATTTTAATTTAATTTATCTCGGAAACTATTAGGAATTGGACATGGTATTATATCATCAATTTTATAGCTTATACCTCTATTATCACTTCCCCCAAATATTTGTATCGAATTTCCAATAACCCTGTATACTTTATTATGTATTAGTATTTATTTATAATATATCTTTAGGTATAGATATGGCTAAAATAACGAACTTTAAGAAACTGCAAACAACAGCATATTTGGCGGCTGAGCATGCGAGATTGAAGTTATTGGGTCACTTCTCGTCAGTTTTGTTATTCTGAGATATAAATAGGTATTTTCATCAAAGAAACTGTTGCAATAAATTGCACAACAGACAAGCTTATCAATATTAACACTTATACTTTCAAAGGTAAGCTAGTGTAGAACCAAATGCAATCCACATTTTATAAAAAAAACTGAACTAGGCTTTTCTAAAGTACATTAAAATATAACTTATTAAACATTAAGCAAAAATGGCAAATTAATGTTCTGTTTATTATACAAAAATGAATCTATAATTTGTTTACTATAGCCAGACTCCACATATGGTAATACACAAAAATGTTATACATGAACAATTAATGTTATTCTTTACAATGCAATTAATTGCCTTATATACTACCCGTTGTGTGCAACCATTTATTTAAATAATTGGATTTCTATGAGCATCTATGACCTGTTGCAGGGACACATCCCAAATGAATGAAAAAGAGCAATACATTTGAGATTTATTAGCCTTGTTTCAAATCATGTTATCTCGCTTCAAGTATTTTTCGATAGTCAGTTGTTCTTATTCAGAGCATTACAACAAGTTGTGAAGACAAAGTATGGATTCAGCATATTGTATGAATTAATAAAGTAACTGCTAAGATGAACGATAATAATGACGGTATGATTCATTAAAATATGACTGATTTTAATATATAAAAAATCGATGGTATTGCAGCATGTATTCATACATTTTATGAAAACAGAAGATGCTCAGACTTTTTAAAATTTGCTAGCATTTATTCTTAGCATTGGTTTATGCCTATCTACAGTTTTCAGCCACATTTGTAGTGAATCTGACAATGATGACTTTCCAGAAAAATTATATGCAATGAACATAGGAAAAAGTTAGATAATTTTGTTCCAGATGCTCACAAAGATGCAAAGATGATAACAGAACAGTTTCTTTTCCAAACAACACTTTTCTCATTTGCGATGGGCATGAGGGATTATTGATAGCTTTTAATAGCACTTCCATAAGATCAGATTCCTGTTTTTGATAAGCAATCATGCTTTCTGCCTCAACTAACATGCTGCACCTCAATAGATATATTTGAAACATTTCTTCTCAAAAGCAACAATATATCTTGATATGCTAGGCTCAGTCTTCCTTGTTGTTTTGGGATTTTGAGTACTGCCAAGATTGGTGCCTCTGTTTGATCCTATACAGCTTTCCATCTTTGTAAGGGAATAAAACACAATTCTCTAGCTTTTTCCTCTGTTCCTCACATTTTCAGGAAGATTATTATTGTCAAACTACTACAAATCTTACTTATAACTGTAACCTAATCTGAAACAATGCTGACACATTTCAAATTTATTGCTGCTATTTATTCAGTTCAAATTTACTCAAAAATTAAATGTACCAGAAATCATTTACAGCCAAAATGTAGGGGCTCTTGTACCACAGTGCAATGACTAAAGCAGCTGCAGCAATAGGAGAAATTTGAAATGTTTAATAAATCCACTTTTCAAACTTTAATTTTAATTTATACATATTTACCACAGCAATTCAAACCTGAGAATCTCAAACTTCACTGAAGTACTTAAACATATAATAATATCAGTCATATTGGATAAATAAATTAATAATAAGGTAGGTGTTCACGCCTTGTATATGGCCAAAGGCTACTTGAACTTCCGACCTGAGAAATGACGCTTGAAGTGACAAAATGAGACTTTTTCATCAACAGTTTTTGACGTGAACTGTCCGAATATATATCCGTTGTATTATCATTGTAAAATCAATACCAAAAGTTGTTCTATTCACATGCACCTAGTTGTAATAAAATAAAATTGATTCGTACACCGAGTTGTTCGTTTATATATAAATAATCGACTAGAAAAAACAATGTGCCGATCCGAAAACTTCTCCGAATAGATTTCTATTCTTTCGAATATCGGCAGCAAACTGCATTCCTGTTGCGTGCAGTTTCAGTAGGTATATATCATATAACATATAGTGAAATAGTTACAGAGATACATATTAAGGTGAAAAAAACTGGAAGGCAGATATTTTGAACATCAAAGGAATCCTTTTCCTCTAAAAATTCACTAATACATACATCATAAAAATACTACTCCACAGAAAAACACACTATATACTGTAGTGTTTTTAATCAGTAAATTCTATAGTTTTGCTGTTTACTGATTAATATACAAATATTGAATGTCTAAAAACTGTAAGGTTAGAAATTTTAGATTTTAAGTTCTATAATACACTGTTGTTTATAGATAAGTTAAATTTGCTCAATCAAAATATAAAGGATCTTTTACTATTAACATTTTACTTAAGGTCAAAAGAAAGCTGATTACAAACATGTTGAAATAAATAAATCTTTATTCCACTAATGCAATTTAGATAGATTAGTAGATTTAACAAGATCAAGCACTTTTGATATGCTCAAAGCACTTTCAAAATACCCTTTGTTATTTCAAGAGTGAACGGAAAGTCATATATCTGAATCGTATTAGCAGCACTAAAAATGATACCTTAATAAAATGAAAACTAATTACCTGGGTATAAAAGTCCACTGACCAATGGATGATCCACTTGTTTAACTACTTCTGCACCTGCTTTCTTTGCATCATGCTCAGTAATGACAGAACTTAGCCTGTACACATCCAAAGTATATTCTTTCGACAACTGATAATCTGTACCTTTAACAAATTTTAATTTTTCAAGTGAAACTCCAATAGACTCTAGCATAGCCTTGATAGTATGCTCATAATACTGTACCCTAAGAGCAAGAAGCTCCCATGGGGCCTTCATATTATCCAAATATGCATGCAAATCTGCAAAGAGGATAGTTACTTCTGCACCTGCTCTGAGAAAGTCAGCAATCTTTGACATAGGCACAAAATATGCAATGTGAGGCTTGCCAGTGGTAGCAGTACCCCAGTAAATTTTTATATCTCTTTCATTTAGGATTGATTTGATTTTCTCCTCACCAAGAACTTCCTGCAAGTTCCTTGACAGCAAGTTGTATTTTTCTTCTGGTGAATGGGCCATGGTTCTACAAAATATTTTTGTAAAGAACATAGGTTACCACGTATCACATTATTTCATTATTTACAATTCAATAGGGTTTTCAATATTATTGAATACAACAAATATATAATACTAATAAGTTAATTTAAAATAACATTACCTTTTATCAGTTTTCCTAGATATTCAAATCGAAGAAAAATGTGTGGTTAGAAGAATAAAATAGGTTATAAACACATCAAAGTCGGTTCTGTCATGCTGACACAGAACATAGATGACGCACAAAAGAACAGAATCAAGGCTCAGACCAAGCTACAGACCATAAAACACAGGGATCGGATTTTCCATAGATGTTTTTCGCATTACGTCACAAGTTGGCGAGCCTGGTAGGCGAGCTCCTATAGTGTTGCCAGATTACACGATTAATCGTGTAATTACACGATTTTAGTCCATATTACACGAATAGAGGGCTAATTCTCACGATTTTTAATACTGCAGGTGCGATGTACTTATACTTTTTTTTATGACTACACAATTTTTGGGAGTCGAGTTACATGAATTTCTCTCCATTTCATCTGGCAACATTGGTTATACAAGCTCGTACACCAGGCACGCCCACTTGTGATGTATGAAAATTGTGTACGTTTGTTTTTAATTCAAATTTTATTCAGAATATGTGGTAACGTCTAACGGTCGAACATTCGGTTCACCTGTCCAACCCTAGAGACAAACTGTACATGTGAATCATAGCCGTTTATCTCTAATGGCCAAGATCACACAAAGCTTTAGTATCCCCCTAATAAGCTGGTTGATTGCGCAAACGCGCAGAAACCATGAGGACGTGATGAGTACAGAAGAAGAAGAAGCTTTGCTACGCACTCCAACCACTAAGAGGACGCTGCCACTCATCACGCTGTCATTACTGTCAACATTGTGAATATTGTATTTGACACTTCGCCAAATTTGAAACCGTCTGCTACTTGCTGTGTTCCTTGGTATTGTACCAGAAATAAAATTATGCATAAGGTTTTCTATAAAAGATGAAGAGGTACATTTATGTTATAAAACCTTATTCGTAAAGTAAATGATAAAAACATGCATTATTATAGGTCTGCGGGATTTGGTTTTGAAGAATCGGAAACGATATCTTAAAGACGATGGTGAGGATTATGATAACTAAAAGTGGCTTATTTTGGACATTTTTCTCCTCTGATAAATATGGTGTAATTTTTTGGGGTCGGTCATTATTTGCTTGTGAAATTTTCGAATTATTAGACTTTTTAGGAATCGATTATTCAGCCATTTATGTGATATTGAACTATAAGCCATAGGCGATTTTGTTGTTGAATTAAGTAACAACTGTTGTTTGTAGTAAAATATATTTTATGTAGGACTCTAACTAGATCTTGAAAGTCGCGCACATAATTGCTGGGATCAAAAGAGAAGAATATTCTGAGCCCAAAAATCCGTGTTTGGAATTTTTCGAATAAGTAGTTAATTAGTAATTCATTTGACAAAGTAGCCAATCAGAGAGTGTGGAAGCAGTAGGAGACATGAGAGTGAGACTCGCAGACAGCTCAATCAGTAGACCAGACAAACGGCAGGCTGACTGACGGGTGAGTGTGTAAAGTTTTGCTCTCGTCAAATATCGTTAACATGGCTCATTATGCTGCTGTTGATTACGTTGAGATGTTCATTCTTCACGATCCACCGTCTTGTGCGGATTTTCCTCAGCATATCAGTGAGTATTATGCTGATTGAAACACCCTTCTCGCTCGCGTGAAGAGTGATTTATCAGTCCAAATATTCCCCGTAAGAAATTTGAGTCCGCGTCGTTGGAGTTGGAGAATGAACCGACAAAAATGTCTTCCTAAGAGATCATCTTGATCCTTTAACATTTGCACTTTTCACTTATGGTAAGGATGAAGCTCTTCGGTGCGAGTAATCACGTTGATTGTAGAGCGTGAAATATGGAGTCGCCGTTCGAGCTTCCTTGTACTTGTACCAGGATTCGCATGGACAGCATCAAGTACCCTCTTTTGTTGCGAATGGTACGGACTCGATGAGGTCGATGGATTCGCTTAACGTTATTCGTCATCAATTTTCCAGATTCACGACCACGGTGATTTGCGCGAAGAAGCACATTGTGGTCTGGATAATAATTGCGATTCGGGAACCGCTCACGATAAAGCCGTGAAGCGGCTTCAGCGCTACGGTTACACTCTCCGTCCAGAATGAACATTTCAAGGTATTCAGCAGCCTTATAATGAGCCATGTTAATGATACTTCACTAGAGCAAAACTTTACACCTATATGCTTTACACACTCACCCTCAGTCATGAGTCACCTGACGTTTGTCCGGTCTACTGATTGAGCTGTCTGCGAGTCTCGCTCTCTCGTCTTCTACTGCTTCCACACTTACCCTCTATAGGTCGCGCCTCATTGGCTACTTTTATTTATTAATTACTAATTTCCTACTTTATCAAAAAATCCCAAATATGGTTTTTGGGCTCAGAATAGGTTTCTCTTTTGATCCTAGCAATTATGTGCGACTTTCAAGTATATCTACCAGGGTGTATCAACGATGTGTGGGTGAACGATAACTACTTCCCTACTTGAGATAGAAAACAATGTTTCAAATAAAAAATCTAGAGGTTAATAATATATATGGGCCAAAAATGTTTACCATTATAACCATTATACCTTTATAATCCAATAAATGTGTTACGTATCAAAGTTACATTTTTTTTAATAGAAGTCCCTGTATATTATTGAAAAGATTTTTTTTCATGCTTCCATCCCACTGACTTCCATCCGCATATGGTGCCTATAAAGTTACCATAGCTACTACTTAATAACCCGGAAAAAAGAGAATAAGTGACGTACTTCCAGATTAGAAAGGCCCCTGATTGAGCCAAGGAGGCGTTCGATTTCATTTGTCAAAACTATAATAGTAATACTGGTACCCAATACCCGTGATATCATTTTACATTATTGGTACCTACTTATTTCCATATATTCTTATGTTGTTTATGATTTCAAAGTGTACCAAAAAAATACACTTGCTACATTTCGAGCACTCTAAAGGATTCCACAGACCAATGCGGTGCGGCGATAGTAGTAGCGATGACGATTCCACTGCGGTATCAGATTACAACAGCAGTATATGATAAAACACACACCGCGGCGGTGCCCAGGCGCAGCATTGGTAGCGTTTTAACCGTTCAGAGAAAACTTTATTTGATTCGGTGATGATTTTGTTGCAAAAATGTCAATTACACTGTATCTGTGGCGCGTCTTGTATTGCGCATCATATTTTGAAATGCTTCCATAGGGGGTTCTGAGGGTTCTAAGATTCGATGTAGTGCTTGTCCATATTTCTGTATTTCAGAAAGTTATGTAAAGGGTGCAACTGGTTTGGACGATCAAATTAACACACAATAACAAATCGGTCTGAAAAATATTCTCCATTTTTGTGCTAATATACAAAAAGCGTTTTCTACTACTCCTCTTGGTAATTTTTCTTTCTGAGCGTCTCTACGTGATTGGCGATAGGGAAATCGTCTTATCATAGGGTTTCAATGCAAATCCTTCATCTCCAATTAAAACGTAAGGGCATGTATTATTTTGACCTGGAATAGATTTTCTAATGGGCAAATTCATTGTCCTATTTTCAAATCTTCTGCCCGTATTAGAAGTCTCAAAAAGTATACCGCTGTCGCTGTTTTTCCCATATCCTCCAATATCAACATACATGAATTTGTAATCAGCCTCAACAATAGCCATAAGAACTACTGGAATTTTTTTAAACAACAGTAATGATTTGATTCACTCTTATTGGGTCGTTTTATTGTAACGTGTTTTCCATCAATGCTTCCAACGCAGTTTGGAAATCGCCAACAACTTCGAAGCGTTCCGCAGACTTTTTCCACGTTTATCCGGTCGTCACAGCCATATAAAAATTTTGCATTTTACAACATAAGGCTTCACATGTTTTGTTGACAATAGAAGCTGCCGTTGAAAAACCCATGCGAAACCAATGGTGAAGTAAGAGTCACCTGTAGCAAGAAATCTGAAAAAAAAAGAAAATGCTTATAAAGGATTTCCTTTATTACAGGTGAGCAATTGAATAATAAGTGGAAAAATCTCAGAGACAGTTTTGCTAAACATTTATAGAGCTTGAAAACTATAACTGGACAATCTGCAGTTAAGAATACTTACAAGAATTGGCAGTAGGCGAAACAAATTGAGCACTTTAGACCTTTTTTTTAATATATATTCGCGACAACACCGACCATTATAGCATATACAGATGATAATTCACCAATGTGAATGTGTGTATTGTAAATACGAGTATAAACACCTTCCAGCAAGACAAGGAAACTGTTACGTGAGAAGATAACAGTGACGTCACACAACTGATGACGTAGAGGCGCGACAATATGGCGGATGGCATTGATAACAGAGTTAGCGGCGTAACAATTGTTTTCTCAATTCAAATTGAATAATAGTATAATGCAAAAAATAAGTGCATTACTTCACAACATATGTCTTCTGAGACATTGGACTTAGATGAATCGTGAAACCACACAAAATCAAAAACAAACTGCACAAGATAATTCGCACACAAACGATTACCAATCGGTGTACCGCAAATCAATCTAACCCACGCAAGGGTGTGCGGTGGGTTACATTTAGTGAAGGCAGCTAACTCAACTAACCTACGTAATTTCGGTTAACACTAGCTTCTTCTTCATAATGACCTCTAAAACTAAGTTCATGCTCCCTCAAGAAGCACGTGACATCAACGGACCTTTTAACAATTTCCCGATTTCTTTGATCCAATTCCTCCTGTGATCTTCCCTTAGTTGACGGAGGCATTTTATGCAGATTGTTCAAGTCAGAAAATTCTGAAGTATTCCGTTTCCCCACGGTCTAAAAAAGCAGACATGGCTTGCCGAACAATTTTCCAAGTGTTCCTGTTAACCGCTAATGCGTGTTATACACACCGATATTAAAATGTCTTTTATAGGTCTTCATGTCTTTGGTAATGTCCATAGTTAGAATTTTTCTATAAATGATCTCACGGAAAAATGTTTACTTTTCAAAGACCGTTACGTTACTTTAGTTACATGCACATGCGATATCACCACTACGAAGACGGGCCTCTATGGGCCCGTCGCTGGATGATGCGCTCGCTCTCGCAGCAGCCTCATCCATAACGCCGCACGCTTAGAACAGTACTGGGAAGCAAAAGTCCTTAGTCCGATTGGGCAAGAAAACACATGGTACGGATTTAACTATTTATTCCCACTAACTATGTATCTACAGTCACTGAGTCACTACACTCATTTATATTGGTCCTTAACTTCACTAATTTATGTCACAGTTCATTTATTTTGGGCGCGCCACTGGAACGTCGCGTATTGCTTTCCACTGCACTGCACTGTATCGACTCTAACTGTCCCCGTCTCTCCTTATATTAAGCGGCGCCATCTCTGGAACGTTCGCGACAGCTCGCGATCATAACACGAATCGAGAAGGAACTTTTCTAGACTTCACGTAAATATACCCGGCCGTCCAGGGCCGGACTGGCACGCTGCCCCCTCCTTAAGGCCATTTCGTCCGCGAAACGTTCATGTCTGAATGGACACAGTACGCCCTTCTTGCAGCCAGAAGTTTGGTAAAAGACGCAATCCACGGTCCTGTGTTCTGTCGGTCCTCTCGGGTTCCAGCTGCAGTCCAGAATTTCGATTCCCCTGAACCTGAAGAGAGCTTCTAGCATGTTTTGGATGATCTACCAATCTAAGTCGTCCCGTCCGCAAGCTAGCTTAGGAATCGCCAGCTTCAAAACATTTGCGGTTAGCAGCCTCTCTCTGAGGTCCAGGAGTGGCTCGCATACAGTCCGGTACGTCGGTTTCTGATAGGACTTCTCCTTCGAAATCAAGTAGTAGAGTCGCCTCTGGTCACTTCGTAACTCCAGCCCTTGTCCGACTCGTCCACCCTGTCTCTTCAGCTCGTCCATTTGACTAAACAGACGTTGGAATTCACTGGAAATCCCTCGGGACATCCGAAGATCTCTTGCGACACAATGTGCCAACGCGTACTCATCCGGCACCGTGAACAAATCTCGACGTTCCTCACGAGTCACACCAAACCTAGCCTTCGCTCTACCAGTGTGAGTGGCCATGAAATCCTCGAAGTCCAGCTCTCGGTGGAGTTGCTCAAGTTCTCTAACTTCCGCCTCTGCATGATCTCCAGCAAACGGAGCCAACCTGATGAAGTGTACGACTCTGGGTTTTCCACCGTTGGCCTTCTTGATGCGATAGATTATGTCGTTGATCTTCTTGACGACCTCATACGGGCCCTCCCAGGAACTCTGGGGGAACACTGGTTCCGCTGTGAATCTCCTCGAGTACCTCAGTCACGCGGTTCCTAGGCACCACGGTCTGTCTTCTTTCTTGGCCCCTCCCCCTTGTCTTCCAGGATTCGTCTCAGGATGCCATCCTCCATCACCAGACTGTCCCACTGGGCCCAGTAGGACTTGACGGTAGGCGAGTAAGTGAAACCTCCTGCCAACTCGGTCGTTGGTCTTCCCTCTTCCACTCGATGATTAGTTTCAGGCTTGGATCCTCCTCTTGGTCTTTCTGGAGTTCGGCAGGCTGCCAGCGATCATCCACAA
Organism: Callosobruchus maculatus; assembly: GCA_951848785.1. Lineage (NCBI taxonomy): Eukaryota > Metazoa > Arthropoda > Insecta > Coleoptera > Chrysomelidae > Callosobruchus > Callosobruchus maculatus. The sequence goes on from CATOUR010000186.1 coordinate 441,082, forward strand.
CGGTGGCTCTCCTTGTCATGGCGCCCTTCGTCTCGGCTCGGTTGCAGTGAGCATAGTCGTGGGACACGGTCTCCTCGAAAGTGCATCCGCATTCCCATGAGACTTGCCAGCACGGTGTTCGATGTCAAAGTCGAATTCCTGCAGCCTCTCGATCCACCTGGCCACCTGCCCCTCTGGGTTCTTGAACCGAAGTAGCCATGTCAGGGATGCATGGTCCGTCCTCAGCAGGAAATTCCTCCCGTACAAGTACTTGTAAAAGTGCTCCACGGACTTGACGATGGCCAGCAATTCTCTCCGAGTGACGCAATAGTTTATCTCAGGCTTTGATAACGTCTTGCTGAAATAGCCGATCACCACCTCTCGACCATCTTGCATCTGCGACAGAACTGAGCCTATCCCTACGTTGCTCGCATCGGTGTCTAACACGAATTTGCCAGTAGGTAGGGGATAGCTTAGCACTGGAGCCGTCGATAGAGCCTTCTTCAGCAGATCGAAAGCTTGCTGGCAGTCATTTCACCGCTGGAACCTGCAGCCTTCCTCCGTAAGCTTAGTCAACGGCTTGGCGATGGTAGCAAATCCAGCCACATACCGACGGTAGTATGTGCACAGACCTAGGAAACTTCTAACGTTGTGTTTGTTCTTGGGTACAGGCCGGATGGCCTGCTTCGATCTTCTGAGGATTCACTGCTATGCCTTCTTGAGAAACCACATGTCCTAAATATTGCACCTTCTTAAATACTTGTTCCAGGTTCTTGAGGCAGGTTTCCCAAGACAACCCCTTCAAGACAGTCTCCATCAGCCTCTCAAATGTAGCTGGCGCGTTACACAATCCAAACGGCATAACCGTAAACTGCCATAACCCTGATGGTGAACGCAGTCTTCTCCTTATCCCCTGGGTCCATCTCGACTTGCCAGTAGCCACTCTTCAGATCAAGCGTGGAGATTACCTTAGAACCCGCCAAAGTATCTAGGGTGTCGTCAATTCTTGGCAGAGGGTAGCAGTCTTTCTTCGTTACATTATTGAGCTGCCGATAGTCCATGCAGAATCGTGTCGACCCGTCCTTCTTCCTCACGAGTACGACTGGCGATGACCAAGGACTCGCTGATTGCTCGATCACCCCCTCTTCTTCCATTTCCTTGATGATCCTATCCGCTTCTTCTCGCTTGGCCAATGGTAGCTTCCTTGGTGGTTGCCGAATAGGTAGTACATCGCCCGTGTGGATCTTGTGTCGGACCACATTTGTCCTCCCCTTCTTTCCAATGCCAACATCGAAAATATCCTGGTATTCTGTGATGAATACCCTCAGCCTCTTCTGTTGTTCCCTGTTCAAGCCTTTCGACGAATCAGCCACCAACTCAGTTAGCTTCTCATACAACCGCTCATTCCGTTGGTCTGATGCATTTACACTCCTCACCACTGATGAGACTGGAGGACAACAACCCAGTGGTGTTCTTTTCTTGAGGTGTACCGGAAAGCCATTCGCGTTCAGCTGCCTCACCGGAACTGCATCATCAGCTCGTACCAGGTATTTTCCAATGGCGATGCCACACGAGCAGTTCTTCTTGAGCTCTTGTGGACGCGGGTGGAGCATCGCCTCTGAAATTCGACCCGACTTAGTATTGGATCTTCTTTCTTCTTTGGACGGGACTCACTAATAACCCGCCGCAGTTCTTCAACTAGGGCCGCCACATCTGTCCTACCTTCACACCCCCCAACTCGAGCCTGGCACTGGTAAGCCTTTTTCACTGCCTAAAATTCGAAAGCTCTGGCTAGCGCATCCACCAGACATTCCGGATGTGCGAGAGCTACAGTTTGACGCATTTCGGCATTATGAAGACCACCCACAAATGCCTCCACAGCTTGTAGCTCCATTAGATCTTGTGGAGCCGTCGGATATGCCAGTCGAACCAAGCGGGCTATATCTGCTTCAAATTCCTGCAGCGTCTCGTTTGGTCGTTGGGAGCGATTCTTCAGCTGAGCGTGGAAAACCTGATCTAATCTGGCTTGACCAAACCTCATTTCCAGGTGTCTGACTAGCTGTTCGTGGTCCCCTCGTTCTGTCGTTGATAGCGTCTGAAGAACATCCGTAGCTTCGCCTCTCAGTGCTAACGTCAAAGCTGTCGCCTTCTCACCAGGTAACCAACCATTTGCGTTTGCGGCTGCTTCAAACTGGAGGAGGTAATTCTCCCAGGACGTTTTCCCATCGTACTGAGGAGGTTTCAATCTCGGCCTACACGAATCCCCCTGCCTTCAGGTCACTTGGTGTGGTTACGCTTGCAGCCTGAGGCTCCATTCGCAGCTTGTCCATCTCTGCGTCCAGGCGTCGGATGTTGTCTCGCAGATCTTCTTTTTGTTTTTCCAATCCCCTCTTGAGATCCTCTTTTTGTTTTTCCAATCCTCTCGTGAGATCTTCTCTTTGCTCTTCCATTTTCGATTCTAAGATGTCAAATCTGGTTCCAATTTTTTCTTCGATGTCCCTTTTTAAAGCAGTGACCTCCATCTTCAAGGTAGATTCGAGCGACTGACGTGCAGGTTCCGACTGTTTGGAGCTTTCTTCGATTTTTTTAGAGCTTGCTTCGATTTTTGCTTCGAGCTTCTTGACCCACTCGAATTCAGGTGACTCGATTTCGAACGTATCTGGATCCTCACCCTCTTCAATCATTATTTGTCGGAGTCGATCCTGGAGAACGGCCTTCAGCCCGCTGCTATCGGCACCGCGTTCATCGAGCTCTCTCCTTAAATCCGAAACCTTCATTTCACTGAATCTCACCATCTTGACAGTTTATTCACTTAACTGTCCGTACCACGTTGCCCAATCAATCAGTCTACCCCACACCTGACACCACTGTTATAAGTCTTTAGTCTGATTGGGCAAGAAAACACTTGGTACGGATTTAACTATTTATTTCCACTAACTATGTACACTACGCCTAGCCTAATACTTAACAGCCTAATTTATCTACAGTCACTGAGTCACTACACTAATTTATATTGGTCCTTAACTTCACTAATTTATGTAAAAGTTAATTTATTTCGCGCGCGCCACTGGAATGTCGCGTATTGCTTTCCAGTGCACTGCACTGTATCGACTTTATGCGATATCGTCTTATATTAAGCGGCGCCATCTCTGGAACGTTCGCGACAGCTCGCGATCATAACAACACGAATCGAGAAGGAACTTTTTCTAGACTTCACGAAAATATAACCGGCCGTCCAGGGCCGGACTGGCACAATATGAATTAAAATTAGCTCGCAAAAAAAAGATAAGCGAAATTTACCACGCAAAACATAAATTGCAATTTATTAACCACTTCTGAGTGGAAGCAGTGCCTCCATGAACCCTCCCCCCCTCTGAAACCACGCTAACTGCATGGCAGCCGACTAGCTGATCATGGAAACACAGCGCATCTATCTAAGTATGACGTCACTCCTGTCTTCTTACGCGAAATAGACTGTAAATCAGTGGCGGCTCGTGTTCTAGTTAGTCTAGAGTAATAAAGAAATATAAAATTTTTAAACATACCAAAGCATTTTAAGTGACACAACAACACACACAAAGTTGGGATCTTCGACGGCTGTTTCAATGCCGCTAGCCTCTTTGCAAGTAATAGTTTTGCCTTATTTATCTTCTAATTACTTTACTTTGATTTTTGATTGAACTGCTCCGGTTTGCCACTCATAACATTTGCACCATAGTAGGCCAGTGCAATTAGTTCTTTCTGTTTATTATTTAACAATGAATGAATTTGGTCTTTATACACTTTGCCGAACCTGTAGAAATCTTATCTAAAACTTAACCAAACAAGCACCAAAATCGTTCAACTATACGTAGATACTGCCTTTATATAAACATCTAAACAAATATACCATTTGAAATGGTTTGAAATGTGACTGGTTTCGTCACACTGTACTGCTAAAAAATCTGCATTGTTAATTTGTTCTCGAATTTCGTTGCGACGTACACTTCTAACATATCGTCCAATATTTCGTTTTGTATTGTTTTCAAGGTACCTTTAAACACACTAAAAGATCTTTTAATATAGACTCGAGTTCAGATGTAAAGTCAATTAGTTCTCGAACAACGCCACGATTTTCAGAGCTGTCTTTTTCATGGTGGCCCCTTAAATTTAAATCGGGAGTCGGTTTACCCAGAAGTTTGATACGCGAAAGCTTCGCAAAGTTAGGCTTTAAAATATTTTGAGCACTTTTGTCAGCCATGATTTTAAAACACAAACAAACAGACACACGCATACGCGGCATGAAACGCAACTCTCACAAGATGCAGACTGATGTGGCGAGGGCGATAATGTTCATAGCCTTTTTGCACGTTGTAACTCCAGGCGAACTGGCGAGTGGACCCGAACGACGCGACGTGTTCTAAAGCAGGAATTCGCGGCTATAGGATTGACCGCCCATCCCCATGCAGGGACGGACTGCCAGATTATGATTGAAATAAACAAAACTGAAGGAGTCGTATGAAAGTTATAGATTGATAAATTATATAAATAACCGTGGAATGTAATATTTATCATTAAAAATCGTATAAGAAGGTAAATAACATAATAGGTTAATTTGAATTTCATGATTTCATATTTGAAAAAAATTGATATCTTGTATGGGGGCTGTACATACATCTGAATAAAATATGTTTTTATACATTTGTATTATGATGTAATAAAATTCCTCCACACGCAACGTTAAAATGTATTTCTATTATTTACAGTTGTCAAACTGAAGTCATAATAGGTATGTATGTAGGTATAACACAATATTTGAATAAGTAACTATGCAGGTGTTGGCATGAGCTTCTTGACCTTCATTGGAAGTCCAACTTTGGATTGCAGTATGAAAGTCTTTGGATCGAATTCTACGACGTCGGGCGTTTGCATATTCCTCACCACTTCAAATTCAGATAGTATGCGTACCAGAGCTAGCTTCGTGGCCAATAAACCAAAACGTTCACCTAATAAAAAGCATAACATGATGATTAAAGAAAACTTATGCCTTATACAATGATAGTTCATGTCATGATTCTGTCTACCGTCTAGTTATTTTTAGACCAGGTTGTTGATTTAAAAAAAATAGTAATAAAACGTACTCCTACGTACTCCTTTTTTTGTTTGAGCTCAAACTTTAGGCTTAAAGAACGTTTAGTAATTACAATATAATATAAAAAATGGAGTCAAGTTAATTGACTCAGTACTTCCCACACATAATAATGATTTCATTTTATTGTTTTCCCATTGCATGAAGCCTTAGCCTGGAATTCCCTTGCAACCAAATCATCGCCCACCCTCCCTAAAAAAACGTCCAACACAAAAACTTTCGTAAACAGTTTCTTGCGTCTCCCGCCTTAGAAACTAGGACGCCACAGTTTTCATTCTGCATGCTTCAACTGAACGATGCAAAACGATCAGGAGCCTCTAAACCGTCTAAAAGCGAAGTATGAGCTGTTTTTATATTTTTAGCTTTTTAATTATTGTTGCGCTGACACTGACACGATTTTTTAGATACTGGCCCATTTTCCATTCTCGGATTTTTGCTTTACGCAATATACATAGAGCAAAATTAAGCAATACTCATGTAAACATCACAAAATTCTAAGTCCCTTGGTTTCTATAATGATCAAGTCAATGTTCAAATGGACCTAAAAAAGTGTATTATGCCGCTAGGTTTTTCATTCACAGTTCAATGGACAGCCCATTACGAATACAACAAATTTTTCAGTTTTCATTTTGAAATCGGTGCACGGGTGGCGGAGTTATTAGCAAAACTTTTTTTTCGTATATTTCTCAAACTCCGTTTTTAGGGTTGTTTTGGGTGGTTGTGAAAGTGGGGTGGTTGGGGGGTGAGGAGTTGTAGAACAGAAAAATATGTTGTATTAATTGACCTATGAATGAAGGAACTAGCGGCATAATACACTTTTTCTGGCCCATCCAAACATCGCCTTGCCTGTTACAGAAACCAAAGGACTAAGAATATTCTATTGTATATACAGGGTGAGTTTTAAGTACCGGCTCGGTCGATAACTCCACTACTGTAGAAGTTAGCGAAAAAAGTTGTATATAAAGGTTGTATCCACGAATATCCTCCTTGCTCAGAAAATATTTTGATTTATACAGGGTCATCCATAACTACGTGGTGATGCAAACATACATTTTTTCAAATGAGACACCCTACATATTATTCTGTATTCAAATTCTACTAACGATTTCCGTTCTTCCAATATAGGGTATTGTTACATTATACAGAGTATTTTAAAAGTTATGACGATTTTTATATCCAAATCGCGGTCAAATGAACGTCCTGTATATCAAAAAGTAATGAATCAAAAATTTTATTTTTTACATAAGAAGATTGAAAATGTCCTCAAGTTCTAAAATCAGCTATAAAAAGAGCCCGTGACGCATATTCGTATACAGGGTAATGTAGAATGCAAAATTCAGATTTTCTCTTTTTTTTAAACGTAACTCCCAATATTTTATTATCTCAAAGAATTGCTTGTGTTTGTTTTTCACAGCATACTAGCTATTGATGTCTACAAGAGCTTGACAACCTTCCAAAATAATTAAAAATTTTGAAACAAAAGGAAAACTACCAGCGATTTTTGCTTACAGTCTAACACCTTTAGAATGAAATTTCACATTTAATGGGATAAAAAAATTAGTCATTTCCATTTAGTTGAGTCAAAAGTGAAGATATCTCCAACTGGAGCATTCTGAACATCTATTGAAATAATGCTAGAATTTTTTAATTACGCTATGTTGTAATTGTGATTTGTTCATGTAGTTTTCTGCGAACTAAATTATATTATACAATTCAAACAGACTGCAAATCAAGTTTCACTTTCCGCGATTTTTCTAATAAGTAGAAGTACCTACTGAAGAATTTGAAGGGTTCCAATCAGAGGTATCATTACTTTTGACTTACGGAAATGGCTACTTTTTTATAGCATTAAATGTGAACATTTATTCAAAAGCCATAGATATTCTACTGCCAGCAACAATCAGTAGTAGTTTTCCTTTGATTAAATATTTTTTTACTGACTTTGGAAATTGGCTAATAGCTAATAGGCTGTGAAAAATGAGCGTTCTTGTTACTGCTATTGTATCTGGTTAGAGCTAATATGTTGTAAGGAATTTTCATAATCTTGCCTCGTTGCTCTAGTTAGTTTGCATCTTTCTACTAAGTTAGTTGGTTTCTTCTATATTAACGAGCTTTTGTTTATTTTTCATGGCCTGCTAGGTTGCTTGCATGCAGCAAAATTGAAAAACACCGATTTGACTGAAAATTTGGAATAAAATGAAAACTAAAAAAGATTAATATCGAGAATGCTATATCGTTAGAAAGATAATCAAATTTTACATTTGATTCTTTAAACCAAAATAGGCATTCCTATTTGAAAAAATCAAGTTATCTGTGATTGAAGTTTCCTTAATTAATCTACTGATTTCTCCAAGTGCAACAAGAATTCAAATTTATTCCTCTGACCTAAGGTGACGCATTTCATGCTTAGTCATACCGCAAAGTCACGGCCTTCTAAGTTTTATAATCGCTGCGATATTCAATTTTTTTCTGATACCTACTTATACCAAAAATGGTGATTTGCGTCTAAACGGTTCATTTAAAGTTCCATGTGTGATACATAAGGTCACACTAGAATTGACCAAGGAACCTAAATATGCAATAATATATAGGGGGTTCCATTCAAAAAAATGTAACTTTGATATGAATCACCCTGTATAAACGTCAAAATTTAAGTGAAAATATTTTTACGTTATAGCCCTTAAGGGTCCCTACCATGATCAAGTGACAGATTTTTGAAATATTTTTCGGTAAGCCCACAATCCTCCGTCCACGCACTACTGGCCCACCCTGTATACTGAAATGATATCTAGGTACATAACGTAAATCCACGTCACTCATTTCAGTCGGTCGGTATGTCTTTCTGTCTTTCTGTACGTTGCCGTTCTTCTAGCCTTTTCTCAGTTCGCGCTGCATGGATTGTAATTAATATTTAGGACAGCGATATTCTGTGGGGTCGTTTAAATACTGATATCATTTTGAAATCGGTACACGGGTGGCGGAGTTATTAGCAAAACTTTTTTTTTCATATATTTCTCAAACTCCGTTTTTAGAGTTGTTTTGGGTGGTTGTGAAAGTGGGGTGGTTGGGGGATGAGGAGTTGTAGAACAGAAAAGTATTGTTGTTGTTGTTGTTGTATTCATTGACCTATGAATGAAAGAGCTAGCGGCATAATACACTTTTTCTGGCTCATCCATACATCGCATTGCCGGTTACAGAAACCAAAGGACTTAGAATTTTCTATTGTATATATAAGGTGTTCATTTGAAAACCCGCTCCGGATTTATCGAAAAACGCTGATTAAAATAAAAAACGCCGAGACACGTCAAAAGATTTGTCAAGGGGGCGACTTTTTAGCCAAAAACTACTTCACTTCCTTGTACACTCTGCCCCCCCGGATCATCACTTTGAAAATTTTAAATGACAAGGGGTATCGAATAATATCTGGTTTCAAACTTATGTCGAAGTCGTGTTTTTTTTGAACTTTGATTTTTTAATATCCGTCAATTCGTTCTCGCGAAAATTAGAATCTTTATATGTATGTTCGAATAGAATACAAAAACATAGGAAAATATCACTTTTTATTGCAATAATTGTTCAAGTGTTTCTCGTCATTGGCCTAACAATGATATAGGCAATTTTCAAATTCCTGACGGCCAGCTTGGGTGACCTTCGTCAAAGCATTATCGAAGGCTGCCATGATATTCCACAACATGTTTTTGCAGGTGCCCGTCAGGAATTTGAAAATCGCCTATACCATTGTTTGGCCAACAACGAGCAACATTTAAACACTTATTACAATAAAAAGTGATATTTTCGAGTGTTTTTGTAGTTTATTGGAACAAGTTAAGATACACAAAGATTCTAATTTTCTCGAAAACGAATCGACCGATTTTAAATAATCAAATGTCAAAATAAAGTACTTCGACACACCTTTAAAACAAGGTATTACTCGATACCACCTGTGATTTAAAATTTTCAAGGGGATGATCCTGGGGAAGAGAGGGCACAAGGCGATGAAGTAGCCTTTGGTTAAAACGTTGTCCTCCTTTACAAATCTTTTGACGTGTCTCGGCATTTTTTCTTTTAGTCAGGGTTTTTCGAGAAATCCGGGGTGGGAAGTTTTCAAATGAGCACCCTGTATAAAGTGTTGCTTTAGATCGTTCCTAACGTAACCTGGAAATAATTGAATCAATTTTAAGGAAATTTTGACACAGTATTATTACCGTGGCGTGGATGGAAGTGGCGGCACAGTAATAATTAAAAAGCTAAAAATATAAAAACAGCGCAACAACGTTGTTGTGCGATTTGGAGGTTCCTGATTGTTTTCCACATTTTACTTCTCACACCGATTGGGGAATGGGGAGTATTGTGATCGCCAAACATTTTCGATTTTGAGATACCTAATACGCTCTTTGGGCGTTTTATGATATATACAGGGTGTCCAGTTAGTGTGTAATTCTTCGATATCTTGCAAGGTATACCTGATAGAAGAAAATGCCGAATACAAAAGTTATTTGATTAATTGAGACGCATATTCTAAAAATATTTTGAAATATACAGGGTGTTGCGGGAAAGTAAGATAGTGATCAACTTGATTTTTTTATATGGAACTATAACTTTTTCTTAAATTCTTCTAGTTTCCATCATTGATTTCTATTTAAACCTAAAACATTTTTGGGATCTATTGCGAGGATGCCAAGTTATAAACTATTTTCTATTAATTTCTGGATTTGCAAGGTCGCAAGTAATACGTCCAAATTGATATATTCCTTTAACTTTTCTCACTAATATTATACAGCGAGTTACCTGAATATTAAGTGGATATTATTTTGGATGTTACCAGCAATTTGTATCTACAGGGTGTTTTTGGAAGAATTTTAAATTACGGCAACTTGAAGGTCATTTTACTTTGTTGTTTTAAATGTAACATCCTGTATTTTTTATTTTACATCGAAATATCTACTAATACCCTATCTCGTCTTGTAATATTTTTTTTGCGTTTGCGGCGTTGCCAACTTATAAATTCTTTTTCCAAATTTTTAAACAAATATCCCAAATTTTAATTTATTTTAAATAGAATCCTCTACTTATTTTTATTGCAATGACATGCACATGTCGAACTTAGTAAGATCTCAAAATTTCAAAATTTTGCTTCTGTTAATTATTGAGATACGGCAACACCGCTTTTTCAGTAAACAGTATCGGAACGCTTAAATATTTCCAAAACTGCCACAGCTGGAACGGTGGAATTCAATACTTGATGGTTTTTGAACATACAGAATTATAAAATGGTAACACCAGTGTTGTCAGATTTACCACTTTTACGTTAGACTTCATAAATAGGGCATTCCATTCAAAATTATGACGTAAAATTGTCAAATCTGACAACACTGATGTTAGCGTTTTTGAATTCTCTATATTCAAAAACCCCCTAGTATTGAATTTCACCTCTCCAGCTGTGGCAGTTTTGGAAATAATCAAGAGTTCCGGTACCGTTTACTGAAAAAGCGGTGTTACCGTATCTCAGTAATTAATAGAAACAAATTTTTGAAATTGTGAGATCTAACTAAATTCGACATGCGCAATTCATTGCAATCAAAATAAGTAGAGGATTCTATTTAAAATAAATTAAAATCGGGATATTTGGAAATTTGGAAAAATAATTTATAACTTGCCAACGTTGCAAACGCGAAAAAAGTATTACAAGGCGAGATAGGGTATTAGTAGATATTTCGATTTAAAATAAAAAATACAGGGTGTTAAATTTAAAAAAACAAAGTAAAATGACCTTTAAGTTTCCGTAATTTAAAATTCTGCCAAAAACACCCTGTAGATAAAAATTGCTGGTAACATCCAAAATAATATCCACTTAATATTCAACCAACTCGCTGTATAATATAATTGAGAAAAGTTAAAGGTATATATCAATTTGGACGTATTACTTGCAACCTTGCAAATCCGGAAATTAATAGAAAATGACTTATAACTTGGCAACGTCGCAATCGATCCCAAACATATTTTAGGGTTGAATAGAGATCAATGATGGAAACTATAAGAATTTAAGAAAAAGTTATAGTTCCATATAAAAAAATCAAGTTGATCATTATCCTACTTTCCCGCAACACCCTGTATATTTCAAAATATTTATAGAATATGCGGCTTACATAACCAAATAACTTTTGTATTCGACATTTTCTTCTATCAGGTATACCTTGCGAGATATCGAAGAATTACACACTAACTGGACACCCTGTATACAACACTCATTTTCCTCGACCTGTCTGTCTTTCTATTGGCGTTCTTCTAGGCGTGTAATCTCAGTAACTGCTGCTTGGCTTGTGATGTTATAGTTGGGTAATGATTGCCGTGGGGTCGTAGTAGATAAAGCTGCTACAATTTTGAAAGTCGATATATTGGCAGCGGGGAAATTCGTTAAAAGCAAAACATTATCAGAATCCTCCTAAACTTCGTTTTTAGGCGTTTCACGGGTGCCTGAACCTTGGCCATTTTGTTTTATTTGAAAACTCAAAAATTTGCTGTATTAATAAAATATTCAACATTGAGCTGAAAAAAAAATGGCTGGTGATATCTTGTGCATTTCAGACCTACCCGATTATTGTCTTTGAATTTTATATCTGTGGAACAATTTGATAGATATAAATACTAAAGGTTAACTTGCAGAGTACCAATTTAATTGTGATGAAATTTTAACACCATATTACTACCTACCGTGAAGAAAATGATGAATGAACAGTGATACACTGTTAGGACTCCCCAGGGCGGAGGAGAAATCAACAAGAAACAAAAAATTTCAAAATCGATCAAACCGATCATTTTTAGACGTGTCACTAATTCCTGATCGTTGTATTCGTTTTTGATGAGAATGGTGTAGTGATTCTTTTGTCCGGACCAATCATTTATGGAAAGTACTGGCTCAAGGCATTTGATGCCATTTTTTTACTAGTTGATACGTTATTGTATATTAAAAAAGTGACATGAGGTTTGGTTCAATGGGGAAGAAAGAGGTACTCCGATAATATGGTCCCTGTGGCAAAGGCCACTCAGTGGGTCCTTGGGCCAGATAGTATCTAACATTTGCATTTCTAGCTCTTGCTAAAAATACCAGAAGCCATACTAGCTCTTGCTAGTATGGCTTCTGGTATTTTTAGAGTTTCTAGACTCCAAAATGATCTGCTTATGGTACTCTAAGACTTCATAGCAGTATATTTTAACTACATATTCTGCACAAAAAGACCCAATTTTTAGTGCAATATCGTAGCTCTATGTAAAACTTTACCATAATTTTTGTAACTTTTTTCAGAATTCCCTAAAAAATAAATATTTCTTTCTTCAAAATCTAAAAACTGACATTTTTTAGCACGAAGTATCTTCTCAAAGATAGTTTATCGCAAAAACGCTTACAATTCAACACTTTTTAGTGGTAGCGACTTTAAGACATCGTTTTTACCATTTATATGTTTACAGCTTTTATTTGCTCATAAATCTCAGACAGCAAACAGTCATGTTTTTCTTGTAGGTAAATATGAGCCATAATTGTCAGATTGCTGGATGAGCGAGTATCGCAAGAAAAGCCGTATTTCCCTGGACTAAAGTAGCTATAGGTCACTAATTCTTAGGGTAATTAATCCATTTGCATTATAGTTCTAACAAAACTTCTATCTGCAAAAAACTGTACTAGGGAGTGCACAATTTGACTTCTCCCAAAACAATAGACAGAGCCTCGACTAAGTAAGATGTAAGAAAGACATGATTTATACAAACCTATACAAATTCTGGGCCCTTCACCAAAGGGCAAAAATACTAGTCCATCTTTGTTGTAAGCACTTTGGCCGTTTTCAAACCTTTCTGGCTTATACTCAAATGGTTCTGGAAAATATTTCTCGTCAAAATGCAGCCCAAACATAGGAATATATACCGGCAGGCCTTCTTCAATCACCAAATCAGAATTTGGTATTTTGTATTCCGTATTGCATCGACGATCCAAGAATGGTAGTACTGGGTACATCCTGAGAGTTTCTGAAAAAGGTAGGTACGTTAAAATCAGTAACGTGTTCATTTATTTTAGTTCAATACGCTCACATTTATTCAATACCATCATATAAATGCGAAAAGGTACAAATCAACGGTACAATACTGAGAAAATAGCGGTAGTAACTGTAATAACTCGCGCAGTTTGCAGCGTGAGCCGTAGGCGCGTGCTGTAAATCAACGAGTGAGTTATTACAGTCATTACCGCGAGTTGAATAATATACTTTATCTACAATTGAAACTATGAATAGTATGATTAAAATACATAATAATGGATGAAAAAGATGGCGGCAACTAACAAGTCGTGCCACTAAAAGTATGCAAACGTTGTAAAATCAAAACTTGAAGTAGTGTCAACTATGCTAAATGTGATACTATAATCCATAGAGGCTGTCTAAAGTACTTAAAAAATGTTATGCCGGCCAAACACGCGTCTACCGGAGAGGTCTACCTGTGCAGGTGTACCTGCACAGGTCAGCCCCGTGTATGGGTCGATCCGGTACGCCGGAGAGGTCCTCAGTTCGTTTCGGTATGGCATCACTTGAAGACGACGATGTGCTGGCACTGATAGGTTTTGCGTTCATTTTGAGAGATAATTATAAAAAACGGTTAGAAAGAAACGGAAAAGGTGGTGTAAAAAGTGGTATTTTATATTATTATGTATATTATGAAATCTAATAATTCATAGTACCACAATTTAATATGATATACATCATCCACAGATGCCCCAGACTACAAGACTATCCTTATTTCTTCTTCTCCTTCCTGACATTGCTTCTTAATTTATTAATTTTTTTACAAACGCTGCCTTATAAGCATTCGGTTCGATATCCTTTAATTTAGCTTATTTTTTTAGCTCGATCGTGATATTCTTTACTTTTTACTTTCCAAAGGCTTGGGTGATTTCTATATATTTCAATAAAATCTTCAAGTATTCTCTTGTTATTTGGATTTGGTGGAGTCATATTTAATTGCAATGCCATCGGACCTTGATTCGAACAACTACCACTCTCAACAAACTCTAGAAGACAACTAGCCAAACCTGCGCGGGCGACCGGAGAGCTGCCACACACGCAAAGGCTCACCATACGGTGCGACCTGCTCCGGTCGCCTGTACAGGTTCAAAATACTGTACAGGTCTAGCCCCATACACGCTCCGGTCTGCCTGTATAGGTACGCCTGAACAGGTAGACCTCTCCGGTAGACCGGAGCGTGTATGGCCGGCATAAAAAGAGCTGTTTGATAAACCTGATCTCCTGAATGAAAAAATTAAACTCATGCATGAGAAAGGTGACACAACATCTGGCATAAAAAACAGTACGATAAAAACAACTGGCTCCGATATACGAATGGATCCCCCAAAAAATAAAAACAAACTTGGCAGTACACACCACAATAGCTCTCAGCGCTGTCCGAGTACTATACAGGGTACTTCGACACAGCAAGTAGCATCCGCTATACTTCAAGAACAATCAAAACTCAAACTGAGCGAGATAAGCAATCTTAACAACGATATTAACACTACGGCGCCCACGTCAAATATTGCCACAGAGAATTCGAATAAAACAACATCAACGCAACCTGCCACTAGTATTAACAGACATGTTGGAGACTGGAAAACGGTTGAAAACAGGAGACGATGAAAAATCACTGTGGTTGGTAAAAGAGAAGACACTGACGTGAAAGGGGTGCCAAAACTATACATGAATATCGAATCAGTAAAGAAACCACTGTAAAATGTCTTACCACGTTATTGCGGAAGAACTTCCCTGAAGCAAAATGTGAAGCAATAACTCCAAAACACATCACTCAAGGTTCAAATCTATGAACACAACTTCAAGAAAGCTATAGATGTTACTGTTTGGCCCACAGGAGCTTGTGTTAGCCGTTTTTTACTCTTCAGGAAGAGGACCCAGAACTTTCTGAACTGAATTTTAATCCCAAGATTCTTGTGCTCAATGTTCGTTGTGTAAGTGTTTCTAAGTTCGACAGTTTGATGATTAATGCACACACTTCAATGTAGACTTTCTATGTTTAACAGAGACTTGGTTCACCTCGGCTTCTGTTAATTCATTTCGGTACTCTACGGATTTTTCATTAGGGTATCGCACATATCTGATCGGAATCGACGGAAGAATTGAAAGGCAGTTGCAAATATGTCTTCGAACGGTGACGAGTTGGCGATTATTCTGGAAGAAGAAAATTTTCAAAAATGTAGAAAGCGTAGACGGGTGTGGGTTCATGAAGTATGTTAGAGAAGGGCAGTTTTTGGGGAATATGTACATTTATTTCCGGGCTTAATGAATGACGGAAAAAAGTTCTTCAATTACTTCAGAGTGACTCGTTTTAAATTCTATTATTTACTGAAGGCCACGAGAGAAGCCACTACTGAAGGAAAATGTCCATCTCGCCTACCTATTAGAGCAAAGGAAAGGTTGATGATATGCCTAAGGTGAATAGACACTTGCAAAATGCCGACGGCGATGGTGCCTTGGCAATCTCCGATCAGCATCGCACATATTTCGGTATCGGCTCCTAGTTGCTATATTCGCGCGGAATTTGAAAATTCGATGCCTACGTCCGCACATACGTGCGCTGGTCCTTTAAATTTTATAGAAAGTATTTTGTCGCGATCCGTATCGTGCATCCGATGTCGATTTATGTGCGCGTACCTTTAACAATACACTCATAGAGAAAGAAGTAGCTGAACACTTTAGCGAATATTTCTACAACTCGCCAATTAATATCTCTAACAATATTTGGCCTATCCTAGCAAGGGAAAAGACAACAGCCTACTAAACATAAATCACATAACATATGACATGCTTTTTCTGCTCCCATACACGCAGACAGAACTTTTCAATGTTTTGTAGAAAAAAATGAATAATAAATTTTCATGTGGTTTCGACGAAGTACTAATGTATCTTGTCAAACAGGTTTTACATACAATTATAGGTCCTATTACATACTTAGTTGACTAATCTTTTACAACTGGTACTTTTCCCAATTCCTTAAAGGTGGGTAAACTATTCCCCACTCATAAAAAAGGTGATACACATTGTTTTGAAAATTATCGGCCAATAGTAATGCCATCTGCATTTTCAAAAATATTTGAGTATGCATTTATACACAGACTATCTGTGTTTATATATCACAAATTCTAAGTGCCTTGGTTTCTATCATGAGAAAGGCAATGTTCGGATGGACCTAAGAAAGTGTATTATGCCGCTAGGTTTTCCATTCACAGGTCAATAGACAGCCCATTATGAATACAACAATTTTTTCAGTTTTACAACCCCCCACGCCCCAACCACCCCAAATTCACCCCCATCCAAAAAATGATCAGTAATTTTCACACATTACGGTGATACCAGTTTGTTATTTTCCCATAGCATGAAGCTTTAGTTTGAGGTCCCCCTGCCGTCGCCAGCACCCCCCCCCAAAATTGTCTTATGCTGCTAGGTCTTTCCTTCACAGGTCAATGGACAGTCTATTGTCAATACTACAAACTTTTCAACTTCATCAGCCCCCAACCACCCCAGTTCCCATCCAAAGGAAGGTAGAAAATGATCAGGTACCCCTAAGACATCAAAAGAGTAAGTTTGAGCTGCTTTCACATTTTTAGCTTTTTAATTATTGCTACGCCGCCACTGACATGATTTCTAACAACCATACGCGCTTTCCATCCATCACCACGGTAATAATACTGTGTCAAAATTCCATCGAGTCGATTTAATAGTTTCCACATTAAAAAATACAAAACGACGTAAAGCAATAAATACTCGCATGTATGTATGTACACAGAAAATTGTGTCGGTCCCTTAGTTTCGGTAATAGGCAAGGCAACGTTCGGTTGGACCTAAAAAGGTGATTTATGTCGCTAGGTCTTCCTCCACAGGTCAGTGGACAGCCTATTATGAATACAACAAATTTTTCAGTTTTTCAGCCCCCCACGCCCCAACCACCCCAATTTCACCCCCACCCAAAAAAACGTAGGAAATGATCAAGAACCTCTAAAACGCTTAAAAACGAAGTTTGAGCTGTTTTTATATTTTTAGTTTTCTTTATTATCTCTACGCTGCCACTGGCACGTTTTATAAAAACGATACGCAGTTTCCATCAAACCCACGATAGTAATACTGTGTCAAAATTTCATTAAAATCAATTCAACAGTTTCCTCGTTACACAATGCAGAACGATCTAAAGCAATACTCTCGTATGTTTACATCAGAAAAGTCCTTTGGTTTCTGTAATAGGCAAGACAATGTTCGGATGGACCTAAGAAAGTTATGTATGTCGCTAGGTCTTGCTTCACAGGTCGGTTTACAGCCTATTATGAATACAACAAATTTTTCAATTTTACAACCCCCCACCCCCCAACCACCCCAAATTTCACACCCACCCAAAAAAGTAGAAAATGATCAGGAACGCCTAAAACGTCTAAAAATGAAGTTTGGAGAATATTTGAAATTTTTCGTTTTTTGCTAATTACTCTGCCGCCAATACACCGATTTTCAAAATTATTGTTTCAGGAATATTTTTGAAAACTATAGTAGTAAACTATTGGTTGATTTCCAAGTTTTAAACGTTTACGAAAATAATAAAGTACTGCAATGTCGGAAATATCAACGATTTAATCATACAGAAAAACACTGTCTAAATTCACATGTTTGTGCGATATGTGGTCAAAATCATGAAAGTAAATCATGTAAACAAAATTTAGTGAAATGTTCTAATTGTACATATTATAATGAGACCCTTAATAGGAATTACGATGTTACCCACACATCCGACGATCAGAAATGTCCTACTTACAAATATTTTCAATCTCAGTACCTTTCGAACATTGAATTTTAAGCTATATTTGATTGAACGAAAATAAAAGTAGATAATAATTATACATAAAGTATTAAATGGATAGTTACATTAGAGATTTTCAAATTGAAACATTTAATACTCATACTGCTCAAGACACATATGATCTCAATAACCTACTAAATATTACAAAAAGTAAGAATAGTTTGCATATGTTTCATATGAACATTAGGAGTTTAAACAAAAATTTAGATGAACTTAAATTACTACTAAGTGAACTTAATTTTAGTTTAGATTTCATAATTCTATCTGAAACCTGGAAGCTAGATGATATATCGTTGTATAAGCTTGATGGATACACATTAGTGTACAACAATGGCGATGTGAATCAAAATGATGGAGTGGTAGTGTATATAAGAGAAAATACTTTACATAGTTATAATACATTTATTATTGGGAATATCAAAATCGTCCAGATATACTTCACTAAGTGTAATAAAAGAATTTTGATTACGTGCATATATAGATCACCACAAACGCTCGTAAATGAATTTGTTGAAAATCTCAATCACTATCTTGCAGCATGCATATCTGCAGATATGCATGTTATAATAGGTGATATAAATATCAATATTCTTGGAGAAGAAACCAACATTCAGGACTATCTTAATATTTTAAGCATTCATGGCTTCACATCTGCAATAAACAGCTACACTCGAATAACTGATAGTACAAAATCGTGTATTGATCACATATTTATTAGTAACAAAATTAAAGATGTGAGAATAATTCCCGTTATCGTTGAAACATCAATTACAGATCATTTTTCTCAAGTACTACAGATACTACTTCCAGGAACAAATAATCCACTTAATAGTGAAATGTTGCGATACAAAGAATACTTAAATAAAAATAAACTTTTAAATGAACTAAAAAATGAATCGTGGAATGAGGTGTATTTCGCTAGTGAAATTGAAAAATCAACAGAAACATTCATTACAACTCTGACAACACACATTAAAAATTGTACAACAAAAGTGAGAATAAAAAAGAACAAACAGAAAAGAAAAGAATGGATCACTGCTGCTTTAATAAATTCCGTAAATGAAAAAATAGGCTTTACAAAATAATGATAAATGATCCGTCAGTAGAAAATAAAGAAAAATATAAAAAATATCATAATAAGCTTACAAATTTAATCAGAGCTAGAAAATTGTCATATTATCAAGATAAAATCATGAACCGTACCAACGATACACAAAAGCTATGGAAATGTGTGAATAACGTTATAGGTGTAAATAACTCTGGTAAAGACATTGGTAAAATTATGTCTCAAAGTGGAGACATGTTGAACACTAACTTAGATATTAGTAATGAATTTAACCGATACTTTTGCTCTATTGGTAAACATCTAGCAGAAAAAATTAAATCAAGTATCCGATACCTAGACACACAAACAATCAGACTCTCGAACTCCATTGTAGTACAAGAAATCACTGAACAAGAAGTAATTAATTCAATAATGCTGCTGAAAAATGGCAAAACACCTGGAATAGACAATTTAACTGCTGAAACACTCAAAATCGTAGCACATCTGATTTCGGAGCCATTCACTAGAATAATTAATTGTTGTCTGGAAAAGGGTATTTTTCCATCTATACTCAAAATTGCGACTGTGATGCCTGTACATAAAACTGGCGATGAATATGATTTATCCAATTATAGACCTATCTCACTTATCTCCTGTTTGGCAAAGGTTTTTGAAAATATAATAAAGAACAAATTGACAGAATTTTTAGAGAAATATAACATATTTTCTGATAAACAGTTCGGTTTCAAAAAAAATAAATCTACTGAAGATGCGGTGACATATGTAATAGGAGAACTATGCAAAAATGTAGACAGAAATATTCCAACATTATGTGTATTTGTTGACCTAGCAAAAGCATTTGACACAGTTGATCATATGATACTCATGAAAACTTTACAAAATTATGGTATACGGGGTCAAATCTATCATCTAATTAAAAGTTACTTAAGTAATAGAACACAAACTGTTGTGATAAATAAATGCTCTAGTTCTCCATTGCCTATAACATGCGGTGTTCCTCAGGGAACGGTACTGGGACCATTATTCTTTAACATATATATAAATGATCTATTTGCGGTTGATGTGAGCGGAGATATAGTGAGTTTTGCAGACGATACAGCTGTTATATTTTCTGCTGAAAGTTGGGAAATATTAAAATCAAAGGCTGAAAATGGTTTTAAAAAAATGTTCAATTGGTTCAGTAGTCGACTTTTAACAGTCAATTTCAACAAGACTCACTTTGTTCCATTCGCATCATACGCAAACGGCTTACCGAAATACACCAACTTACAAATCAGTTGTGAACAGGTAGCTCCTATATCAATGGTCACCAGTATCAAGTACTTAGGAATATATCTAGATTGCCATATCAAATGGAAAGAGCATACCGAATATGTTGTCAAAAAGATTCGTTACGTTATAAGCAAATTTAAACTCCTTTCCACTATACTTACCTATGAACAGATGATCATTGTATACGAAGCACTTGTTCATAGTCATATACGATATTGTATTGTGGTGTGGGGCGCAGCATGTAAAAATAATATAAAAGCAATAGAAATTATACAAAAACGTTTAATAAAAATTTTATATAAAGTGAAATGTACATATTCTAGTGACTTGTTATTTTCTAAAACAAAAATTCTAGATATCCGCCAAACATTTTTCATGTCATTAGGTATTTACCAATATAAAAATAAATCAAACTTGACAAAACACGAACATAAATATGACATAAGATTTGCATGTAATGTTGTACCAAAAGCAAGAAAAAATACTTTATTACGATGTCATACATTTCTTGCTCCAAGACTATACAATGAGATACCAGAAAGCATAAAATGTCTAGTGCCTTTAAATTCATTCAAGTGTGGTTTAAAACAATGGATAGTAAATAATAAGCGCATTAAAATTCACCAACTTGTAGACATATGCAATACCTATTATTACTGATATATATGGAATACATAATATTTAAATATAAATATTCCTGAATTGACCCTTATTTGTTGTTTCCATTTTATAATAACTACTTATACCCAAGCACAAGTTTTTAACTTTTTTTGGGTCACTTGTTGTTTATTGTATTTTATTTATTTTATATTTACAATAAACGCTATTATTGTGTGTTTAAAACAAAAAAGTGCAGCCCGGGCTCCGACACACCGAGCTGCTGTTCCATTACCCAATGACTACTCCTCACACCGTGAGGTGAGCAATCATTGGGTCCGCGAATCGTGCGCCCTAAGTAGACGAAGGGACCCAAGGATGACTGCCTTCTGCATTCTGGCGGCTAAGATGTGCGCCGCCGCACGGCACACCGGTATTTTGCGCAGTGCAGAGAGCAGCGTATTCCTCATTCCACCTAGGGATCCAATGACCATAACCAGCAGACTTACAGTGTAGTCTGGCCAGAGCCTGCGAAGTTGTCCGAGCAACTCCTGATATTTGGTCCGCTTTTCCTCCTCCTTAGAGACGATGTTCACTTCGGCAGGCGCCGAAAACTCAATAACGAACATCGTCTTCTGTTGGTGGTCGAGAAGGACTATGTCGGGCTTGTTTGCCTGTACAAGCTCGAGCGTGGGGAACGAGTAGTTCCAGTAAATCCGGCATCTCTCGTTCTCCACAACGGACTCTATATCCCCTGGAGCGTATGGCAGCACCGGTGTCTCATCGATACCGTATGAGTGCCTTAAATGATAGTAGAGCACTCGTAGAGCCGCGTTGTGCCGATGGACGTAAGCCGTCCCAGCGTACGTCTTACACGCCGACAAGAGATGCATAAGCGTCTCTGGCGCCTGTCGGCAAGCTCTACAATGGGTGTCGGGTACATCTACACCCATAACCCTTCTACGGTATACCAAGGTGTTGAAGACACCGTCTTGGCAAGCCATTATAAAGCCCTCAGTCTCCGACTTCAACCCACTAGACCTTAGGAAAGAGAAGGTCAACTGCTCAGACAAGCTATGCTCTTCTAGATGTTTGTAGAAGATTCCATGCATTGGCTTATCTTTATGAAGTCTTAAGAGGAAGTCGACTTCGGCAGTTTTAATGTGGGCTTTTAATTCTGCGGGAGCAAGTTCCGTAATGGACTGCTGACACCTCCGCTTGAAGTCGAGTGTGAGGCTGAGCTCCTCGGCTGCTCGTTTCGCTGCGCTAAAAAGAAAGGCTCCTTTTCCCGCATTCTCGTGTTCTCGCACGAAGCGGATCAGGGGATCGGTGCTGTTCGTTACATAGCAGGCAGTGGCCAGTACTACTCTGTTGTGCAGACGCTCCAAACTCAATAGTCCACGCCCTCCCAGGTGTCGCGGGAGGTATATTCGCGGGACAGAGGACTTAGGATGCAGGCTTCTCTCCATATTCATCCTTTTGCGGGTCTTCGTGTCGATTTCCTTCAGCTCGTTCACTTTCCAGTGTATAGCACCAAAGGTGTATAATAACAATGGGACCGCAAGCATGTTTGTGGCAGCGACTTTGTTCTTGCCGGACAGTTCTGACGACCAGATCTGCCGGAGTCGGTGCAAATACTTGCGGCGGAGACACTCTTTAACCAATGTTGCCTCTTGGACATGACGCTGCGCCACTCCAAGGTAGGTATAAGTATCTCCGGCATGCAGTTGTCGCAAGATGCTCCCATCAACGAGCTGTTCCTCATCTCCACTATCTCCGCTTCGTCCTTTCTTGAGATGAACCAATGCACATTTGTCTGTCCCGAACTCCATTCCGATAGCATGACTGTACTCCTGCACCACCCTCAGCGATTGTTGTAGTTCGCGTTGGCCGGAGGCATAAAGTTTTAGGTCATCCATATAAAACAGATGGGTGACCTTGTGCCTCCGGTTATTGGGCGTGCCACAGCTGTATCCTTTAGTATTTCTCAGCGCTATGGACAGAGGCAAAAGTGAGATGCAAAAGAGCAAGGGACTCAAGGAGTCTCCTTGGAAGACACCTCTTTTCAATGACACCAACTCTGTCTGAACCCGAGTTTCACCTGATGTTATAGTGAACTGGGTCTTCCAGAGTGGCATCAGTTGTTTGATGCATCCCACTATCTGATTATCCACCGAAAGGCATTCCAACAGCCGCACAATGAGCTCATGAGACGTGCTGTCGAATGCCTTGCGATAGTCAATCCAGGCCATAGAAAGGTTTCGCTTGTACTGCACGGAGTCCTGCGTGACACATCGGTCAATCAACAAGTTCTCCTTGCAGCCAGCTACTCCTTTCTTTGACCCTCTCTGTTCATACACGTCGAGAAATACAGGATTCACAGCTTGAAGGAGACGCATGTACAAGATTCTGGTGAAGAGCTTGTAACATGCGTTCAGACATGTTATTGGCCTGTAGTTTTTGGGATCAGACAAATCTCCGGTCTTCGGGAGAAGCACGGTTCGACCCTCGACAAACCAAGCCGGAATTGGCTGCTCCTGATTTAGCCACGAGTTAAAAACTCTAGCTAAATGCCGGTGGCAACTGGGGAATTTTTTCCACCAGTAGGTGTTTATGCCATCCGGGCCAGGAGCTGCGAAATTCTTTGCGCCTCGTAAGGCGTCAAGAATTTCTTCCGTGTTTATCGGGTGACGCAGTACATTCAAGTTAGGAGTCCTCCTACAAACGGACTCGAACTGCGCCAAGGCCGGAGTGTCTGCTGAGAGAGGTTTGGGCTGTTCGTAAATGTCCCTCCAAAAGGCCTCCACGCGATCAGCAGTTGGCGGCTGCTCTATGGCTGGAGGCGGCTGTTGGAAAAGGCGAGAAGGTCTTTCGTAGAACATTCTGTTCTGTTCCAGACCTCTCGCCCGCGCCGCCAACGATCGCTTAGCAGCGATTAGCATCCGTATCCTGTCAAGACAGTGTTGCTTGACAACAACCAGTACCGCTTGACTGAGTGTATGATGGTCGCGCCTCAACCCGTAGGCTATCTGACGCACTCGGCGCGTAAATGGCTTCCCAGCCGCTCTATATTCCATCACACACTCGATACGGGATGCTTCCTGGCGAGCCAACTGGATTTTCGCTTCCATTTGGCGCACCCGTCTCTGTGCTCTCTCAACAGGAGAGTCTCTCACTCTCCCCTGTCTAGCTAGCCTCAGAGCCGCAGCGTAAATTTCGCAATTGATGCTCCAAATGTCAGAGGCCTCCGATAGACGTTCACCAACAACCTCATCCTCTCTTTTTAAATCTGCCAGCTTCAAGGACCTTCCGTTGTTATGCAAGGCCCTTCGGTCTCTGAAATCCCCAGGTGAGACGACTTGGTCGATTTCCCTCTCAGCGGGCCTTACCGGCGAACTTTCAGCCTGGTTAACAGGCCTTCCGTCCGCCGAAGGGGCAGGCTGAGCTGGAGCACGAACATATCCCTGCCTCCGGAGGTACGATACATAATCTCGCAAATTCTGAGAGGTAAGCGTGCTATGCTCTGGGTGCATTTCACACCACCTCTCATACATGCGGGACATGTATCCCCTACGGCGCGGGCTACTGCTCTCGTAGCAGCTCAGCAGGTCATCCTTGAGCTCCGTCGTCCACCTAAAACGGTCCATGTCATTGCGGGGGTCGTCATCAGGGCAAATCGAAGCACCGCCACCTTGCCCAACGCCGGCTTCCGAAACCGGCTCGGTGTGGGTGCTTTTCCTTCGAGGTGGTCGAACCCGAAGATAGGGCCCGTCAGGTGGTTAGCCTTAGGGCCCGCAGCCGACATTTCCGGAGGCAGCCGTCCAAATTGCCTCCAGAGGATGG
This sequence comes from Callosobruchus maculatus, assembly GCA_951848785.1. Taxonomy (NCBI): domain Eukaryota; kingdom Metazoa; phylum Arthropoda; class Insecta; order Coleoptera; family Chrysomelidae; genus Callosobruchus; species Callosobruchus maculatus. Next base: position 465,858 of record CATOUR010000186.1, read on the forward strand.
ACCTGTGAAGGTTGCCGACCGACTTGCATCCTTTGGCTTCGGTATACCCCTCGGTGTCGCCACGCACCGAATAGCCTGTTGATGTTGGCGGCTTCCTGGGGGTTTATGAAAACAGCCGCTTCTAACATGAAGAACAGACGCTGTCGGAGTACCGCTCCTCACATGGAGATCCGTCGTGTCCTATTAATTGTGGAATAGCCGATCCTCTGGATGCAGACGCTATTCCACTGAGCTAGTTTTGGTCCGCCCCGGGTATTTGATTTCCCCGGTACCACCCATATCTGGGAGGCGTTCCCCTATCCGCCACCTTGGGGAGGCGCCACTGAGGGGATCTAGCAACCCCTCGCGGTTATTATTATTATTATTATTATTATTATTGCAGCATTACCTACTACGACCCCACAGCATATTTCTGCCCAAAGTTCATCGAGATCCATGCAGCGGTTACTGAGACTACGAGGCTAGAAGAACGCCAACAGACAGACAGACAGACCGACGGAAATGAGTGACGTGGATTTTCGTTATGTAGACATCATAAAACGCCCCAAAAGCGTATTATCTCAAAATCGAAAATTTTCGCGATCACAATACTCCCCTCATCTATCGGTGTGGGAAGTAAAAAAATGTAGTCAAGTTGATTGACTCAGTACTTCCCACACATTCCGATGATACCAGTTTTATTATTTTCCCACAGCATGACACTATAGTCTAGATGCCCCTGCAATCAAATCATCGTTCGCCCAACCGCAAAAAAAGTGTTTTATTCTACTAGGTGCTTCTTTCACAGGTCAATGGACAATATATCATGAATACAACTTATTTTTGAGTTTTACAAACCCCCACCCCCGAACCACCCTAATTTCACCCCCAACCTAAAAATTTTTAAAATGATCAGGAACCCCTAAAACGTCTAAAACGAAGTTTGAGGTGTTTCTATATTTTTAGTTTTTTTATTATTGCCGCGCCGCCACTGAAATGATTTCTAAAAACCATACGCACTTTCCATACTCGTCGCGGTAATAAATCTCTGTCAAAATGTCATTAAAGTCAATTCAAAAGTTTCCACGTAACACAATACAAAACGAGCAAAGTAATACTCGTATGTATTTTATATGCATCAGAAAGTTCAAGTCCCTTGGTTTCTGTAATCGGCAAGGCAATGTTCGGATGGACCTAAAAAAGTGTATTATGCCGCTAGGTCTTTCTATCTCAGGTCAGTAGACAGCCTATTATGAGTACAACAAATTTTTCAGATTTACAACCCCCCACCCCCCAACCACCCTAATTTCACCCCCACCCCAAAAAAAGTAGAAAATGATCAGGAACCCCTAAAACGCCTAAAAACGAAATTTGAGCTGTTTTCATATTTTTAGTTTTTTTAATATTGCTGCGCCGCCACTGAGACGATTTCTAAAAATCAGACGCGTTTTCCATCCTCACCAAAGTAGTAATGCTGTGCCGAAATTTTATTAACAGTTCAGTAATTTCAACACTATAAAATACAGAACGATCTAAAGCAATACTCGTATGTACATATACATCGGAAACTTCTCTAAGTCCCTTGGTTCCTGCAATACACAAGGCAGTGCTCGGATGGACCTAAAAAAGTGTAATTTACCGCTGGGGCTTTCTCTCTCAGGTCAGTAGACAACCTATTATGGATACAACAAATTTTTCAGCTTTACAGCCCCCCACCCCTCAACCACCCCAATTTCACCCCCACCCAAAAAAAAGTAGAAAATGATCAGGAACCCCTAAAACGCCTAAAAACGAAGTTTGAGGCATATTTGAAATTTTTCGTTTTTTGCTAATTACTCCGCCGCCCATGCACCGATTTTCAAAATTGTAGCAACATTACCTACTACGACCCTACACCATATCACCACCCAAATTTCATCAAAATCTATGTAGCGGTTACTGAGATTAGGAGGCTAGAAAAGCGCCAACAGACAGACAGACCGACAGACAGACAGACAGACCGACAGACAGACAGACCGACAGACAGACCGACAGACAGACCGACGGAAATGAGTGACGTGGATTTTCGTGATGTAGGCATCATAAAACGCCCAAAAAGTGTATTATCTCAAAATCGAAAATTTTCGCGATCACAATACTCCCCTCACCTATCGGTGTGGGAAGTAAAATGGAGTCAAGTTGATTGACTCAGGACTTCCCACTGTAACGTGACACGTAGGGTGCCAAATTGTTAGCAAGAAGGGGGGAGACGGTAACTTGTCTCTTATGTTGGGTGTTGGGACATTTAAATGGAAATGCTAGGTTTTATCTCAAAGTATAATATCGTACCAAAAATATCACATAGTATAGTCAAACACATAATATAGTCAAACCCGTGACTGTACTTTTCACACCTAGAAGTACCTAAAAGTATAATAAAGTACCAAGAATATCACACAATATAGTCACACCTGTGATTGTACTTGTCACACTTTGAAGTACCTGTGTTATCTTTACTCATGGGGGGCCCACCAGAATTAAGATTTACAACTATGAGTTATTTAAAGTTAAGAATAGTGGTACAACTTCATGTAGTATCTATCATAGTTCTAAATGGTACAAAATGTGGAATGTATGCTCATGCTATAAATGATATGGTGAAATAAAGCAAGAGTGATAGTTTGCTACTATATAAGGCCTAAGGTGCTCCAAAGGTGGATACACTCCTGAACAGGGTAGGTAAATGATACGATGTTAAACTTAATTAAAACTGAACTAATAAAATTATCTCTTCTAGGGCCATCATGAAGACTACGTCCTGGAAGGTGTCTTAAAAGCTAAGCTCCCACCTGATACTCCGTAAATGCAGTACCCACAGTACCACAAGTATACCAGCTCCAGGCGGTGAGGGTGTTGTAATGTCCATCCGGTACAAAGGGCTCGACATCCTAGTACAATACGCTAAGGGCTGTCTAAATATTCTTGACACTAAAGACGTAGGAAGAGCGATGAGCGTGCCAGATTTAGGTGGATGGAAGAAGATAAGATGGTAAGAAGATGATACGATGTAAAGATACGGTGTAAAGATGTAAAGAGGCCTGCAAAGAAACAAAACATATGCCTTAGTACTTAAAAAGGGCACAAAGACTGCGCGGTCGGCCACGAAGCACGTGGACGTCCAGGTTACGTACCTTGATGGAGGGTGCCTCTCAAGTGAAGGTGAGTTGCCAATGCCCAGAATTCGTGATCCTGGATCCCTTCGCGGCTAGTGAACCCGAATCGGACAATTGGGAACCTGGTTGTGACGAACCTTTAAATCCGCTTCAGCGTGGTTTCCACAAGTTCGCCAGGTAACCTTTCACCTTGAAGAAAACTGGCCAAATGCGCGGTTCTCCCAGAAACTTCCAACGACGTCCAACGTCAGTCGTCACATCAAAAACGTCAAAGTGTCAACCACACTTCTGCTCAGATAAATTCTGTTCTTCCAGAATCAGAAATTTCTACCGACTTCCATCGTCAGTCGTCCCATCACAAACGTCAAAGTGTCAACCACACTTCTGTTCACACCATTCTGTGCTGACCGTCGAGCGAATGTCAACCTCTAACCACACTTTTGATATGTAAACAAAACGCTGCGAATGTATAACTTTCGAACGAGATTGAGGTCTGATAACTCATCGGAATCAACTACAAAATGTACTAATTTCCCATATAATTTCAGGTACTACAGTGGCCATGGGGCACCAGTGGCTGAACAGGACCAAACCACCAAAATAGTTGAAACTGTGATTTGTACCATAGCCCTAGGCACACTATGTCAGCTTCTGACCTGAATAAAGAGGAATACAGAACCTTTAGTACGCCCTTTATTCTGCTAGTTATAGTAAGAAGTAGGCTCCGTCACACATAAGCTGAGGTAAATTAAGCATAAGATGAGTCAAGATAGGTAAACACAAGGTAAGATACTTTTGACCCGTAACAACCCCCCCTTTTCCCGGGAAAGTTTTACGGGAAGAGAAAACTTTCTCGAAAGAAAAACTTTAATGAAATAAAAAAAAAACTGCAGAAAAATCTTTCCAAAACATTCAACCTAAAAGAATGTAACCATAAACAAAAAAAAAAAAAGTTGTTCCTTTCCATATAATTTAACCAGAAATATGACATCCCAACGGTTCAATGAACCCCTGAACCATTAAAGTTTCACCCAAAAGCAAAATACTAAAAAAAACACATCACGAAACTTGTGGACAGGAAAGCGTCATCTTTCATACATAGGTACATCATGATTAGCTATGTCTCTGCTGTCCGGTACATCATCAGGAGGGTGGGCCTTTAAATCATGAGCCGACCAAACCCCTTTATTCCTGCCGACTTCATCGGTCAATTCATAAGTCCATGGTGACACTATTTTTGTGACCGTAAATGGTCCGTCATATTTAGGAGCGAATTTAGCAGCAATGCCCTTAGCGGCATCAGATAGAGTGAAATTCCTCTTCCACACCTTCTGGTGAAGATGAAAGGTTTCCGGTCGTCGACGTAGGTTGTATCGATGACTAGACCGTTCATAGGCTTGCTTCAATCGTTTCTGAACATCATCAAATACTCGCTTAAGCTCCTCTTGTCGTATCTCAGGCTGAAAATCGAGATTATTCGACAAACGGTGATCTTTGCCGGATAATAACACTTCACGTCCAAATATTACAAAATTGGGTGTTAACTGTGTTGTCTCATGTTTAGCTGAGCGAAGGGCGGCAGCTACTTGAGGCAAATATGTTTCCCAACTACGATGATTGACTCCTACATAAGCTGTGAGAGCAGTCTTTATGACTCGATGGGCTCTCTCTACCGGATTTGCTTGCGCATGGTAGTTAGCAGTTCGTTGATGAATGACTTTATACCTTTCCAAGAGTGAAGTCATCTCTCTTCCAACGACGTTGCTTCCATTGTCGGTGATTAACTTCATAGGAACCCCGAATACAAGAAAAACTTGTTCCTCTAAGTACTTGCATATGTTCTTTCCACTAGCGGAACGCAACGGATGCAACAACACAAATTTGGAGAAGATGTCCATTACAGAGAGAATGTAGTTATAGCCACTGCTCGATCGAGGTAGTGGTCCAACCAAATCCAAACTTAACACTTGCCAAGGCCTGGTAGTCGCCGGTGCTACACTAAGCATCTGACCTTTTGGAGGTCGCTGCTCCGGTTTCGTGCGAAGACAGGTAGCGCATCGATTTACGTATCGAGCTACATCTGCTTCCATCTTGGGCCAATAGTACTTGGACGCAATACGAGCATACGTCTTGTAAACTCCTAAGTGTGCACAATGCGGAGGGTCATGGTGTTCACGTATAATAGTTGACCTAGCCTCTTTTGGTACGACTTCTCGCCAAAATTCCTGCTCGTCTGCCAAGTTTGGGTAACGAGGCGTGACTCGCTTATACAAGGTTTTATTCTCTATTCGCCACAGAGGATAGTTCTGCGGTTGTTCAGTAACCTTATCGCACATGGACTTATACCAACGATCCGTGGATGGTACATTTGATGGTGCTTCACTATCGCTATCTAGAAGATCCAGAACTGGTACAGTTCTTGACAACGCATCGGGCACAACGTGCTGTTTCCCTTTCCTATGTACTATCTCAAAGTCATAGGCTTGAAGTCGCAAAGCCCATCTTGCGATTCTACCTACGGGGTCCTTTATACTATGTAGCCACTTAAGGCTATAGTGGTCAGTGATAACGGTAAAATGAGATCCTTCCAAATAGGGCCGGAGTTTCTCTACGGCAAATATGACCGCTAAGCACTCCTTTTCCGTAACGGTGTATTTCCGTTCGGCCTTTGTCAAAGATCTGCTGAGATAACAGACAACTTTGTCCTCTCCGTCAATTTTCTGGACGAGTACCGCGCCCAATCCATATTCTGACGCGTCCGTCTCGACATAAAAAGGTTTACTAAAATCTGGACAAGTGAGAATGGGTGCCGAAACTAAAGTCTGCTTCAGCTTCCGTAACGCATCTTCGCAGTTTTCATCCCACACAAACGGTTGACTCTTTTGAGTTAACCTTGTCAAGGGGGCAACCAAAGTAGAAAAAGATGGTACAAATCTCCGATACCAGGAAGCTAAGCCTACGATCCTTCGGACTTCCGTCACATTTCGGGGCGCTTTGATTTTAAGAATGGCCTCGACTTTCTCAGGATCGACTAACAATCCAGAACTATTTACAACATATCCAAGATATTTCAATTCTGACCTACAGAATTGACTCTTTTCACGATTCAAGGTTAATCCCGCATCAGTGATGCGTTTTAAAACTTCTCGTAGAACGTCGACATGCTGTTGAAAATCTGAAGTACATACGATTATGTCATCAAGATAGACAAAGGTATGCCCGTCTAATCCAGGTCCGAGGACTCGATCAATGAGCCTCTGCCAGGTTGCTGGTGCCGAGTGCAAACCAAAAGGTAACCTGGTGAATTGAAATAAACCACGATTTGGTACAGTGAATGCCGTGAGTGGCTTGGAATCATCTGATAATGGCACTTGCCAATAAGCACTCTTAATATCCAAACTGGTGATATATCGAGCGTCTCGTAATTTATCAAGTATTGCGCTAACATAGGGTATTGGGTAGGCATCCGGAGTGGATACGGAGTTCAAACGCTTATAATTTACACAGAACCTCCAAGTTCCATCTCGTTTTTGGACCATAACTAAGGGACTACTCCATGGCGAGTTCGATTCCTCGACTATGCCTTTCTTCAGCATTTGATCTAGCTCTGTGTTGACAATCTTCTGCATTGCAGGGGACAAAGGGTAATACCTCTGCTTTATAGGAGCAGATGTCGTGCGGATCTTATGCTCGACTAGGTTAGTGCATCCTAGCTTATCTCCCATTTTACCAAAAGCCTCGTCAACTACTGAATTCAAAAGTTGCAATTGCTCTTGTGTTAATGTATGGCGATCTTGGATCCCACTAACATACAGAGTTTGAACAGAGTCTTCTGTACGAAAAGACCATTCTCCATTGAACAGGTCAGGAATAATTTCCATCTCTTTCCAGAAATCAATACCAAGAATTAACGAGTGAGGTAGGGTTGGTATCACCGCTACTTTAATAATCTTTACCTTGTCTCGAAGCTTGACAGGTAATGAAACTTCACCAATAATTTCACACATTTGCCCGTTGGCTACTGTGCAATGTCTACTTCCGTTGGTTTCGAGTTTGCATATCGTGCTGAGTCCCTCCCAACCAGGACCGCCTAAAACAGTTTTTGAAGCTCCACTGTCTAATAAACCTAGAAATGTCATACCAAATATCTCTACCGTAAGGTACGGGCGCTCATCACCCTTGGCATGCGCCAGGATATAATTCAGCAATATTCTACTTTCAAAGTCACAAGTGGCCTCGGTATCTAAAGAATCTGGCGTGTCAGACAGTTGGCCTACTGTCTCGCCGCATTCGCGTTTTTTGCCCTGCAATTTGGACAAGTTGCTGCTGTGACGTTGTCATTCCCACACTTGAAACAGAACAAGCGTTTCTCTTCCTTGCAGCTCTTGAATCTATGTCCCGTCTGTTTACAGTTCCAACACCTAGGGCCCTGAGCGATATTAACGTTGGTCGTGGACAGTGAGTTTACCTCTGGAGATATGCAATAAGCAACAGCTGAAGGACTTTCCGTAACGACGGATAAACGACCAGTCTCGATTCGGGGTTTGTGGTAAGCAAGATCAGGTTCAAGAAGCCACCTATAGTTTGTTGGAGGTGGTGTAAACCCTTGCACCCTTGTCGTCGTTTCCTCAACTGCACGTGCTAGCTGAGTAAGTTCTGAGATACTGCGAATCGTATGCAGAGCCAAGTGAGACTGAATATGAGGAAGTAGATTCCGCCGAATCATTTGAACCCTTGTAGCCTCATTGGGCTTGTTAGGTCCCAACTTGTTGAACAAGTTTTCCATCGCTGCCACAAACATAACAACCCTCTCTAGAGAACCTTGTGTTCGTTTCCTAATCTCCTCCCAGAGATCAACCTCATAGCCATATGGAAGAAAGTCCTGTTTCAATTTCAAAGCAAGTTCATCCCACGTACTGAAATTTTGAGTCCGTAACCAATATAATGCATCTTTGGTAAACAACTCGGTAGCCGATCTCAACAGGTGTTCCTTCGAAACTCTCCTGGATACTCGTAACTCTTCAATTCTTTCCAAAAAATTGGTAACACTGGTATGACCATCAAATTGAATTCTCCACCGCGAAACATCACCACCTTGAGAAAATGAATCTCCACGTCCACCGAAATGATCTAAGCAATAAGGATAAATCCCTGGATGACCAACATATCTGCTGCCATCAACAGCCTTCACCGAATCTGAACTCCTAACTCGACTAACAGGATCACCCAAAGTCAATCCACCCAGTCCAAGGTCGTCCAAGACTGCAGACTGTCTTGTTTGCGTAGCTATACGACTGCTGTCCGTCGGTAAGCTGCCTGCGGGTGCTTCCCCAGCTAAGTCACCAACAAATCTTCCACCCCCTGTACGCGAGGATTCAGCACGAACCTCCCCTGTAATTGCTTCAGGAATCAAAGGGTTAGGATCATCCAGAAGGGAACCCTCTACAACATTTGGTTCATCAAAGACACAAGCAGTATGCTTTGTGCCACCCTGTATTCCAACATCATACACAGAACTGACAGAATCGAACAGCTGCACCACTTTACAAAGAAGCGATTGTTTGGCCTCATTCTGCTGATCGTTACCAAGTGGTAGTCTTCGCAAACGTCCTTGAATATGTGATAACCTTGAAGTAATTCGTTTGTATTCGTTAACCCTATTGCCATTATCAAAATTCTGTACATCATTCTCAAGTCTACCTAATTTCGCTGTACAAATGTTAATTTCATCATCAAAGTCTAAATCTAGAGTCTCATTGACCAATGACATTAAGCCATCTCGTTCACCCCTAATAGCTCCTCTCAAAAGAGCACGGTTTTCATCCATGTTCTTCTGAGCAGTTAAACCTCTAACTTTTAATTCATAAATCAATTCCTCCGCCAATAGACGATTTACCTCCATTTTTGGTATCCCTGTCTATAGATGAATCCTGAAAAAAAAAAAAGTCCAAACTCCTCCCCCACCAAAGAGAGAAACCTGTGAGGAAAGCAAAAAAAAAACTCAATGCCGCAAAAAAAAAATGTATCTACATACACAGAACTTGCCTACTTGCAGACCAACAATCTGTCCCAAAAGACAACCAATGAAAACTTCTTAAAAGTCCAAAACTTCCTGCACGTGCGGCAACACAATCGGAAAACGCAAAAAAACGCCACAGGGTTTTTTCCTCTTCAACTAGAACCTAAAGTACCTATGATATGGTACCTAAACCAATATGTTCTAAATATCATACAACGCCCATCACTATCTGTAATAGGTATGTTAATTCACCCACAAAGAACAAAAATGTAATGTCCCATCTCTAGCACTACATCACTATTAATTTGTAACCAATATGGTGATTTAACTACAATGAAAAAGAAAAGTAATGTCCCAACATTAGCAATAAATATCACTGGTTCTAACAGGTATGGTGATTGACTCACAGTGAACAAATTTAATGTCAAATAGTAAGTTGTAAATAAATTTTATCACATCGGAAAATGAAATTCCACCGTAACCTATCCACGTTGAGGCGCCAATTTGTTACATGACACGTAGGGTGCCAAATTGTTAGCAAGAAGGGGGGAGACGGTAACTTGTCTCTTATGTTGGGTGTTGGGACATTTAAATGGAAATGCTAGGTTTTATCTCAAAGTATAATATCGTACCAAAAATATCACATAGTATAGTCAAACACATAATATAGTCAAACCCGTGACTGTACTTTTCACACCTAGAAGTACCTAAAAGTATAATAAAGTACCAAGAATATCACACAATATAGTCACACCTGTGATTGTACTTGTCACACTTTGAAGTACCTGTGTTATCTTTACTCATGGGGGGCCCACCAGAATTAAGATTTACAACTATGAGTTATTTAAAGTTAAGAATAGTGGTACAACTTCATGTAGTATCTATCATAGTTCTAAATGGTACAAAATGTGGAATGTATGCTCATGCTATAAATGATATGGTGAAATAAAGCAAGAGTGATAGTTTGCTACTATATAAGGCCTAAGGTGCTCCAAAGGTGGATACACTCCTGAACAGGGTAGGTAAATGATACGATGTTAAACTTAATTAAAACTGAACTAATAAAATTATCTCTTCTAGGGCCATCATGAAGACTACGTCCTGGAAGGTGTCTTAAAAGCTAAGCTCCCACCTGATACTCCGTAAATGCAGTACCCACAGTACCACAAGTATACCAGCTCCAGGCGGTGAGGGTGTTGTAATGTCCATCCGGTACAAAGGGCTCGACATCCTAGTACAATACGCTAAGGGCTGTCTAAATATTCTTGACACTAAAGACGTAGGAAGAGCGATGAGCGTGCCAGATTTAGGTGGATGGAAGAAGATAAGATGGTAAGAAGATGATACGATGTAAAGATACGGTGTAAAGATGTAAAGAGGCCTGCAAAGAAACAAAACATATGCCTTAGTACTTAAAAAGGGCACAAAGACTGCGCGGTCGGCCACGAAGCACGTGGACGTCCAGGTTACGTACCTTGATGGAGGGTGCCTCTCAAGTGAAGGTGAGTTGCCAATGCCCAGAATTCGTGATCCTGGATCCCTTCGCGGCTAGTGAACCCGAATCGGACAATTGGGAACCTGGTTGTGACGAACCTTTAAATCCGCTTCAGCGTGGTTTCCACAAGTTCGCCAGGTAACCTTTCACCTTGAAGAAAACTGGCCAAATGCGCGGTTCTCCCAGAAACTTCCAACGACGTCCAACGTCAGTCGTCACATCAAAAACGTCAAAGTGTCAACCACACTTCTGCTCAGATAAATTCTGTTCTTCCAGAATCAGAAATTTCTACCGACTTCCATCGTCAGTCGTCCCATCACAAACGTCAAAGTGTCAACCACACTTCTGTTCACACCTATTCTGTGCTGACCGTCGAGCGAATGTCAACCTCTAACCACACTTTTGATATGTAAACAAAACGCTGCGAATGTATAACTTTCGAACGAGATTGAGGTCTGATAACTCATCGGAATCAACTACAAAATGTACTAATTTCCCATATAATTTCAGGTACTACAGTGGCCATGGGGCACCAGTGGCTGAACAGGACCAAACCACCAAAATAGTTGAAACTGTGATTTGTACCATAGCCCTAGGCACACTATGTCAGCTTCTGACCTGAATAAAGAGGAATACAGAACCTTTAGTACGCCCTTTATTCTGCTAGTTATAGTAAGAAGTAGGCTCCGTCACACATAAGCTGAGGTAAATTAAGCATAAGATGAGTCAAGATAGGTAAACACAAGGTAAGATACTTTTGACCCGTAACACCACACATAATGATGATACCATTTTATTATTTTCCCATTGCATGAAGCTATAGTTTGAAATCCCTTGCAACCAAATCATCGCCCAGCCGCCCGCAAAAAACAACCAACACAAAAACCTCTCGTAAATAGTTTCTTGCGTCTCCCTCCTTAGAAGCTAAGACGCCACATTTTTTTTTCTGCATGCTTCAACTAAACGATGCGAAATGATCAGGAGCCTCCAAACCATCTAGAAACAAAGTTTGAGCTGTGTTTTTATATTTTTAGTTTTTGATTATTGCTGCGCCGCCACTGACGATTTTTCAAAGACAGACGCGTTTTCCATTCTCGCCGCGGCACTAAATTTGGTGTCAAAATTTCATTAAAATCAATTCAATAATTTTCGCTTTACGCAAAATACATAGAACAAAATAAAGCAAAACTCGTATGTATACATCACAAAATTGGTTTCTGTAATAGGCAAGCCAATATTCAGATGGACCTAAAAAAGTGTAATATGCCGCTACGTATTTTTTTCAACAGGTTAATGGACAAACTATTATGAATACAACAAATTTTTTCAGTTTTACAACCCCCCACCCCCCAACCGCCCCAATTTCACCCTCACCCAAAAAAGTAGCAAATGATCAGGAACCCCTAAAACGCCTAAAAACAAAGTTTGAGATGTTTTTATATTTTTAGTTTTTTTATTATTGCTGCGCCGCCACTGAAATGATTTTTTCCAAAACATACGCGTTTTCTATCCTCGCCGCGGTAGTAATACTGTGTCAAAATTTCATTAAAATCAATTCAATAATTTTTGCGATACGCAATAGAATAATATATCGATCTAAAACGACACTCGTATGTATCCACCACAAATTCTAAGTCCCTTGGTTTCTGTAATCGGCAAGGCAATGTTCGGATGGACCTAAAAAAGTGTATTATGCTGCTAGGACTTTCTCTCTCAGGTCAGTAGACAGCCCAATATGAGTACAATAAATTTTTCAGATTTACAACCCCCACCTTCCCAACCACCCGAATTTCACCCCCACCTAAAAAAAAAAATAGAATATGATCAGGAACCCCTAAAGCGCCTAAAAACGAAGTTTGAGATGTTTTCATATTTTTTGTTTTTTTAATATTGCCGCGCCGCCACTGAGACGATTCCTAAACATCAGACGCGTTTTCCTTCCTCGCCAAAGTAGTAATACTGTGCCGAAATTTCATTAACATCACTTCAGTAATTTCAACATTATAAAATACAGAACGATCTAAAGTAATACTCGTATGTATACATCGGAAAATTCTCAAAGTCCTTTGGTTCCTGTAATACAAAAGGCAATGTTCCGAAGGACCTAAAAAAGTGTATTATAGCGCTAGGTCTTTCTCTCTCAGGTCAGTAGATAGCCTATTATGAGTTTTTTTCAGCTTTACAACCCCCTACCCCCCAACAACCCCAATTTCACCCCCACCAAAAAAAAAGTAGAAAATGATCAGGAACCCCTAAAACACCTAAAAACGAAGTTTGAGGCTTATTTGAAATTTTTCGTTTTTTGCTAATTACTCCGCCGCCCATGCACCGATTTTCAAAATTGTAGCAACATGACCTACTACGACCCTACACCATATCACCACCGAAATTTCATCAAAATCTATGTAGCGGTTACTGAGATTAGGAGGCTAGAAAAACGCCAACAGACAGACAGACCGACAGACAGACCGACAGACAGACCGACAGACAGACCGACAGACAGACCGACAGACAGACCGACAGACAGACCGACAGACAGACCGACAGACAGACCGACGGAAATGAGTGACGTGGATTTTCGTGATGTAGGCATCATAAAACGCCCAAAAAGTGTATTATCTCAAAATCGAAAATTTTCGCGATCACAATACTCCTCTCACCTATCGGTGTGGGAAGTAAAAGGAAATAAAAACTGCGATCTGTTATAGAATTGCAAGTAGCACTGAAATTGACTTAATGTCCAGTGCAACAATCATTCATCACCATATGTCAGATAGGTGGCATCTAAATAAAATCTATGTAAAAATAGGAAACGTTATTATAGGTCATTATAGTACTGATCGTGATATAGAACAATTAACGCCTGTTTTTTTCTTTTTGATATCTTTATTTGTGTATTAAGATGTCAAAGTTTGCCGGATACATTGTATATTGCGAAAATTGCGGCAGTCACACAACCATAAAATATATACATTATTCCTTAGTATCATTTGTTTCCAATAGCATATAATTGGTAATCACGGACGGATACTTTTATTCCACAAATTATATGTTTTGGAAATACCTAGATAATAGGTTTGATGATGCAACTATAATTAAATATATACCTACGCAGTTTATACTACTCGCAAGTATAATCAAGTGTCACTTATGTGGGTGCCGAGTCATGCTGGAGTTGATGGCAATGAAATGGCGGACGCGCTCGCGTCCTGAGCCGGCTGTTGGGCTGGCAGCAGGTACCATTACAAGGAAAATAGAGATGCAGTTGCAAAAACAGCATCTTACGAGGTGGAAAGAATCTCTGGATATCTCCGCCAAGCTAGAGAAATTTTTTCAGAATCTCTGACCAAAGTAGGGCAGTTCTGTCTCTCACTGGACAGAAGTTGGCTTAGGCTACTTGTCGGCCTGCTATCTGGCCATAACACCTTCAAACGTCACTTTTACGTGATGGGGGTGGCAAGTGTCCCGAAGTGCACACGCTGTGGCGAGGAGAAATAGTCCTCGGCACACATTATATGTCGTTATGAAGCCCTTGGGTACCAAAGGCAAACCATACTAATTTCAAGGGCTCTTGAACCTAAGGATATAAGATGTGCAGGACCGAAGGCCATCCTCATCTTTGTGATGAGGGCTGGACTTGGGAACTAGGGTAAGGAGAGGTGGTTCTGACCACCAGAAAGCCTCTCTCCCTCCTTCATTCATTCCATTCATTCATTCATTCATTCACGGAGGAAGTATGCCTTCATGAAATCTGCTTTTCTACTGACCGGTAACTAGCGTTCTCTATGGTCTAACCCAGGGGTTCGCAATCTTTTTTAACCCGTAGCGCACTTTCAAGTTTGGCATTTTGTCACGGCGCCCTACCTTAGACAGCTATTTTAAATAGATACTGTCGAAACAAATAGGTATCTACAATAATAGTAGACACAAAAATAAAAACTTCCTCAATAGGAAATGAAGTGTATTTTATTATATTTATAAGAATTCAGAATTGAAACAGAAAACAAAAAGAAAGACTCAAGAAAAACAAAAATAAAATACGACAGTCAAATGAATGTGACGATTGAGCTTGGTGATCTCCGCATAGTTTTTCAAACGATTACAGCTACGGCTAAAAATCCAGCTTCATATAAATATGACGTTGCGAACGGAATAAAAATTCTTAAAGCTTTTGGAGTCAGGTTTGGATATTAATTTTGAATCGATAAGCAAAACTCCACCAAATCGGATTTGGAGAATTTTGGCGGAGCTTGCGTATGAAAGGGATCTTGGATCCACGCAAATTTTTCGACATCATCATCTGCAAAGTATTTCGAAAACCATTCAGTGAGCCTCCATAAGTGTTCCGTGAAAAGGGCCATCAGGTCTTGTGAGACAACCAGTTCATTGGATCCCGCATATTTATACAATTGTGGAAAGCAATCTTGACCGCCTCCTTCATTCGTCTTTGTTATCCAAACTTGTAGTTTCTTCCTGAACGTTGTAATCTTCTCCAGTAGTTTCAAAGTGTAGCGAGCGTCATAATAGGTATTATTGCTTTTCAGGCACCCACAAATATTTGTGCTTTAGACTTAGAAGATCGACTCACGGCGCCCCTGCTTACTTTCTACGGCGCACCAGGGCGCCGCGGCGCACAGGGAAGGAACCCCTGGTCTAACCAACAAGAAAGTCGGCACCGGTATTCGGCGCCGACAATAAGCGCTGATTGACCTGCTTCCTCTGTTTGGTTAACCTTAGCCTGGTGATTCGCCTTCTCGTTGTTTCGTACACCCACAATAGGGTCACATTCTTGAGGCGTGCTAGTTTCAGAACGGCGAGGGTTAAAATACTAGATTTAATTTGAGTTTTCCGGCGGAGCTTCTGAGGATTCTTTTTTAAGTATGAATTTGATATTCATGAATCTTTTTAGTTTCAATTTATTTTGTTGAATATCGATGAAGGTGGAAGGCAGAGGTTTGCCTCTATTTGCAGCCACCTCCTTGTAGTGATGGTCCACATGTGGACTAGCTGAGAAGGTCATAGTAAATGAGCAGCCCGATCTACCAGCGACCTTAATTCAACTCAATTCCACTTTCGGTTTGACTAAAAGTGAGAACAGCTTAACTATTTTAAATCGAACGCCCTATATATTTTTCTTCTGAAGCTCGAAAGCATTTTCACAATCATGTAGTGTTTTTTCTAGATTTATCCTGTAGTTATATCCCAGCAAAGATTCACTGCGTCATCAATCATAATTATGCAACTGCACTATTAAGCTTCTAGTAGTATCTAGCCTGTAAATCCAAAGAATAATATTCCACGGAGAACATGCGTTTTCACGAAATGGCGAAACACCATTCTTTCACGCATGAACTACCTACTTCCGCTACTTCCAACATGTACACAAACATACAATTTTTAAATTTGTATCAGAAAATTGAGAAAAAAGTATGAAATTTTATTACAGAGTTCCAAATTTGATGTTGAAAATGATCCTTTTTCTACACAAAAAATCATGCGCTGCTGTATCTCCGGATGCCTGCCACCGCGCATTGCGTTGGGATCTCGCAATGTGGAACTAAACTTTATATGCGTGGAGATAATTTTGTATTCGATTCCGTGTTATGAGCTGTGTCATTAGAAACGAATTTCACTACAGTTTCTCAAACGTTTTCTGAATATACAAAACGAATAAAGACGTATGACGATCAAGAAACATGGATGTCAAAATTTTTCAATTTATTATATACCTACCTTGAACACACATGTCCAGATATTTCATGCCCATCAAATTTTCGTAGGTTATATCACCATCTTTAGCCATAGCGGCCTTTATTTCCTCTCTCAAGGTATTTTGATATTTCGGACGCTTACACAGCTCGTACAATGTGTATGATATCGTAGAGCTGGTCGTTTCAAAGCCCGCTACGAAAAATTGGAATGCCTGCGCTGTCGCTTCGGTTGTCTCTGGAAAAATGAAGTTAAGATTATCGACTGAGCACTACCCACACAAAAGGACCTAGGTATAACCAATATACAGGGTGACTCAAGCTCAACACCTCGGCACTCTTCTCACATGTGGGTGTATGTATGTCGGGTTGGAGTACATATAAAAAATAATCACTTTTGTACAGTAGTCTAATAAAAGCGGACATATAAAAGTTATATTTCTTTAAATGGAATATAATTATGTGGAATGTATATTATTGCATATTTTGATTGCTCGGTAAATTCTAGTTTGAATTTATGTACAACTCAAATAACCATTTTTGGTATAAGTATTACGTATAAAAGGTTGTGACTGCCATATCACTAAGCATGAAATGCGCTAGCTTGGGTTGGATAATCAAATTTTGATTACTTTGAAACTTTGAGGAATCAGTAGATTAATTGACGAAACTTCAATCTGAGATAACTTCATTTTTTTCAGAAGGGAATGCCTAATTTTTTTATACAATCGAATGTTACATTTAGTAATAATATCATCTCTGATAGTTATCATTAAATTACAAATTTTCAATCAAATCGGTGTTTTTCAATCTCCCTACGCAATCTTGCAGGCCATTGAATATATAAACAAATTTCTGTTCAGATGGAAGAAAACAACTCACTAAGCAGAAAGATACAGACGAACTAGAGTATAGAGACAAGATTATAAGAAATCCTTACAACAAATCAAAGAGAAGCTGAAGTACTACAGTAATGTTTTCACATCCTAATATCTACTGCAATCTACTAGAGATTGGCAATTTCCAAAACCATTGAGAATTTTGAAATGATAATAGAATGCTAGCGAATGTTGCTGGCAGTTTAATATATCTTCAGAATAAAATTTCACATTATCTAAGAGTGAGACAATTCACCTATTCTGTAACATACATCTTTCCCGAAAGATGCACTAAAGTATTAATTTTTGTTGCCGTCTGTTGTTAATGGATATCATTCGCATAGGTACAGAAAGTGCTATGATTTTTATTATCTTTAACCATTAACCGATGTATTAACTGAACTCATATATGTACATACCTATAGTGTCTCAAAATTTAAAAAGAACCCTGTTATTAAGCTGACTTTTACTATAATCAGAGATGCTATGTTACATAGTACGTAATATGGATTGGTAAATATTATTTATTATTGCAATCAGTCTAAAACATGAATGAACTAAGTCAATTCTTTCTCAACAATTGTATTATCAAGGGTATAAGTACCATGTGGCAGAATAGGCTTGTTAAAAACATTATAAACCCATTGAAGTCAATGAACGATTGTAATTGTTCTAGATGTTACCAAGATTAAATATTTTCAGGTCAACTGAAAGTCACCATACATAGAAAATGAGATGTTCCACAAATCACCTCATCTACGGTATGGGAAGTAAAAAATATAAGTACGGTAGTAAGTATTAATTTGTGCAAAAATATGTCTCAATAACTTTTTTTTGCAAAAATCTTTCTCCATGTTTCGTCTAACAGCATGGCTTCAAGAAACTAATTGTAAAGAATACTGTTCTCTGAATTTTTTATTTCGATAATTTTATTTTAAAAATATACCGTTTTGGGAAAACGTGCCTTTCTATTCGCTCCAAGATCAACGAAGGAACAATAATATTCATTCACCTTAAATAAAGACTGCTAGGTAACAGACAAGTAGATATAAAGGCTGTTCATTTCAAAACTTCCTACCACGGATTTATCGAAGATCACTGATTAAAAGAGAAAACGCCGAGACACGTCAAAAGATTTGTCAAGGGGGACAGCTTTTCAAACAAAAACTACTTTATCCTCTTGTACCCTCTGCATCCCAGGGCTATCCCCTTCAAGATTTTAAATGAGGAGATGTATCGAATAATAGCTTGTGTCAAAGGCATTTCGAAGTCCTTTATTATGACGGTTGATTTTTTAATATCGGTTGATTCGTTAGGTAAATAATATACGCGATGTTCAAATTCCTGACGGACAGTTGCAAAAAGATGTGGGATATCATGGCAGCTATCGATAATGCGTTGACAAGGGTCATCCAAACTTTCAGGTTGGAGAGTAAACAAATAGATTTTTAAACTTTCTTCAAAAGCATGAGGATTTCCATTGCTCCAATATCTGCAGTTATGCTAATATTTAATATTTGTCCACAAAATTCAACTCGCTGATCGAAGTTATCTTCGGTAAACTCACTGCACAATTTCCATTTTTAATGGATAATATTCATGGAGTTTAGTAACTATGTGTATAGAGCCAAAGAAAATGTCACTCGCGTCTACAATTTTGCATAATGAAGTAATAGGATTTATGCCAAAATGGCCTAAAAGTTCAACCTGAGCGTCTTTATCCAAATCTCTTCATTTTTTATTTGCAACAGATCCAGTTTCAGTAAATTTCGTTATAAGGCCCAAAACATTCCTATGCGATTTTTTTGCCGATTACATTGATTTTGGGCACAATAAATTGGAATCGTCCCCATTGTTTCTGAATTTGAACATCGCCCATATCCTTTTGAACAGTCATTGCAATAAAAGTGATATTTTCGCATGCTTTTATTTTCTATCTGAACAACTCAATTAAGATACATAAAGATTTTTATAATTTTCTCGAAAACAAATCGACCGAATAATAAAAAATCAAACTTTAAAATAAAGGACTTCGACACACCTTTGAAACTGCATAATATAATTTCGGAGCCATTATAGAAACATAAATAATACTTCAACTATATTTGGCCTAACTATGTTTAATGACCATATTCTATGTTTACCATTATGTAGAGTTCAGGTTTCACAGGAGTGAAATTAAGTTTCTTCCTGCGCAATTAACCATTAGCAAAAGACATCATAAAATTACTACCGCACAAGATGATTTTTTGACTCATTGTACAGTATAGAAATACAGACAAAACCATGGCAGCACTAATACGTAACTGTTAGTTAATCATACATGTGATGCTTACCAAAAGCGAATTTTTCTCTGAAATCTTGATTTTTCTTCAGGTCTATCAGCAAATCCAGAAAATCATTTCCTTTGATGTTCGTTTTTTCTCTGTGTGTCATAACGCTTGAAAAAGCGTCAACCAAATAATCAGATACTTCTCTCTCGAAAAAGTCGAGACGGAGCCACGTCACCCAATGTGGACGGAAAAAATAAGCGGTTTGTATCTGCAGAAAATTATTTAATACGTTAAACTTCATGAACTGCACTATTCAACTATCTGACAATTAATACCATATATCGGTTAATGTTACAAATATTTCTGGTCATAGATCAATGAAGTAGTACATTGAGTCAATGACCGAACAAAATTCAATAACGCTTGAAAAAATATTCAACATCAACAAACTTGATTAAATTAGAGTTGGTTAGTATGGTTAGTAAGCGTGTGCTTTATCTTTGTAAAAATTAATATTTCGTCTCAAATCCATAAAGGTCAGAAATAAAAGGTTTATAGGCATTCGTTGTTTGAATGAGCGCTAAACGTTAATGCAGTATTTAATAATAATCATTAATTGATGTAGTTTTAACACCCTTTTATTAGCTTCACCTGGATGTTTGTATGTTTGTTTGAAACCGACCCTTTTTGTTTTTTTTATGGTCGGCCTTCCGCAAAGGCTGAAAGCCTATGGCGCTGTAGAAGCGCTGCGAGAGGATAAGTATCGGTTCACGTTAGATTTGAAACGCTGCAGGTTGTAGCCGTCGGGAAACAAATTCCCCGGCAGCTGATTCCACAGCGTCGAAGTTCTCCAAAAGAAGGAATGCTGGGGGAGACTGGTTCGGGGAGTAAGGACCTCGACCTGGTAAGGATGAGCTCGCAGAGCTTCTCTAGTGTTCCTGGTTCGGACGGCCTGTGGTGTTATTATCTGAGAGAGCTCACCCGAACATCTTCCGTGATAGAATCTGTAAAACAGGGATAGGTCAGCCACCCTCCTTCGATGTTCCAGGCTGTGGAGGTCCTTTGTGAGGTTAGGCGTATCGATTAGCATAATCG
Source organism: Callosobruchus maculatus (assembly GCA_951848785.1). Classification (NCBI taxonomy): domain Eukaryota; kingdom Metazoa; phylum Arthropoda; class Insecta; order Coleoptera; family Chrysomelidae; genus Callosobruchus; species Callosobruchus maculatus. Next base: position 486,457 of record CATOUR010000186.1, read on the forward strand.
CTCTTTTCTGGATAATGTCCAGAAGCTTTAGAGAGTGCTTCGGAGCGCATCCCCACACATGGGAGCAATACTCCAGCGATGGTCGGATCTGTGCCTTGTAGAGCAGCAGCAGTTGCTCTGGTGTATACAACTTCCTACAGCGGAACAAAACTCCAAGCTTCTGGGATGCCGTTTTCTCAATACTGACGACGTGGTCATGCCAGGACATATTATTGTTGATATTGATTCCCAAAAGCTTGATGGCTCATTTTAAACGAACAGATTTAATTCAAGCTTTGTTAAATTATCAATAACTGGTGCAATTGAATAACCTAAGAGTGAACTTTATTTCAATAATCGATATAATGGTGAAAAACAACCCTTTTTAGAAATGGTGAATGAGTTACATCGATTTATCGCCAATATTAATGATCCTCGTCAGGGCAGGATAACTATGTTTATGAAAAGATTCAATTTAAACTTTGTGCACTTATCAAGGAACAATTTATTTAGGTTGTCTCGTCATGAACTGAATGGTAAAAAATAAATATGGTGTAAAAAACTAAAAAAAAAAAACACGCTTTCATAGCACTAATCAGTGAAAATTAATGCTTCATATAAGATGAAAATAATAATGAAGGAAATATACTAATTCCTCTATATACGAAAGATATGGCACAAAGCGCCCCACGTTTTTTTCACAGTAATACTAGTATTTATCGTTCATAATTATTTTCAGCTTATATTAAGAATTGTTTTTCACTTGAGAGAGCCATATAAAAGCGTGTTCATTAGTTTTGTAAAACTATATTTATATTTTTTTTTGTGTTTCTCAGCATCGACTACGGAAGTCATTAGCTGTAGAAGTTCTATATATCATAAATTATTATTAGGAGCACTTACATTGGTTATTGCAATTATATACATTATATTTTCCAAAATATACCCACACGTTTAAGGAAAGCAGGCAGTTTCTCTATTTGTTTGTGGTCTGTTAAGCATTCCTGCATTGTACCATGTGGACTGTATTCTCCTTGGTAAATTAGATATATTGGACATTCAGAGAGATGACGAATAGTGAATGTTTCCAGACACTGGGTGCATGTAGGTGGGTCCTTTCAGGATAATAGGTATGCATGAGATATTGCTGTGTACCACTCTTAGTCGATGCAGACGAATTGCCTCACATCCTTTCAAGGATGTTGGTGCTTTCCATGCGGTTATATTAGGCTTAATATACTTAAGCTGGGTACTGCTAGTATTCCAGTTGTTTTGTCATGTTTCATGCATACAATTTTTGTATAAGTTGCTTCCGTTCGGTAAGCTTGATTTGCTCCACATAAAATGTTGTAAGTCTGGGTGCCTATTTAGCAGTATGGTCTGCAATCTCATTGCCTGATATACCTATGTGACCAGGCGCCCATATAAAGGTAACTCTTTGGCTTTGTGGGTGTCAATGCACATTCTCGTCAATGGATCATCGCTGTTTCGATTTTGTAGGACTGTCAATGAAGAAAGGGAGTCGCTGACTGTTAAATATGATTTGTCGCTCGACATATCACAATACCTCAAGGCTTGCCAAATAGCATATTGCTCGGCAGAGAAAATGGTGGCATACGGTGATATGGACCAGGAGTGCCCTACTCCCTCAGTTACTATCGAACAGCCAAATCCATTTTCTGTTTTAGAGCCATCGGTATGTATAACCTTCACGTCTCTGTATGCTGTAATGATTTCAGTGAACATAGATCTTATCTGTTCATGAGGTACATCGCGTTTGGATAAGGTTGTTAAATCTGTCCGAACTTCGACATCAGACAAGAGCCATGGTGGTAATTCACTCAGTTGAGTTGGAAACACAGGGGTTTCAGGGATATGCATTTCGTGTGCAAGTTCCACTGCTCGAACTGATAATAGCCTGGTAATAGATGGCTTAGATGTATATGTTCTATCATAGTTATCTAGAAGCTTTTTGTTGCGATGCTGAGAGGCAGACCTTATGCGTGATGCATGGGACATCACAAGCTTGTTTCGTCGGAGCTGCAAGAGTTCAATGCTTGACTCGCAGTACAGACTAGCAACCGGAGTAGTGGGAAAGGCACCCAGGGAGTATCTTAGTCCTAAATGGTAGACACGATCAATTTTTTTTAGTAAGGAGGACCTAGCAGATCCATAGGCTTCGCAGCCGTAATCAATACGTGACAACACGATAGTTTTATAAATTTTTAATATCATTTCAGTTTCTGCTCCCCACCGAGTAGAACTTAAACATTTTATAATATACAGTGCACTCCTACACTTGCCTATCCTGTAGTCGAGATGATCGCGCCAAGTAAGTCGTGAATCGAATATTAATCCAAGAAATTTTATGGATGGTTCGCAAGAGATCTGATCACCATTTATGAAGAGCTGAGGATGACAATGAGGCTTTCGCTAAATAATATCTGAAATATTGAGTCACAAATCTTACGCAAACCACTTAATTATTATTACTACTCTTACTATATCATTACTTCAAACAGTTGTGTAACTAAGTCAGTCTATTTAATTAATTATTTACTAACATCAAATAAAACTGGGAATATAACCGTTTTTGGGTATTAGAATTATTACTAAAATGCTTACAATTCCGTTTCTCCAATTGAAGTCAAAAATTCTTCTGCCACACTTTCTAAAAGCCGAATTTTCATCTTCAAAACAGTGAGAATTGAGTCCAAATGCACACCTGGCAATGGCATCAGTTGAAAACTTAGCGCATACTTCTTTCATTTCAAGATCCCCGAGGTTTTTTCCTAGGTAGCGATTCAAATCCTTACTTATCTGAAATTATATTTGAAGTTTGTGCTATCACCTGGAAAAATTCATATCCATTTCATTCTATTCTATAAAAAAAACTTCAGCATCCAATTATGCTAAACTTAGAATTATACACTCTGCTATGACTGCCGTCAAGGTGAATAACTACGTTCTACTAATCAAGGTGCTACCAGAAAATGCCGGAAAAAGAACTGACTGCCAGTGAGATACGAACCGGCGCCTTCGGAATTCTATCTCGCTGGTAGGCGGTTCTTTTACCGGCATTTTCTGGTAGCACTTTAATTTGAGAGCCAGGCATGCGGGCAATAGCTTGAAAAATGGTATTACATACATTCTACTAGTCAGAGACCGAGGTGGTTAGATATATACAAGTTAGTTGATAACGACACCCTTCAAAGTGTTGTAGGCGACAATATTAGTAATCGGTGTATTAGTCGAAAGTGGACCGTACCCAACAAATTTAATTTTTTTATAGTGCTATAACTTTAGAACTTATTAAAAGGAAACATAATTATCTATGCAACCAAGTTTTATTAATTAATTTACAATTTAATGGTATGCTGAACCAGGAGAGTACTGTTTTGGATGACTTTTCACCTCTCTAACAACCTTTTAAAAAAATATGATCCCTAACCGTCCTGTATAGGATACTTAAGGTGAACGGAGATCAGAGCACGAAAGTCTAAGAATTCATACAGGGTGCCTATTCTGTATTAGAATATAGTATATACCTATATCTCAGTAAATAATTATTGCATAAAATTGTTTTTATACAAATGTTGTTTAATATTCTATTTTCAATAATACGTTAGATTTCTATTGTTTTTATTTCAGAAAACAAATGAGTATCGAAAAACAATTGATTTTCTTGAATAGTAGTGAACCCTTTCAAAAGACTCGCTTTTAAATTATACAGGGTGGGCCAATAGTGCGTGGACGGAAGATTGTGGGCTTACTAAAAAATATTTCAAAAATCTGTCACTTGATCATGGTAGGGACCTATGAGGACTATAACGTAAAAATATGTTCACTTAAATTTTGACGTTTATACAGGGTGATTCATATCAAACTTATATTTTTTTGAATAGAACCTCCTATATATTATTGCATATTTGGATTTCTTGGTCAATTCTAGTGTGACTTTATGTATCACATAATATGGAACTTTAACCGAATCGTTTAGGCCAAATCACCATTTTTGGTATAAGTAGGTATCAGAAAAAAATTGAATATCGCTGCGACTATAAAATCTAGAAGGCCATGGCTTTGCAGTACGACTAAGCATGATATGCGTCACCTTAGGTCAGTCAGCTAAATTTGAATTCTTTTTGTACTCAAAGAAATCAGTAGATTAATTAAGGAAACTTCAATCACAGATAACTTTATTTTTTCAAATGGGATAGCCTATTTTGGTTTATAGAATCAAATGTAAAATTTTATGATCTTTCTAGCGATTCTCGATATCAATCTTTTTTGGTTTTCATTTTATTTCAAATTTTCAGTCAAATCGGTGTTTTTCAATTTTCCTGCGTGCAAGCAACCTAGCAGGCCATGAAAAATAAACAAAAGCCCGGTGATATGGAAGAAACCGACTAACTTAGTAGAAAGATGCAAACTAACTAGGGTAGCGAGGCAGGATTATGAAAATTGCTTACAACATATTAGCCCTAACCAGAAACAATAACGGTAACAAGAACGCTCGTTTTCCACAGCCTACTAGCTATTAGCCAATTTCCAAAGTCAGTAAGAAAATATCTAGTCAAAGGAAAACTACTAGTGATTGTTGCTGGCTGTAGAATATCTATGTCTTCTGAACAAATTTTCACATCTAATGCTATAAAAAGTAGCCATTTCCGTAAGTCAAAGGTAATGATACCTCTGACCGGAATTCTTCAAATTCTTCAGTAGGTACTTTTACTTATTAGCAAAATCGCGCAAAATGGAACTTGAATTGCAGCCTGTTTGAGTTGTAAAACATAATTTAGTTTGTGGAAAACTACATGAAATTAACACAATTACAACATAGCATAATTAAAAAATTCTAGCAATTATTTCAATAGATGTTCAGAATGCTCCAGTTAGAGATATCTTCATTCTTGACTTAACTAAACGGAAATGACTAATTTTTTATCCCAATAAATGTGAAATTTCATTCTAAACATGTCAGACTGTAAGCAAAAATCGCTGGCAGTTTTCTTTTTGTTTGGAAATTTTTAATCGTTTTGGAAAGCTGTGAAGCTCTAGTAGACCTCAATAGCAATAGTAGGCTGTAAAAAACAAACACTTCTGTCATACTGCAGCTACTCATTGACATTAGATATCTTGCCGCTGTTGCATCCGGTTAGAGCTAATATGTTGTAAGGAATTTTCATAATCTTGCCTCGTTACTCTAGTTAGCTTGCATCTTTCTACTAAGTTAGTTGCTTTCTTCAATATTAACGGGCTTATGTTTATTTTTCATGGCCTGCAGGAAAATTGAAAAAACACCGATTTGACTGAAAATTTGAAACAAAATGAAAACCAAAAAAGATTGATATCGAGAATGCTATATCGCTAGAAAGGTAATCAAATTTTACATTTGATTCTTTAAATCAAAAAAGGCATTCCCATTTGAAAAAGTCAAGTTATCTGTGATTGAAGTTTCCTTAATTGATCTGCTGATTTCTCCAAGTACAAAAAGAATTCAAATTTAGCTGTCTGACCTAAGGTGACGCATATCATGCTTAGTCGTACTGCAAAGCCATGGCCTTCTAGGTTTTGTAGTCGCAGCGATATTCAATTTTTTTCTGATACCTACTTATACCAAAAATGGTGATTTGTGCCTAAACGGTTCGTTTAAAGTTCCATGTGTGATACATAAGGTCACACTAGAATTGACCAAGCAATCCAAATAAGCAATGATATATAAGGGGGTTCTATTCTAAATAATGTAAGTTTGATATGAATCACCCTGTATAAACGTCCAAATTTAAGTGAAATTATTTTTATGTTATAGCCCTCAGGGTTCCCTACTATGATCAAGTGACATATTTTTGAAATATCTTTTAGTAAGCCCACAATCCTCCGTCTACGCACTAGTGGCCCACCCTATATAACATGTCATTACTTCAATACAAGACATTGTGAAAAAAATTAGAACTCTATACAGTTTAAAACATTAATAACACTAATCTAGTATGTATCTTGCATCACAATAAAATAAATGAGTAGGTACATTTCTTTTTAAGCTTGAAGGCAAAATGAAATTAGCAGTGTAATGATTTTCATCACAATAGGTGCTCAATACTTACGTTTTGACATATAGGTCAATAAGTTTCTGTCACATTTACTGGCTTACTAACAGATCTCGGATATCTAGATTAATGTTATTGACATAATAAACTTAATACAGTTTGTATTTTTTTAAACACTTTCTTCTATTTTGGTACGGATATGTTATGTCATTTAAAAGAGCAAAAATGTGTATCAAATGAGCCTAATGAAAAGGTACATTGCAATTTAAAACACATCATTTGTTTTTCGTTACTCATTTGTCTTCTGAATTGAAAACAACTGAACACGGCCGTATTATGGGAAATACATACAATATTAAACCATTGATTAAAGCATTTATACGGATTAAACACATCTTATATGTATAAGGAATATTTTTATACAATCATTATTTACTGAGATATATCCTATATTCCATACATAGTGGGCTCTCTCTATGGACGATGGTTGCTAGTACTATTTGCCAATACTGTTTAAAGCTGTACGTAAGGAATGATTCTGAAGATCTTTTACTTCAGCGATTAAAAACGTTTGTACTACTCTGCTCCAAATCAGTGATACATATTATAGCACAATGAAATTAATCAACAAATTTCGCTGAATAATATTTTTTCTCAATTTTTTCATCCCAGAAAACGAAAAACTAATAAGCCTGAAGTTGTTTCGTTTCCTAAAACCATGAGGCAAAATATTTCATTTACTTCAAGAGATAATAGAAATTACTGACCTCATTTATACTATGGAACATGAGCTTCAGTTTGCCAGAGGTGAAAGCTGGTGAAACTTTCGTCCTGTAAGCTTTCCATTTTGGGCTTTTTTGGAAAAACATCATGTTGGCTATTATTTGATTATGTTCCGGTGCAGCGTTTGTTCTATCCATGAAATAATTGGCATCTTTAACTAATATCTGAAACAAAAAACATACCAATTGCATAATCAGCAGGTTGGATGAATACATGCATGCGTGCTTCTCATCATACGATTCAAGGTCAGAACAGAGGTTTAGCACGGGGGGGGGGGGCGGCGGGGTACAGCTTATTGAAGGCCTGTTTTCAAAAATGTCGCGACTTTATTGCATTGACCCTAAAAGTAGCAACAAACCTCAAAGTCACGTTGTCGCGGCAACAGTTGAACTTTTTTTGTGATCCACAAAAACAAAACTATTTTTGTTTTATTTTTTTTCGCAATAATTCAAAAGTTATATCAACATAAAAATGGTTTTTTGAATCGAGTACCGAAGACACGCCGACAGCTCCCGAACCCGTGTGACGTCACTACAGTGGTCAAGATGCTCCTTAATTTGATCAACGACGATAGTAGATCCCAGATTCCTAGCCAATCGTGAAAATAGTTAACTGTAACTAGTGTATATTTGTTGCAACATAGACGATGAATGAAGTTTGCAGCTCGAGAGGAAGGTGGTTGGATTTATAACTAGCCATTGGACGTTTAGTGCACACCTGTGAAAGCTGGGGATTGAAGTGGTAAACCCATTATTCAGAAAGTGCGGTGAGGCAGCATGTTATCTTCGACTGTACTGCCCCGACTGAAAGCAGGAACTTCTATCTGAATATAGGCCAGGAGGGAAGATAGAAGAACATAGTCCAATGCATTTCAAAGCTCGCAAAGAATTTAGGATGGGACTCTGATCCTTCCGAGTGGGGGTGCACAATAAGTCATTAGGATGAGCGGTAATTATTTATTAGGGAAACTGAACCCTAACCTTCTCACTGCCAAAAAAATCAATCGCGCTATAAGATTTTCCAGGTTTTGTTATGGTTAGTTGTTGGATCACGAATGAAATGCGGTTATATTTGGTTTTGGGACTGCAGCCTCTGTCAGAGTATTAATTCGTAAGACAGCATCGTAATCATAAGACGCTGATATACATATTACTGAATCTCATATTGGATTCATCAAGAACGCAAAAGCACCTAAAACCTAAAAGCTATTCCCACAATCCAAATTAATTTCTTTTATTTTGATGAAGGCTACAAAAATGTCTGTGAAAACGGCATCTCTTTTTTATATAATATTTGTCCTCCGGTGTTTGGCCAGATGAATGGTGCACATCCATTTTTGTTCCACTTCATAAAAAAGGATCTCCAACAAATCCAGACAATTATCGCCTACTTTCGTTAATCTCTCATGCAAGCAAGGTTCTACTATATATTTTACAGTCTCGTTTGGAGGGTTTTGTTGGCTGGCAAATTTCTCAGGCGCAGGCAGGTTTCGTAAAAGGACGCGGTACGCGTGAACATATCTTAAACTTAAGACAGATTATTGAAAAAGCCAGAGAGCATTATTTTTCCGTTTTTATCTGCTTTGTGGACTATTCTAAGGCGTTTGATAACGTAAAATGGCCTAAACTGTGGGAAATCCTTATCTCCATGGGAGTCCCTTACCACTTAGTATTTCTCATACAGCAACTCTATGAGTCTAGCTCAGGTCGTGTAAGAATTGATGGTAACCTGTCTGGTCAAACAGCAACCAGAAAAGGAGTTCGTCAGGGATGCGTATTATCTCCGATGTTATTTTCAACATTTACTCTGAATTTGTGATGAGACATGTATTGGACAACTGGAATGTCGGTATAACTATTGGCGGAAGCAAAATATCTAACTTAAGATTTGCTGACGATACAACCCTTATTGCTGCTTCTCAGGAAGGAATAGCAGCTCTATTGAACGTTTTAGAGCAACACAGTGCAGCATATGGTCTTGGTATTAACTACAGCAAGACCAAGGTTATTATCGTAGATAGAGAGCATGACAATCATCGAGAAATATAATCAATAGGCCGTTGTGAGGTAGTTCAAAGTTTTGTGTACCTCGGTTTTTTGATCGACAATTCAGGTAGCTGTGCGAATGAGATTCGACGGCGCATTCAACAGGTACGGGTGGCCATGACAAAGCTTACTAAAATATGGCGTGACCATAACATCACTAAAGCTACCAAAATGTCACTGGTTCAGTCTCTTGTGTTCTCCATATTTTTGTATGCCTCGGAAACTTGGACTGTTAAAAAGGCAGATCGAGCTCGCATAGATGGTTTTGAAATGTGGACGTGGAGGAGATTGCTGAGAATTCCTTATACCGCCCATCGAACTAATGTTTGCATATTGGATGAGCTCGGTAATCCAAAGAGTCCATTGTGTCGATGAGAATGCTTACATTCTTCGGACAAATTCACAGAAGCGATAATATGGAGAAACTTGTAGTTCAGGGTCACGCCCCGAGTGGGCGGCGCCGTGGCCGTTCCCCTACACGCTGGGTGGATACGACGAAACAGTTGCTAGATATGAGTATTAAGAGCGCCACTGAACTGACAGTAAATCGCGAACGATAGCGAGCTAGAGTTCTCAAAACTATTGATAATATTCGTGTCGGCAATACTCTAGCTCCGACTTAATGCATTTTACGAGTTCACAACATGTCTGTTAAGACATTGTGACTATGATGATGACAAAAATGGCTGAAATCTTAAAGACTTATCTTCCAGCATTTATGTGGTTTTATTGATGGTCAGTAAAGTGCAGTGGAACGTAACTTGGATTTCACTTGGATTTTCCTCTTTGACATTGTAAAACAAAATCTTTCAGCATGAACTTCAATAGTTGCTACACAGCATCGGGATCCGGAGACTCTACACAATACCAAAAATGAGTGTCGTAATTAGTTTTATCTACGCAGTTGAATAACACAAGTCTTGTTGATAAAATTTCATCGAACGGAATTCCCGCTGACACCATAATTACTTGATTTGGAATTCATTACTTGATTATCATACAAGGGGTATCCACAATACATCACGGATCGTTGGTAAGGACAGCATTGCCGAAAAGTTGTTGTTACTTTTTTTTACTTCTGTGTCAACGGCATGGACTACTCTGGTCATTAGCCTCGTGTTCTGTGTATGCTTTGTTACTGTTTCCCTGCGCCAAACAAGGAACACCACTGTTAATTAGAAGCCAACGGTGAAGGCTCAGGTGGGGATTCTCGCTGAGTTTTTCTTTCTGGAAATTTATTTCTGTTTGCAAAAACCAGAAATAAATTCCCGCCTCTGACGGGGCCTTCCGGTCACGAGCCCTCGGCTCTAACCACTCAGCCATACCACCACCCAGTTGTCGTTACTATATGAATTCACGTATTTTGCTTGAAATACACATGAATTGAATTAACCGGCTAGCACTATCATTAAGTTCATATTTTTTTATGGTCAGCCTCCAGCAAAGGTTGAATGAAAGCCGGTATAAATTTGTTAATCAATGATGACAGGCTATGGCGCTGTAGAAGGGCTGCGAGAGGATAAGTATCGGTGCACGTTAGATTTGAAGCGCTGCATGTTGTAGCCGTAAGGAAACAAATTCCCCGGAAGCTCATTCCACAGTGTCGAAGCTCTCCAAAAGGAGGAATGCTGAAGGGGGCTGGTTCGGAGTAGGGACCTCGATCTGGTAAGGATGTGCTCGCAGAACCTCTCTAGTGTTCCTTGTTCGGGCGGCCTTTGGCGTTATTATCTGGGAGCTCATTCGAACATCTTCATCTAGAATCTTTAAAACAGGTGAGCTACCCTTCTTCGATGTTCCAGGCTGTAGAGGTCATATATGAGGTTAGGCGTATCGATCAGTCTAATTGCTCTCTTCTGGCTAGTATCCAGAAGCTTTAGGAAGTGCATCGGAGCGCATCCCCATACATGGGAGCAATACCCCAACAATAATCGGATCTGTGCCTTGTGGAGCAGCAGTAGTTGCTATGGTGTATATTGCTTCTTACAGCGGAACTAAACTCGAACCCCTGGGATGCCGTTTTAGCAATACTGATGACATGGCCGTGCTAGGACGTGTTATTGTTGATTTTGACCCCTAAAAGCTTGACGGAAAGTCACTCGACTATTGGCTGACCGTCCTTTTCCACAGCTGGTAAGCCAACGTGAGGCTTCTTTGCCAGTATGAGTTTTCTTTACGTTAAAGTGTACTTTATTTACTAATCCCCACAAAGAAGGGTAGCTTACCTGTTTTACGGATTCTATCACGGAAGATGTTCGAATGAACTCTTCCAGATAATGACACCAAAGGAACACTAGAGAAGCTCTGCGAGCTCATCGCTTCCAGATCGAGTTCCCTACTCCCCGAACCAGTCCCCTTCGGCATTCCTTCTTTTGGAGAGCTTCGACACTGTGGAATGAGCTGCCGGGGAATTTGTTTCCTGACCGCTACAACCTACAGCGCTTCAAATCTAATGTGCACCGACACTTATCCTCTTGCAGCGCTTCTACAGCGCCATAGCCTTTCATCCAGCATTTGCTTGAGGCTGACCATGAAAAACTATCAGCTCGCTTCTACAGCGCCATAGCCTTTCATCCAGCCTTTGCTGGAGGCTGACCATAAAAAAACTATCAGCTCAATGAGAGTGCTAGCCAGTCAAATCGATTTATGTGTATTTGAAGCAAAATTACGTGAATTCAATTAATAGTAACGACAACTTTTCGGCACTGCTGCCTTTATCAAAGATCCGCGATGCTATACTCAATATTAATTCCAAATCAAGTAATTATGGTGTCTGTGGGAATTCCGTTCGATGAAATTTTATCAACAAGTCCTTGGCTATTCAAGTGTGCAGATAAACTAATGACGACACCCATTTCTGTTATTGTGTGGAGCATTCGGATCCGGTTACTGTGCATAGCAACTATCGAAGTTCATGCTGAAAGATTTCGTTGAACTAAGTGAAATCTAAGTTACGTTCCACTGCACTTTACTGACCAACGGAAACACTTAAATGCCGAAAGATAAATTACTAAGATTTCAGCCATCTTTGTAACCTTTATCAAAATAAAAGAAACTAATTTGGAATATTGAAACAGCTTTTAAGTTTTAGGTGTTTTTGCATTCTTGAAAATTCCAATATGAGATTCAGTAATATATCAACATCTTATGATTACGATGCTGTCTTACGAATTAATAATGTGACACAGAGACTGCAATCCCTAAACCAGATATAACCGCATTTCATTCGTGATCCAAGAACTAATCATATTAAAACCTGGAAAATCTTATAGCCCGTTTAGAATTTTTGGTAGTGAGAGGGTTAGAGTTCAGTTGCGCTAATAATTGCCGCTCGGCCTTAAGGGTCTAGGGTATAGCGCGCGAAATTGAGAATTCAGGAAAAGACCTGTTCCCGTGTTAGCGAGGAGACGTGGTCGCCTGTTCCTTTTCTTTAGTGTGTGTGTCTAAGATGAGGGGAGATAAGTCCAAAAATCCAAAGATAAGGTCAAAAAGTCCAAAGGTAAGGTCCAAAGGTCACCATAAAAATGAATTTCGCATTTCCAAGCCCCTGATGTTACCTTTAAACTTACAGTAATGACTCAAAGAGCAAATTGAAGAAGAAAGCTTGCGCTTGTGCAACTATTTAGCCTTTTTTGATATCGTGTTTGGTTGTTAAATTACAGGCATTTATAGAATGTATGATTTTGCATTGCGAGTTTTTTTGCACATCAGAAAAACTTTTTTGAGAAAATCGAAAATAGTTGTCATTCATTAAGGTCTTAACTATCGCCTTCTGAAATATTACATATGTAGTTTGAAAATAGAGTGAGTTATGCGAGAAGTTGTGAGCCCGTGTTTTACATGGCAAATACATATGTATAAATGCCCCTTAAGGCTTATTGTGCATCCCCAGTCAAAGTGATCAAACAGACTCCCATCCTAAGTTCTTTGCGAATTTTGAGATGGATTGGACTATGCTCTCCTGTCTTCCCTTCTGGCCTACATTCAGATAGGCTAAAAACGTTGTCCGTTATTATAGGCAAAACAATGATATAGGCGATGTTCAAATTCCTGACGAACTGTTGCTAAAACAGTGGAAATGATCCTAATTCATGGTGCCGAAATCAATGTGCACGGCAAACTGCTGCTCCGCTTAACGCCAGGCATCCGGGAAAGATAACTTGGCATGGTTATGTTTTGGACCTCGTTACCAAACCTACTCTTCAAACTGGATCTGATGCAAATAAAAAACAGAGAGTTCTGAACGAAACCGCTCAAGCTGAAGTTTTGGGTCATTTTACACGTACAGTGACTAAACACCATAAATGTCATCCATTCAAAATAAAAATAGTGCAAGAGTTAACTGAAGACGATTTCGATTGGCGAGTTGAGTTTTGTAAACAAATGACTTCAGCAATTAATGGTAATACCAAGTTGTGGATTTGTTAATAAGCATAATATGCAAAACTGTAGGTATTGTGCCTCCAAAAAATTAATGTACAAGATATATCAATGTGTGGGTGGACCATATCTACCTCCCTAATCAGGACAGAAAAAAATGTAGAGGGCAATAAAATCTATTTTCCAAAAAATTTAACATCATACAGGGTGTCCAATAAATGTGTGACGTATCAAAGCTAAATTTTTTTTGATAGAAACCCCTGTATATTATTGCATATCTGGATCCCTTGGTCGACTCTAGTATGTATCACACATGTTCCCTAAAACGAACCGTTAAGGCGTAAATAACCATTTTTGATATAAGTAGATGTTAGAAAACAAAAGAATATCGCAGCGTCTATAAAACTCAGAAGGCTGTGATTTTCCGGTGTGACTAAGCATGAAATGCGTCAGTTAGGTAGTAATGTCAAATTTGAATTCTTTTTGTACTTGGTGAAATTGGTAGATCAATTAAGAAAACTTCAATCACAGGTAACATGATATTTTTAAATGGGAACATCTAATTTTTTTACATGGGTAAATGTAAAATTTGATAGGCTTTCTAACGATACCGGATTGTTGATATTAATCTCGTGTAGTTTCCATTCTATTTCAAATTTTTAGTCAAATAGGCGTCTTTTAAATTTGTCCACCTGTAAGCAACCCGACGAGGTTATGAAAAATAAACAAAAGGAGGTTCAGATGGAAGAAAACAACTGACTTGCCAGGCACGTATTTAGAGGGGGGGTCCAGGGGGTCCGGACCCCTCCGAAACGTTATATAATATCGTCTAAAAAATGAAATCCACAAAAATTTTTGCACCCCCCCCCCCTGGACGAGAGCAAATTTAAGGTAGCAACTCTAATCTGGACCCCCCAAAACCAAATCCTGGATACGTGCCTGTGACTTGCGATGCGAGATGTGAACGAAATAGAGTTAATGAGACAAGATGATAAAAATACCTTACAACTTATCAGTTCTAATCAGAAAGAACAGCATCAGCATATCTAACGTCAAAGAGAAGCTGGAGTATGACAAATGGCTATTTTTCACGGCCTAGCTTTCGAAAGCACCAAAGATTTAGTTTCGAGTATTATTAAAAATTTTGAAATGGAAGAAAAATATCAGAGATTGTTGCTGGCTGTCTAGTATCTTCAGAATAAAATTTCACATTTAATGGAATGAAAAACTAGTCATTGCCTTCAAGTCAAAAGTAACGATACCTCTGACTGAAGCACTCAAATTCTTTTGTACTTATTAGCAAGATAGCAGAAAATCAGGACTGAATTAAAGCCTGTTTAAATTACAAAACATAATTTACTTGTCAAAAAATACATGAAACACAATTGAAACATGAACTAATAATAAATTCTAACAACTATTCCAAAAGATGTTTAATTTAATGCGAAATTTTATTCTGTAGACATTAGACTACCAGCAACATTTCATTTCAAAGTTTTCAATCATTTTTCAAATTTGTTAATCTCTATTACATCTCAATAGTTATAGTAGGCTGTGAAAGATAATAATTTATGCCATAGTCCAGATTTTCATTGACGTTAGATTTGTTATACCTAGCTGTTATTTCTGGTTAGAGTGGCTATGTTGTAAAGAGTTTTTATTATCTTGTCTCGTAACTCTAGTTTGTTCGCCTATTTCTGTTTTTTGTTAGTGGTTTTCTTCCATTTTGAGGAGACTTTTGTTTATTTTTCATGACATGCTAGGTTGTTTACAGGTAGAAAAAACTGAAAAAACCGATATGGATGAAAATTTGAAATAAAATGGAAACTACAAGAGATTAATATCGACAATCCTATATCGTTAGAAAGGCCATTAAATTAGGTATTTCCATTTAACAAAATCAGGTTACCTGTGATTAAAGTTTCCTTATTTAATTTACAGATTTCACCAAGTACAATAAGAATTAAAATTTAACAGTATTACCTAATATGACGCATTTCATGCTTAGTCACAACGAAAAGTCACAGCCTTCCAAGTTTTATAGACGCTGCGATATTCAATTTTCTTCTAACATCTACTTATATCAAAAATGGTAATTTGCACCTAAACGGTTCGTTTTAGGGATTATGTGTGATGCATAAAGTCATACTAGAATCCAACAAGGAATCCAAATATGCAATAATATACAGGATTTTCTATTTAAAAAATGTAACTTTGATAAATCACACAGTTATTGGACACCCTGTATAATGGTAAATATTGGAGCACGAATTTTATTGCCTTCTGCATTTTTTATTTGAGACTTTTTTTTCAACCTCGAATAGAGAAGCAACTGTCGTCCACCCACACATCGTTGATACACCCTGTATGGGGCTATGGGCAGGCATTTTAAGAAACAAAGTATTTTCGTCTACCAGGTATACCTTGCCAGATATCGAAGAATTACGCACTAAATATACACGGTACCGTGTATGGGTGAGCTTTTGGTACCGGATCGGTCGATACTGCTGCAGAAGAAATTAAAAAAAGCTATATACAAAAGTTGTATCCAAGGATACTCCTCACTCAGAAAATATTTTGATTTTTACAAGGTGATCCATATGTACGTGGTGATGCATACATACATTTTTTCAAACGAGACACCTTATATATATTTTTTTACTTCTGTGTCATCGGCATCGACTATATATTATTCCATATTTAGATTCTACTAGTGACTTCCGTTCTTAGGATATAAGGTATGATAACATTATACAGGGTATTTTAAAGGTTATGACCATTTCTATATCCAAATCGCTGCCAGATGAACGTACTGTATATTGAAAATTAATGAATGAAAAAATATTTTTTTACATGGAAAGATAAAAAATATCATCTAGTTTTAACACAGACTATAAAAAAAAGTCGCCGACGCATATTCTTATACAGGGTGAGGTAGAACACTAGATTTTATCTTTTTTTTAAATGTAACCCCCATATTTTATTATACTAAAAAATTTATTTCAATGTGCACTTTTATATTTGTATACCTAGCATTTTATATACATACATTCATCGGTTTCCGAGATATATCGATTTTTCTGCAAATTTTAAATATAGTTTCTATTTGTGTACTGAAAGTTATTTATTTTGAGAAAGTGCTATAAAATTTTATTTTTATTTAACGAACAACTAAATTATAAGGCCATAATAGTAAAAACCCTGAAATATCGAAATGATATAAGTCAAGTATGTTGATGAAACAATTTTATAGCCCAGATCCATTATTATCAAGCAGATTTATCAGGTAGGCTTTAAAATATTGCCAGTTTTCATAACCTGCTGTATCATTTCGTACTGAGTGAAAACCGAGCTTTAAAAATAAATTTTTTCATGGAAGAACAAATAGAGGGTAGTTAGGAGAATCTTTGAGAAATCGCCTACTTGGCTCTAGAATATATCATCTATCAACAGCGACATCCAGAACGGAGGCACTCTAAAACTGATGCATTTGAAAAATTGAAGAATCATTATATTCGGACTAGGTCAGTTAATCTTTCATAGCCTACCTGATAGATCTGGTTGATAATCATACATCACGTCTATAAAATCATTTCCCTCAGCATACTTGACTTATATTATCTCGATAATTCAGGGTTTTGACTTCACCAAATACCACTATGGCCGTATATTTAAGTTCCTTGTTATACGAAAATGAAATTGGCCAGCACATTCTCAAAATAAATAAATTTCAGTACACAAATAGAATGTATATTTAAAATTTGCAGAAAAATCCAAATATCACAGAAACTGGTCAATGCAAGTATATAAAATGCTATGCAAATATGAAAGAGCATATTGAAAGTAATTTTTGGTATAATAAAATATGGGGAGTTATATTTAAAGAAAAGATTAAATCTAGTTTTTGCATTCTACCTCACCCCGTATATGAATATGCGTCGTTGACTTGTTTTACAGCCTGTTTTAAAACTAGATGATAGTTTTTATCGATCCATCTTTCCGTGTAAAAAAGAATTTTGATCAATTGATTTTCAACAAACAGTACGTTCATTTGGCATCAGCGATTTGGATATGAAAATGGTCATAACTTTTGAAATACCCCTTATAATGCTACAATATCTTATATATAAAGAAAAGCAATTATCAGTAGAATCTAAATATGGAATAATATACATATAGGGTGCCTTACTAAAAAAGTTATGGATCACCATTTGAGCAAGGCGCATATCCTTGGCTACAACTACTACTACAACTTTTATATACAACTTTTTTACACTATCTTATGCAGTAGTGAAGTTATCGACCGATTTGGTACTAAAAACTCACCCTGTATATACAAACACGTGGCCCATGGAGCAAGCGTATGCGGAGCATAGTGGACTGATTAAGATATTTCAGAAATTTGAACTTCGTTATGGAAGGGAGCCTTGAAAGCTACAACTATAGATATTTTCACTCAAGTTTGGTGTTACAAGCTGGTTCATATCAACATTTCTTTAATTGAACTAGTGTTTGTATAGAGCCTAATGAAATATCAGTCGTATCCACATATTTGCGTGATGAAGTATTAAGATTTATACCAAAATACCCCCAAACGCGGCTTCATCCAAACCTTTTATTTTTTATTTGCAACAGCTTCATTTTTAGTAAATTTCGTAACAAGGTCTAAAACATGTACCCATGCGAAGTTATATTCTCCAGATGTGCGTCGTGAAGCTTAACTGCAATTTGCTGAGCACATTTATTTTGGGCAATATGAATTAGGACCACTTCCACAGTTTTTGTAAGAGTGCGTCAGGGATACGAACATCGCCTATATCACTGTTTGGCCACAACTGACAACATTTTGAACACTTAATGCAACTAAAAGTGATATTTTCTTGTATTTTTGTTTTCTGTCTGTACAAATTAAGACACATGAAGATTTTTCTAATCTTCTCGAAAACAAATCGACCGATTTCAAAAAATCGAACGTCCAAATAAAGGACTGCGACATACCTTTGAAACAAGCTATACCCGTTGTCATTCCAAATTTTAAATGGGAAGACCTTGTGTGGCGGAGAGTATAAGAGAAGGAAGTTGTTTTTGGTTGAAAAGTTGTCCCCCTTGACAAAATTTTTCTCGGCGTTTTTTTATCCAGCGGATTTCGATAAATCGGTGGTGGAAAGTTTTCAAATGAACATTCTTGTATATACATTTAGCTCGCCATTCACCTTCAAATCATGAGGATTTAATGAAGTGATTCATCTGAACTAAATCTATACTATCGATTAAATTATTGCAACTAGATAACTGGATAATGTATGTACCTAAATTACCCACCTGTTTTACCAGCTTTGGATCCTTAATGACCAAATGAGGCTCATCGTAGACAAAAATTCCGAAGTATGGTTCGTCGGTGGAATCGTACAATTTCTTCAGCCATTCCCCAATCGTGATTTTAAAGAGGCCGACATCCTTGAAGTTACCGATGAAGGGGATTGGTTTTAGATGATAAACATTCCTTTTTCTCCAATAATCAAATTTTCTAGTAGCGTATTTGTACGCGATGAAGGAAATTGTGGCTATGAGAATAACGAAATCTATTATCCATGACGATGTGAGTAACATCTGAAAAAAATGTAGTCAAGTTGATTGACTCAGTACTTCGCACACATTTCGATGATACCAGTTTTATTATTTTCCCATAGCATGAAGCTATATAGTCTGAGATCCTTGCAACCAAATCATCGCTCGCCCGACCGCAGCAAAAGTGTGTTATTTTACTAGCTACTTCTTCCTCAGGTCAATGGACAATCTATCATGAATACAACAAATTTTCAAGTTTTACAATCCCCCACCCTCGAACCACCCCAATTTCACCCCCATCAAAAAAAAAACTGAAAATGATCAGGAACTTCTAAAACGTCTAAAAACGAAGTTTGAGGTGTATATTTTTATTATTGCCGCGCTGCCACTGAAACGATCTCTAAAAACCATACGCGTTTTCTGTCCTCGTCACGGTAATGAATCTGTGTCAAAACTAGAGTCAATTCAAAAGTTTTCACGTTACACAATACAGAACGATCTGAAGTAATACTCGTATGTATTTTGTATACATTAGAAAATTCTCTAAATCCCTTGGTTTGTGTAATCGGTAGGGCAATGCTCGGATAAAAAAGTGTATTATGCCACTTGGTCTTTCTTTCACAGGTCAATGGGCAGCCTATTATGTATACAAAAAAAGGTCAGTTCTACAACCCCTCACCCCTCAACCACCCCAATTTTACCCCACCCAAAAAAAGTAGAAAATGATCAGGAACCCCTAAAATGCCTAAAAACGAAGTTTGAGCTGCTTGCATATTTTTAGTTTTTTTTTATATTGCTGCGCCGCCACTGAGACGATTTCTAAAAATCATACGCATTTTCAGCCTGAACCGAAATTTCATTAACATTAATTCAGTAGTTTTTACATTATAAAATATAGAACGATCTAAAGCAATACTCGTATGTATTGTACAGGGTGACGTAATAAGAACGGACGCCGGCGATATCTCGGTAACCGTTAATCATATAACTTCCAGCAAAAAATATTACTAGATAAATCGGCTAAGAGAAATCGCTGGAAATTATTTTCAAATTCCGCAAGTGGCCGCTAGGGGGCGCAACTGTTACGATAAATCAGAAAAACCGCTTTTATTCAAAAATATGCAAGTAAAGATATATCTTAAATTCTACCATCATGTAGACAGGAGGATTTCTGATTTTTTTGTTAATAGTTTTTTGCTCTATTGATAAATCCAGTTTGAAACTAGATAAGAAGTTAAATCTTGCACTGACTTTTTAAGAATTTCGTCCTCCATATATCTATGTTGAAAGATATATAGCATACCTTTAAAATTTTCATAATAATTGTTATGATGTTAAATACCGCCCTGTAGCTACTAAGTCAAGATAAACTTGGATAATTTTTGTACAACAGATTATTAGGTAAGAATAGCTCTTTCAAAAAAGAGCTAGATTGCTTAATTCTGTCAACTTATGCCAAAGTTATGGCCATTAATAAACACTTTTTTGACATTCCCCCACCACTACATCTTACAAGATAAAAAACTATTAACAAAGAAAATCAGAAATTGTCCTGTCTAGTTGACGGTAGAATTTATAACATACCTTTACTTGCATATTTTTTGAGAAAAAGCCGTTTTTCTGATCGATCTCGACAGTTGCGCCCCTAGCGGCCACTTGCGGAATTTGAAAATAATTTCCAGCGATTTCTCTTAGCCGATTTACCCACTAATATTTTTTGCTCGAAGTTGTATGATTAACGGTTAGGTACCGAGATATTGACGGCGTCCATTCTTATCGGAAATTCTCCACTGGTTTCTGTAACAGACAAAGCAATGTTCCTGATGGATCTAAAAAAAGTGTATTATACAGCGACGTCTTTCTCTCTCAGGTCAATGGACAGTCTATTATGAATACATGAAACTTTTTAGTTTTACATCCCCTCACCCCCCAACCACCCCAATTTCACCCCTACCCAAAAAAATGTAGAAAATGATCAAGAACCCCTAAAACACATAAAAACGAAGTTTGAGGAATATTTGAAATTTTTCGTTTTTTGCTAATTATTACTCCACCGCCCAACAGACAGACCGACGGAAATGAGTGTCGTGGATTTTCGTTATGTAGGCATCATAAAAAATTTTCGCGATCACAATACTCCCCTCGCCTATCGGTGTGGGAAGTAAAAACACTAGTTTTCACTACAACTAAAGTTTTTAATCTGTTAATGTATACGCAATTTAGTGCAAAACTAGCGAAATCGGTGAAAGTAAACATTTCTGTACTCACATCTCTCACACACTTTGCACCTTTCGTGTATGCGAGGCAACTAAAATTTTGTTCGTGTGATCGAGGGTATTTATTTGTTAATGTTGTGGGATAATGGGATAATCAACATAGGTAAATATACATGATGTTACTGTTGCATTGCTGTTGAAAAAGATAATGGTTGTATCTCATTCGTTTCTATTTCTGATAAGGGAATACGATAAGATAACGATTAATTTTGACAACAATGTAATTTTAAGTCTAAATTAGTGTTTATGAACACATCTCAATTAAATAACTCGATTTTGCTCCGATTTCAGTGTACCCAGAAATATCTGGTTAAAAAAAACAAACGAAATCAAGCAGATTTGCTCGGTAGTTTCACTTCCTTTTGCTTCCCACACCGATAGGTGAGAGGAGTATTGTGATCCAGAAACTTAGCGAATTTGAGATAATACACTTTTTGGGCATTTTGTGATAATTATATACTAAGTGACATTGAAAATGCAACACCCAGAATAACTTGTTTTATTTGGATGATAACTTGTGAACATATTCACTATCATGTATATTTACGACGATAAAAAATCTATAGGTATTCCGAGCAGTACTTTCTTATTATTGACGTTTTGGCTTGGCGTATCATGGCTTAATATGGAGAAACTTGTAGTTCAGGGTCACGCTCCGAGTGTGCGGCATCGTGGCCGTTCTTCTACACGCTGGGTGGATACGACGAAACAGTTGCTGGATATGAGTATCAAGAGCGCCACTGAACTGACAGTAAATCGCGAACGATGGCGAACTACAGGTCTCAAAACTATTAATAATATTCGCGTCGACAATACTCTAGCTTCGACCTAATGCATTTTACGAGTTCACAACATGTCTGTTAAGACATTGTGACTATGATGATGATCATGGCTTTAACGCAATAAACATATTTACCAATGATTTTAGTTACTTTTCGGTATTAGATGTGTTTAGTATCATCCCGTTTTACCACATTATCAAGCCCAGAGTTCTTAGACGCGCAAATTTTACTCAACTTTCTGAGTTAGAAAGGGGTCAGACAGTAGGGTTACGTGAAGCCGGACCTTCGTTTAGGAAAATTGCTACCCGGATAAATCGAAACGAGGCCACTGTGATGAGATATTGTCGAGCGTGATTCCAAGAAGGTCAAACTAGCAGTTGCGGACCAGTGGTTGGATGTAGTAGGGAGAGCAATATCGATGAGGACAGTGTATCGTCGAATAAGATCTTTCGGGCTATTTTCTTGTGCCACCCCTAACCGCAGAGCATCGACGGCAACAATTGGCATGGATGAAAGATGAGAATTGAATATGAAATGGAACTCAGTTGTGTTCAGTGATGAATCCAGATTTTGCCTAGGGATGGATGATGGCCGTTCCAGAGTAAGGAGGAGTTAGTATTCATTCAAGGCAGCATGACCGCTCAGCGATACATCAACGAGATGTTACAACCACATTTACTTCCCTTTCAGCGAACACTCGCAAATGCAGTTTTTCAACAGGACAATACACGACCCCCCGTGTGGCCCGTGTAACTCCAGACTTTTTGAAGCTTCCGATATAAATCTTCTTCAGTGGCCGCCTCGATTTCCAGACCTTTCACTAATAGAGCATGTTTGGGATATGATGGGAAGAAGGTTGCATAATTTACCGCACCCCCCACAAACACTGGAGGCTCTACGCAACGAAGTTCAGGTAGCGTGGGATACCACACCGCAGGTAGAGATCAACCACCTTATCCAATAGATACCCCGACGACTTCACGAGTGTGTAGCAAACCGAGGAGCATCAACACATTATTAACACTAAGGTAGGATATCTCAGTTTTTACGAGACGTTTCATCTTTAAATTCTAATCACTAATTACTGAGCGGTGGGCCAACATGTTGTAAAGGAATAGTCGAAATTAAAGCACTCTCCATATGTGTTGCATTTTCAATGTCGCTGAGTATATCTACATAACGAAAATCAACGCCACTCATTTCCGTTGGTCTGTCCGTCTGTCGGTCTGTTGGCGTTCTTATACCCTCTTAATTTTAGTAACCCCACGATGGATTGTGATGAAATTTGGGTAGCGATATGCCGTGGAGTCGTAGTAGGCAATTCAGCTATAATTTTGAAAATCGGTGTATGGGCGGCAGAGTAATTAGCAAGAAAAAAATTCAAATATTCCCCAAACTTCATTTTGAGGCGTTTTAGGGGTTCCTTCATTCTCTACTTTTTTGGGGGGAGGGGGGGGGGGTGAAATTGGGGTCAGTAGTAATAGAAACATAAAAATATGAAAATAGTTCAAACTTCTTTTGTAGGCGCCTTAGGGGTTCCTGATCATTTTTTTTGGATTGGGGTGAAATTGGGGTGGTTGGGGCTGGGGGGTTGAAAGCTGGAAAAATTTGTAGTATTCTTAATGGCCTGTCCATGGACCTGTAAAATAATGACCTAGTGGCATAACACACTTTTTCTGCGGGCGGGCGATGATTTGGTTACAAGGGAATCTCGGACTATGGTTTCATGCTATGCTGTATAATAAACTGGCATCACCATAATGTGTGGGAAGTACTGAGTCAATCAACCTGTTGTTTGGATGCCTCATGTACTTGAATGTATTGTGCTTTTGTAATTGCTCCCAAATTGACCGTAACACATAATTGTCAACATAACAAGCAATTGTTGTGCATATGCTATAATTTCTGAATCGAAATGTAGTCGCCACAAACTGAAATAGAGACATTACCATATCAGTAACTTCTATACTTTTAAACAAATCAATTCTATTGAAATTTGGAGAAAAATTATTTATTTACACAAAAAGTTCGATTCTGTGATATATTAAACAAATTACCTTGTAAATTCGATAACTGTTAATATTGTCTAAAAATGATAAAAATGCCAATATTGGTGATGGCCTTATTACAATGACTGTCACCACATTTGAAAGTATGTTATGGATTATATAACTATAGCACAAAATATAACTGTCCACATAACACACAAGTCACGGATAGACCACAAAATAAGGTCACTATGGAAATGTAGCTGATGTAATATACAGGGTGTTTCATATTGATGTAAAAATATTTCAAGGGATGATTTCCTGAATGATTTTGAATAAAAAACTTTATATGAATGTATGTCCTAAACGTAACTTTCGAGCAACAGGGTGTTAAAGTTCTTATAAAAAAATCTTTTTGTAATAACTTTGGTAACGCTTTACTTTCCTTTATGAAATTTGGTATATCGTCCATTTACCAAAAGATACTTTTTGATCAAGGAACTTTTTTTTTTTCTACCATGCGCCGTTCGTGCGGGACATGATTTCAAAATTTGAACAAAAAAAGTGGTACGCCACTGTTTAATTTTGAATTGACAGCTTATTTTGAATTCGCCTTTATTTTTCACAACTTCGGTCACTTGATTTTTTTCCAAGGCTTGGCTTTTGTTAAAAAAAATAAAAATCATTTTCTTGCAGGCCGATATTGCTAATTGCTGATAACATGTTTTGCTCGATTGAGACAGTTTATTAGGAAAGTTGTCACCTTATTTTTGTTTAACAGTACGAAAGCGTGGACTTGAAAGATTCTTTGCATTAATAAATTCATATGAATTGAAAACGTATCGATTTCAAGTGAAACAGGTTAATATTCAAATTAGTGTAGTAGGCTGGTTTTTCAAATGAGTGACGTTTTAATAAAATCTAATTTGCAAAAAAGAACTGTACTTTTAATGTGCTTATTGATCTAACGTGAACTTTTTGTAAGTTTGCTTTAATTATGGTAAATTGCATAAATGCCGAAATAGCGTCGATGCATTTCGTATATGGTCCTGCTAATAGTAATACCTATCTTAAGAGTGAGAAGAATTTATCAGGAAGGAGACCCTAATCGTGTTGTACCTAATAGCCGAACTTTATTGAACATACATCATCGTCTCAGCGAGACCGGTAAGTTTCAGAAAGGCACTTCAGAAAGTAAACCTCGTACCGTCGTACCACAAGAACCCCTGAAACTGGGGAAGCAGTATTATAAGAGATCGATGAACACCCGAAAACTAGCACTAGAAAGATTGAAAGACTACTTAATATTAGTTACACTGTTATTTGGAGATTTTTAATAGACTTTCTGCTTTATCTGTACCACATTCAAACAGTGCAGGCTGTACGGCCAAGAGATTTCCCAAGACGTTTGTTCAAAACTAAACAGTGGCGTACCATTTAAATTAATCTGTTTCACTTGGAAACGATTTGTTTTCGATTTATATGAATTTATTAATGCAAATAATCATCAAGTCCACGCTCTCGTGCCCTTAAACAAAAATAAGGACACAACTTTCCTAATAAACTTTATCTCAATCGAGCAAAACGCACGTAATTGCATCGAAATTAGCCATATCGGTCTGCAAGAAAATTATTTTTATTTAAACCGAGCCTTGGACGAAAAAACATCCAGGGACCGAAGTTGTTGAAAAATGAAAGCCGAATTCAAAATAAGCCTTTAATTCAGAATCAAACAGTGACGTACTACTTTTTTTTGTTAAAAATGTTGTAGTCATGTCTCGCACGAACGCCACTGGTAGAAATGACAAACAGTTCCTTCATCAAAAAGTACCTTTTGGTACATGGATACAATACACCAAGTTTCATAAAGAAAACTAAAGCGTTACCAAAGTTATTACAAACCTATTTTTTTATTAGAACTTTAACACCCTGTAGATTGTCTTATCCCAAAAACTACAGGCCAATAACATGTCTGAACGCGTGTTACAAGCTCTTCACCAGAATCTTGTACATGCGTATCCTTCAAGCTGTGAACCCTGTATTTCTCGACGTATATGAACAGAGAGGGCCAAAGAAAGGAGTAGCTGGCTGCAAGGAGAACCTGTTGATTGACCGATGTGTCACGCAGGACTCCGTACAGTACAAGCGAAATTTTCTATGGCCTGTATTGACTATCGCAAGGCATTTGACACCACGTCTATGCGGCTGTTTGAATAACTTTTGGTGGATAATCAGACGATGGGATCCATCTAACAACTGATGCCACTCTGGACGACCCAGTTCACTATAGCATTAGGTCAAACTCGGGTTCAGACAGAGTATGTGTCATTTAAAAGAGGTGTCTTCCAAGGAGATTTCTTGTGTCCCCTGCTCTTTTGTCTGTTTTATATGGATGGCTTCAAACTTTATGCTTCCGGCCAACGCGGACTACAACAATTGCTGAAGGTAGTGTAAGATTACAGTCCGTGCGGTACAAGTGAAACCTTTCTATGGCCTGGATTGACTATCTCAAAGCATTCGACACCACGTCTCATGAGCTCATTGTGCGACTGTTGGAATGTCTTTCGGTGCATAATCAGATAGTGGAATGCATCAAACAACTGATGCCACTCTGGAAGACCCGGTTCACTATAACATCAGGCGAAACTCGGGTTCGGACAGAGCTGGTGTCATTCAAAATAGGTGTCGTCCAAGGAGACTCCTTGAGTCCCTTACTCTTTTGCATCTCACTTTTACCTCTGTCCATAGCGCTGAGAAATACTACAGGATACAGCTGTGGCACACCCAATAACCGGAGGCACAAGGTCACCCATTTGTTTTATATGGATGACCTAAAACTTTATGCCTCCGGTCAACGCGAACTACAACAATCGCTGAGGGTGGTACAGGATTACAGTCATGCTAATGGAGTTCAGAACAGACAAATGTGCATTGGTTCATCTCAAGAAAGGACGAAGCGGAGATAGTGGAGATGAGGAACAGCTCGTTGATGGGAGCATCTTGCGACAACTGTATGCCGGAGACACTTATACCTACCTTGGAGTGGCGCTGCGTCATGTCCAAGAGGCAGAATTGGTTAAAGAGTGTCTCCGCCGCAAGTATTTGCACCGACTCCGGCAGATCTGGTCGTCAGAACTGTCCGGCAAGAACAAAGTCGCTGCCACAAACATGCTTGCGGTCCCATTGTTATTATACACCTTTGGTGCTATACACTGGAAAGTGAACGAGCTGAAGGAAATCGACACGAAGACCCGCAAAAGGATGAATATGGAGAGGAGCCTGCATCCTAAGTCCTCTGTCCCGCGAATATACCTCCAGCGACACCTGGTAGGGCGTGGACTATTGAGTTTGGAGCGTCTACACAACAGGGTAGGTGCTATGTAACGAACAGCACCGATCCCCTGATCCGCTTTGTGCGAGAGCACGAGAATGCGGGTAAAGGAGCCTTTCTTTTCAGCGCAGCGAAACGAGCAGCCGAGGAGCTCAGCCTCACATTCGACTTCAAGCGGAGGTGTCAGCAATCCATTACGGAACTTTCTCCCGCAAAATTAAAATCCCACATTAAAACTGCCGAGCTCGACTTCCTTTTAAGGCTTCATAAAGATAAGCCAATGCATGGAATCTTCTACAAACATCTAGAAGAGCATGGCTTGTCTGAGCAGTTGACCTTCTCTTTCCTAAGATCTAGTGGGTTGAAGTCGGAGACTGAGGGCTTTATCATGGCTTGCCAAGGCGGTGTCTTCAACATCTTGGTATACCGTAAAGGGGTTATGGGTGCAGATGTACCCGACACCCGTTGTAGAGCTTGCCGACAGGCGCCAGAGACGCTTACGTATCTCTTGTCGGCGTGTAAGACGTGCGCTGGGACGGCTTACGTTAATCGGCACAACGCAGCTCTACGAGTGCTCTATTATCATTTAAGGCACTCATACGGTATCGATCAGACACCGATGCTGCTATACGCTCCAGGGGATATAGAGTCCGTTCTGGAGAACGAGAGATGCCGGATTTACTGGAACTACTCGTTCCCCACGTTCGAGTTTGTACAGTCAAACAAGCCCGATATAGTCCTTCTCGGCCACCAACAGAAGACAATGTTCGTTACAGAGTTTTCGGCGCCTGCCGAGGTGAAGATCGTCTCTAAGGAGGAGGAAAAGCGGACTAAATATCAGGCGTTGCTCGGACAACTTCGCAGGCTCTGACCAGACTACACTGTAAGTTTGCTGGTTATGGTCATTGGATTCCTAGGTGGAATAAGGAACACGCTGCTCTCTGCACTGCGCAAAATACCGGAGTGCCGTGCGGCGGCGCACATCTTAGCCGCCAGAATGCAGAAGGCAGTCATCCTTGGGTCCCTTCGTCTACTTAGGGTGCACGATTCGCGGACCCAGTAATTGTTCAGCTCACGGCGTGAGGAGTGGTCACTGGGTAATGAAACAGCAGCTCGGTGGGTCGGAACCGAGCTGCACTTTTTTGTTTTTTAGATAATAATAGTAATATTTTATTTACTCAAAGTACATAAAAACAAATCGTTGAAAAAAAAAATGAGTAAATAAATATTGTAACATCATGTATATAGCATTGCTTATTTGTATTGTTGTTGATGTTTCTTTCAAAATTTTAGGCTAGATTTTTTTTGATGTGTAAACGTCAACGAATCATCTTGAATTTTCTGGACTGACAGATAGGCATTCTCGAATGTTATCTGAGTGTCTCGAATCTTCTAGATGGTTCGATGAAGTATATAAGGCGTCACGAGTAGCGTGGCAGTAGTTCAGTTCAGTTGAGTTCAGTTCTAGTTGAGATAAGGTTAAGAGATATTGTATTGAGTTGTGAAGTAAAACGGTGAAAGTTACATCCAGTTTGATTCTTTGGTGACAATTGGTGTCAGAAGTGTGGGATTATCCATCGAATCAAACCAGGAAAAGGAAATAAGAAGTGAGTACAGAGTGTGTTAATGCCAGTAACCAGAGCTATGGCTTCCGAAATGAATGCGTTGATGAATATGCTGCAAGAAATGAAGGCCCAGCAAGACATTCAGGCAGCTGTTATGCAAGCAACAGTCGTGAACCTTGAAGAAAAGCTAAAGCACCACCAGGACGAGGCAGTCGTGAACCTTGAAGAAAAACTAAAGCACTACCAGGAGGACCTTGAGCAAAAGTTGAAGCGACATCAAGACGAGGCAGTCGCAGATTTGAAAAGTGGACAGGAACTTGCGATGACTAGACTTGAGGAACAGAAGGAAGCGGTAAGCCAGGCATCAGAATATCAGGACCAACGTATTAGTGCAATAGAGACAGAGCTGCAGCGAGTGAAAGACCAAGTCAAGGAAATCGTGAGAGACGAAGTGCGAGAACTTAGTGGAGGTGAGCGTGAACAACTACAGCAGGTGACGGATCAGGTTAAGGAAATGAAGAGAGAGGAGCTGCGAGAATTTATTGCAGGTGAGCGTAGTCTAACAGCTGCAGCATCCAATTTACCTGATAGACACAGTGGCGTAGTTGCAAAGCCATATCCATACAATGGGAAAACGTCATGGGACATTTATCATATGCAGTTTGAAAACATTGCACGTATAAATAACCGGTCGAATGAAGAGAAAGCTTGTGTGCTGACATCAATGCTCGGAGACCCTGCAGCAGCTATACTGGAAAACCTCTGCTCGTCAGATCTACGTGACTATGACAAGATAACGTCTGGACTGAAGTTACGTTTTGGAGACGCGCACTTAACAGAGCTGTTACATGGTCAACTGCACAACCGGACACAACAAGCCAAGGAGGATCTGACCACGTTTGCATATGAAGTCCAAAGCTTAGCTAAACGAGCATTCTTTAACAGCCCCGTAGAGACACAGGAATACGTTGCTGCTCGTCAGTTTGTCGAAGGCATTTCGGACCTGGACGTTCAGCGAATCGTAAGACTATCCAGCCCCAGAACCTTACAAGACGCTTTGGTCAAGGCTCTAGAAATTGAAGCTGCCACAAAAGCCCCGCGAATGACACAGAGGGTGCGCTCTGTGGAACAAGATGATGAAGTAGAAGTTAGAGCCACGTCGTTCGTTCCAAGAAGAAGAGATGGTAACTATCAAAGAAACCCAGTTCGCAGAAATCTAAGAGGAGCTGAGAACTTTACGTGCTGGAGATGTGGGCAGAAGGGGCACCTTAGAGTAGGCTGTCGCATGCAGGTGTCAGAGAAGTCAAGAGAGGCTAGTACTTATACGGATAATAAGTCGGAAAACTAAAGCCGGCCAGTTTTAGGGGGCTAAAGCTGGCTGGCCATCATGACGAAAGCCCCGTGGTCATCGAAATTGAGGTTAATAAAATTGAGAAGAGTCCAGTAGTTGAAGGTTACATAGAAAATATACCATACAAGATGTTAGTTGATACCGGAGCAAATGTGACTATAATAAGCCCTAACATAAAATTCGAAGGAAGTCGCCAAGCAGAACCATGCAAACGCATAGAATGTTGCTGAAGACCGCTAATGGAGACCGTATACCAGTACTGGGTGTTGAAGAATTAGAGATTCGCATTGGCAGTTTTGGTAAGAAGCATCCCATTTTAGTAGCTTCAGTCACAAATGATTGCATCCTTGGCGCTGAGTTTCTGCAGAGTTCTGGCTGCGTAATAAACTTCACTGGTAATACCTTAAGCATTGGGGATTCAGAAGAGATTTCATTTATCTGCCGAACTGTTCAGCCAGAGAAAATGAACGTTGTGTCACCAAGGAATTTTACAATACCACCACAAAACCTATTTTATTAGCCAGAACGGTAACGGATTCTTCAAATTTGTTAATAAGGGCCGTAAATGTATCCACGAATTCAATACAAATCAAGAAAGGTACGCCACTGGGTAGACTAGAACCAGTGGCATGGATCCGAAGGTTGGATGGCATGGAAGAAGAGGATGACGATGACCTCACTGAGATCTCAGATAGTCTTCGAGATTTGTATGATAGAAGCCGTAAAAATTTGCGACCCGAGCAGCAGCGGAAGGTCCTGAAGCTTCTAAGAGAATTTAATTCGATTTTCGCTAAAAATAATGATGACCTAGGGCAAACCCATTTGGTACATCATAAAATTAATGTAGGAGATGCCCAGCCAGTCAAGCAGCCCCCAAGGAGTACTACATTATCTAGGATTGATGAAGTACAGAATATGGTAAAAGATATGCAGAAACAAGGAGTGATCGAGCCATCATCTAGCCCTTGGGCCTCCCCTATAGTCCTTGTTAGGAAGAAGGACGGATCAACGAGGTTTTCTGTGGATTACAGGCGGATCAACGATTTGACCAAAAACAGGATTCATACCCTTTACCAAGAATTGGCGACACCTTGGATGCAGTTGGAAATTCTTCATGGTTCTCCACCTTGGACCTGCAAAGTGGGTACTGGCAGGTTGAAATGGATGAAAAAGATAAAGAGAAAACGGCATTTACATCGTGTGCTGGACTATGGCAGTTTACAGTAATGCCTTTCGGCCTATGCAATGCACCCAGTACCTTCGAAAGACTAATGGATATTGTACTACAAGGTCTATCTTGGAAGACAGCACTGATATATATTACTGCCTTTTTTTTATTGGATGATAGGGTCCAAAATAAACACAACTTTAGCTCAAATTTGCCGACGTTTCGAAAAATATATTTTCATCTTCAGTGCTCCTTTGTGTTAAAAGTTGTGGTAGTCACCAGGTTCTTTAAAATTGAGTACGTGCGTGTGTCCTAGATATTGGGGTTTTGGTCTCTATATTTGCACACACTAACTACAGAAGAAGTTACTTCTCTTAACGTTACAAACAGCACTGATATATCTCGATGACGTCATTGTGTTTGGAAAGGATTTTGAAAAAGGGCTACTCCGACTAAGACAAGTTTTCCAGCGGCTTAAGGAAGCGAACTTGAAGCTAAACCCTAAGAAATGCCATTTTTTCAAATGAGAAGTAAAATACCTCGGACATCTGTTAACCAAAGACGGAATCCGGACGGATCCAGAGAAGGTGCACGCTGTGAAGGAATGGAAAGTACCCTCCAACACCCATGAGGTACGAAGCTTTTTGGGACTGTGCAGTTATTATCGCAGATTTGTAAAGGATTTCTCAACCATCGCCAAACCACTATTTACCTTAACTGAATATGGTAAGAAGTTTTATTGGGACTCCATCTGCCAAGGAGCCATCGACGCATTGAAAACAGCTTTGACCTCCTCACCGATACCAGCTCATCCTACAAGGGAAGGAACTTTCTACTTGGACACAGATGCTAGCCACTATACTGTTGGAGCTGTCTTATCTCAAGAGCAAGATGGCATCGAAAAGGTAATTGGATACTACAGTAAAACTTTGCACAAAACGCAGAAAAACTGGTGTGTGACACGAAAAGGGTTGTACAGTGTGGTGAAAGGGATCGGAAATTTCCATCACTTATTGTACGGAAGAAGATTTGTCGTGAGAACCGATCATTAGGCTTTGCAGTGGTTAATGAAGTTCAAGAATCCAGAAGGCCGGCTTGCTCGATGGATTGAATACCTCCAAAGCTATGACTTTGAAATTCGTCATCGACCAGGAAAGCAACACGGAAATGCCGATTCTATGTCACGCAGGCCCTGTGATGAAGACTGTAAGCACTGCTCGAAAGAAGAAAAACAACGAGAATTCGACATAAACACATTAAGAATAGAATAATTTGATTTGGAAGGAACCAAGATTTCACTAGAAACCTTCAAGCAAGCTCAGTCACAAGACGCTGAGTTAGGGTTAGTTATTCACTCGCTATTAAATGGAAACAAGCCTAATCAACAGGAAATAAGTGCTATGAGTCCCATCACTAAAGCCTACCTAGCACAATGGGACTCACTAAAGGTGAGGGGTAACCTCTTGTATCGAATCTGGGAGGACACTGATGGCATACATGCTAAAGAAAAACTTGTAGTACCAAGGAAATTACGGAAAGCAATTATGGAACAACTACATGATAGTAGCAGTGGGGGTCACTTTGACATCAGGAAGATCCTGGAAAGAGTCAAGGAGAGATTTTACTGGGTTGGCTGTCGCGAAGACTATTCCACGTGCCATGTCTGCAACTCAAGAAAAGGTCCAAGTATCCGTCAACGATCACACATGCAGTAGTACAATGTTGGCACACCGTTTGAGAGAATCGCCATAGACATTTTGGGCCCTTTGCCGGAAACGAGCCTTGGAAACAGGTGTTTGCTGGTTGTGATGGATTATTTTTCTAAGTGGCCAGAAGCAATTCCTGTGCTCAATCAAGAAGCAGGCACAGTTGCACAGGCTCTTGTAGAACACGTCGTTTCCAGCTTCGGAGTTCCTAATGAAGTACATTCAGATCAGGGACGTAGCTTTGAATCGGAAGTCTTCATACAGCTGATGAGAAAACTCGGAATTCGGAAGACTAGAACAACAGCTCTTCATCCTCAGTCCGACGGTATGGTGGAACGCTTCAACAAGACAATCCTGGATTACCTGTCAAAATTCGTTAACAAACATCAGTCTGATTGGGATACGAAGATTCCTCTGGGAATGTTGGCCTACAGATCAGCGGTGAACGAGTCAACTCGGTTGAGCCCAGCGAAGACAATTTTTGGTCGAGAACTGCGGCTGCCTCTGGACTTAGCTCCTGGTCCACCCCCAGAAACGGAACGCCGTCTTCCATGCTTCGGGAAACGCTCTGGGATATCCATGAGTCTGCTAGAGGGAACATCCAGTCGGCCAGCGACAGAATGAAAGTCAGATACGACCTGAAAGCAAATAGCCCAAAGTTCGTCGAAGGTGATCTGGTGTGGTTCTACAATCCACGACGGAGAAGGGGTAGATGTTCGAAGCTACAACACCATTGGGAGGGACCCTACGTGGTAATGAAGCGCCTCAGCGACGTAGTCTACAGGATATGTATGGGTAGTGGAAAACCGAACGTCGTCCATAGCGATCTCATGTGACCATACAAGGATCGAAGCGAACTGTTCGTCGAGGACGCCGAACGCTAAGGGGGGAAGAGTGTAACATCATGTATATAGCATTGCTTATTTGTATTGCTGTTTTAGGCTAGATTTTTTTTCATGTGCAAACGTCATCGAATCATCTGGAATTTTCTGGACTGACAGATCGGCATTCTCGAATGTCGTCTGAGTGTCTCGAATCTTCTAGATGGTTCGATGAAGTATATAAGGCGCCACGAGTAGCGTGGCAGTAGTTCAGTTCAGTTGAGTTCAGTTCTAGCTGAGATAAGGTTAAGAGATATTGTATTGAGTTGTGAAGTAAAACGGTGAAAGTTACATCCAGTTTGATTCTTTGGTGAAGAAAAAGAGGCCGTAGTGACAATATGTTAACATCCATAGACGGACTAGGCCTGTACATGGACGAATTAGTGTTACAATGTATATATTATTCTACACACATAAATATTACATATACTTACGTATGCATGAGATAAATATGGTACAGGTAAGATAAACATGGTTATGAGTAATTTGAATGAAATTTGTTTATAAAATTATAAGATTACTTATGGGTTCAGTTATAATATGATTTTCATGTATTTCTTTCCTATCTACTGTACTTAACCATTCTTTAAGATATTTTTTGAATCGTTTATTGGATTGTAGTTCCTTTATATCATCATATCAGGTACTCTTTAATATAGTCTTGGCGCCAAATAAATGTATGATTTCTGCATAATCGATTTTCTCGTTTTAGGTATGTCTTTTGCGTGTAATTTATGTCTTGTGTTATGATTGTGTTTGATGTTGTCTTGCTCATTCGAATTTTTGTGGTGACGAGTGATAGTATGTAACAAAACAAAGTTTTGTTTTTCTAAACATAGATTTTAGAATTGCTTTTTGGAGGATATCTAAATCATTTATATATGTTGTGCATGCAGCACCCCATGCAAATATACCATAAATGAGATGGGTTTCAATTGATGCATAGTATACTGTACGTAGATGCTTTTCTGTTAAAATGTTTGTTAGTAATTTTATCTTATATGAAATGAATCTAATTTTTTTTAATAATTTTAGTTTAATTTAATAATAACCAAACTACTTTTGGACATGTATAACTTCTTCTCAGTCCTTTTACCCTCGAGAGGGTGTAGTGATACTATTTAGGTATGTGTCTGCACTTCTTGCTTCCATGCGTTTCTATCTTGTGCCAGATGTATTGCCTCGTGCATTGAGTGTCCGGTCATTTCTTTAACTCTATCGGTCCATCTCATTGGAGACCTTCCTCGAGGTCTTTTTCCCTCAACTTTTCCCTCTATCACGAGGTTTTCCATTTCACCTGTTCTTCTAGCTATATGTCCGAAGTAACTGAGGTATGCTTTATTGATCTGATTCAGTAGGCGCTTTCTGATTTGTAGCTCCTGCAGAATGGAAGCGTTTGTTCTATGCTCTACCCATGACACTCTCAGGATTCGCCTATACACCCATAATTCGAAGGACTCAATTCTTTTCCGGTCTGTCTTTTTTAATGTCCATGTTTCAGAGGAGTAAGCGGCAATTGGGAAGATTAAAGAGTTTACCAACATTATTTTCACTGCTTTTGTAATGGTCTGATCTCTCCATATTTTTGTAAGTTTGGTTGTAGCTGTCTTGGCCATTGCCAGTCTTCTCTTCACTTCCTCTGAACAGCCTCCATCTCTGGTTAACAAAGATCCCAGGTACACAAACTTATCCACCACTTCGTATTTCGATACATTTCTTATATTGGCTGTGTCGTTGAAACGATCGATGATCATCACTTTGGTTTTTGTTTCATTGATTTTTAGACCGTATTCTCTACTACAGTTATCTAGTTTATTCATTATGCTTATAAGTTGTTCTTCGTCTGCAGCAATGATCAAGGTATCATCGGCATATCTCAAGTTGCTTATTTTTCTTCCCCCAACTGATATTCCACCCTCCCAATTATCGAGGACCTTTCTCATAATGTATTCGCTATAAATGTTGTAAAGTAGGGGCGAGAGTATACATCCCTGTCTGACACCGGCCCTTAATTCAAAAGCTCTGGACACCATGGGTCCTGCTCTGACCTTAGCGATATTACATTGGTAAAGCCTCTGTATTAAAATATTAGATGTTTAGGGACGGCCATTTCGTCCAACACTCTCCACAGAAGTGACCAGTTTACTGAGTCGAAGGCTTTCGTGTAATCCACGAAGCACAAATATAATTTTAGGTTGTATTCCCTTGCTTTTTCGATGATTTGTCGGGCATTGAGTATCTGCTCTCGTGTGCCTTTACCTGGTATAAAGCCTCTCTGTTCATCCGATATTTGTGGAAGTAAGAATGTTTTCAGACGTTCATTAATGATGTGGAGTAATACTTTGCTTGTGTGCGAGATTAGAGTTACTGTTCGATAGTTATCGCACTCGGTCGGTGATCCTTTTTTATGTATGGGAATAAATATAGATTCGCACCATTCCATTGGCCATTCTCCCGTTTCCCATATCTTAGAGCATAAGGTGTGTATTACATCTGTTCCGTAGTCTCCCATGGCTTTGAGTATTTCAGCTGTGATGCCATCTGCTCCAACTGCTTTCCTGTTTTTAAGCGTTCTTATGGCTTTTTCTACTTCCGACTTTAGGATCCCAGGTTCTTTTTCATATGGCGTTGCTTTTTCTTCAGATGATGTCGGACTATCTGACTTATACAAATCTTTGCAATGTTGCCTCCATACCTCTGCTATCATAACTGGATCTACTATAAGGTTTCCGTTTTTGTCCTTTATGATTTGTGTCCGTGGCTTGAATTCTCTAGCTAGATATCGTACCTTTTCGTACAGGTCGCGAGACTCTCCGTGCTGGGCGTGGTATTGAAGCTCCGCACAAACATTCTTGAGATGGTTGTTTTTGTCCCGTCTACATCCTTGTTTGATACGCTTGTTAAGATGTTTAATTGTTTGTCTTTTTTCTTCTACTTGCAAGTTTGAATTATTAATTTGTCTTCTTTCGTCTATCAGTTTTATTGTGTTATCGGATATCCAGTGATTTTTTTTAGCTGGCATGCTGGCGGATGTGCAGGACTGTACTGCCGTTTTTATCCAGTTCTTGGCGGAAATCCATAACGTGTTGGGGTCTGTAGAAGTGTCAGGTATATGGGTTCTCAGATTTTCTTGAAATTTTTGAGCGTTGGGAGTTTCTAGTTTAAAATTTTTGGTTTCTGATGTTTTGAGGGTTCGTAGTTTGAGGGATATGGAGGCTAATAAGAGTTTATGATCTGATCCGCACAGGGCACCTGGCCTCGCCTTCACGTTTTTTATTGATGTTCTCCATCTATTTCCAATCAGAATATAATCGATTTGATTTTTATACTTTCCGTCTGGACTTACCCAAGTCGACAGTCTGCGTGGGTGGTGCTTGAAGAGGGTGTTTGCCACAGCCAGGTTATTGTCAACCGCAAATTGTATCAGACGCTCTCCTCGTTCGTTTCTGATACCTAGACCATATTTGCCAATGAAGTTTCGTAAATGGTTGTCGAGATCTGTCCTACCCACTTTAGCGTTGATATCTCCCATCACTATCAGTATATCTTTCTTTGGTATTTTTGTGATTATGTCATCTATGATGCCATATACCTCTTCAACTTCTTCTTCGGTAGCTTCGGCTGTGGGCATATATACTTGTATTAAGTGACAAATATTTGGTTTAGAGTTAATGGTCAGCATTAATATTCTATCACTTACTGCTTCGTAAGATTTTACCCATTTACTGATTTTCCTACTGACAATGAAGGCGACCCCATTGCGTCCTGTCCGCTCTGCTCCGGATATATATACAGTACTATTTGATGTTTCAAAGTGTCCTTTGTCCTTCCAATGAGTTTCAGAAATTCCACAGATTTGCACGTTTAGCCTTTCTAGTTCTCTTTCTTGTATGTGTAGTTTCCCGGGTTGTAGCAATCCCTGGATGTTCCATGTGCCTACATTGAAAGGTTTTCTTAATTGAAGTCCATTATTTCTTCCAGTAGCACATTTCGCACGCGATGCCTGGTTGCTCACATCTCCGTGCCCGGTAGCTGATTTCACACCGGTTGGCCCGGAACCAACACAGCGCCGGTCGCTAGTCGGGTCGCATGGCGATCTAATACTATCCTTGTCGCTGTCCATAATAGTATTCTCATGGGAGGAGTAATCAGGTGGTTTCCCCTTGCCTGCCTGATCCCAATGCCGTTGACCACTTGATCGTTGTTCATCCGCCTTTGAGGCCAATTTCTTAACCTCAGGACAATAGGGTGCCCTTCCACTTACTAGTTCCTCCACCCGAAGCTGTTGACCAGTAAGTGGTGGACTGCTTATACCGGCAGTCACTCGGTCGCCATTTCCTCGTCGGTCGCAAAACAGGGTGCACCGTACAACTATGTTGTAACTCGTGAAGGTGAGGTTGGCAGTTGTGGAGAGAGGCTGTGTATTCGCATCATCCACCTTACACCCCTACCTACCTATGTATAAACAAACAGTCTTCATCCGTGAGTTATGAATACGCCCACTAGATAATAATACTGATCTCTGAAGGTGGGTACAAATCTCCGCGCGGTGTGTGCGCCGCTTGAGAACCCTGTACTAATCTAGTGAACTACACCTTTTCCAGCTATTAATTGGGAAGCTTCGGTTGTAATTCAGAAAGCCTCATATGTAAATCAGAATACTCGAATGAAAATCAGAACGTATCAAATGTAAATCCGAACAATCAGTTGAAAATCAGAATGCATCAAATGTGAATCAGAATAGTCAAATGAAAATCAGAACGTATCAAATCATAAGGGGTCAAAGGTAAATCAGAAAGTAAACTACATTCATGTACTAAGTTTTAGGTACAGGTGCAAGTATCAGGCACGTATCCAGGATTTGGTTTTGGGGGGGGGGCTAGATTATGGGTGTCACTTGGTTGACCTTTCGGGGGGGGTCCAGATTAGAGTTGCTACCTTCAATCCTTAAATTTGCGGGGGAGGGGGGGTGCAAATATGTGAAACCCATTTTTTAGACGACGGTATTTTATAACGTTTCGGGGGGGGGGGGGGGGGGTCCGGACCCGCTAGACCACCCTAAATACGTGCCTGGCAAGTATCCTGCGTCCTAGCCCATATTCGCGGAGGTTAAATACCATTGACGATGTGTGGTTAATAATAGTCTCCTATGTTTAAACCGATTTGCAAGTACCAGAAATAGTGGCGCCAGGTTTTGCTGAACAGATATTGTTATATTTGGAGTCAGTAATCGACGAGGGTAGAAATTTTGTGGTGATTGTGTCCGCGCAGTGCAATATTCCACAAATTTTCATGATACAGCTGTTGCTCCTGAACCAGTGCCTATTGGACTGTAGCAAGTTAGAATAAGACTGATGATGTTCCATAATTCAATAATTTTTGTCGTTTATGTAAGTTTATTTCATTTGTACATTATTTTCTATTCACATAGGTATAACATTTTTTAACCCACATTTTGCATGTATTAAGTATGTATGTTGGTTGTGTGTTGTAAGTATGTTTTTTTACTTTTGAGTATGTGTATTATTTCTTTTTCATCTTTGATGAAATGCGCAAATTAAAAAAATGTGACCTACGATTTATTTTCATCAGTATATGGTCCACCAAACCTTGCAGATGGTACCATTGTAATTGATGGCAATCCAAGGAAAATGTTCCTACCATTCTCTTCACATAATACATGTATGTGGACTACGTTACACAGTACTATAATTATGGTAATACATGTAGGTATAATTTTTGATGGCTACCATGATGCCGCATCCGCGAAGAGTACCAAATCAGTCAATTTTTCTTCTTTCCTTCCCCCTCTATTCTGTTTCATATTTTTTTTGCGAAACTTGCAGTTACGGCAATCCAATCCTCGCCATGTTTGCACAGCTCCTTCTTTCGGTTCGTTGTCGTTTTTATGTTTTACGTTCGAGAACCAAAGTTTCTTTGACTTAAAAATCAATGACTAAAGTTTTTTTACATATATTATCACTCAGTACGTGTATGTAGTTTTCTTTCTGAGTTACGTTTGATCCCGTCTGAATTAAAACTGATGGTATCTCATATACAATTCATACTTTCTGAAATCAATATGATCTTTTCTGACTTTCAGTTGACTGCTCTGATTTTCATTTGACTATTCTGATTTACATATGATACTATCTGATTTACAGCAGAAAAGGATGTAGCTGCACGCGCGCGACACGCGCACGGTACGGCGCGCGGATCTGTATGCACCATTAAATGCATACGAATCTAAATACACTTTGATAAGTGAAAAGGTGGCTATTAAATCTCATACGCTGTTTTGAGCGGTGTACAGTATTTATTTCAGTAACATAAGTGTGGATAAGTTATCAGTTGTATTTACTATGTATTTAATTACCATTACTATTAATTCGGCTCGCAAATTTCAACTGCGTGATTACCGTCAATACCGCTAAACAATATATTATTATCTACGAACGTAGCAATACATAGTAAAATAAAAACAAATACTGTACACCCTTCCAATCAGAGTTTGACTACACCTCTTCAATTTGTAAATCTGAGAGCATCATAAATGTAAATCCGAGTAATCAAATGAAAATCAGAACGTATCAAATATAAATCAGAACAATCAATTGAAACTAAGGAAGGATCATATTAATTTCAGAAGGTGCCAATTATACAGGGTGGTCCAATAAGCGCGCGGTGCTCTCTAGCGACCATACCGTTTAAACTAGTCAAAAATGTTTTAAATAAAAAACGTTTCCTTTCAAATGCTCTACATTCAGAAAATAATTTCAAAGATGGTGAACCTTCGGGTATACCGGAAGTAGGTATCAACTTCCTTATTTTAAATGGGACACCCTGTATATTATTACGTTCTTGAATTCAGCATCGATTTTTAGGTCCAGTTTGTTAACCATTGTTTATATCTACGAAGCCTATTATCGGAGTTATTCAGTAATTTTTACAAAATTTGACGTTTGTAGTAATTTACAAGAAAGGTTAATTTCTCGGAAACTAAACGCGATAGAAAGATGCGGTTTTCGATTTTGAAACAAGCAAGGATCGTACTTGTGTTTCAGTAAGATCGTTGTTTCAAAAGAATATTAAATCAATAGACTAGCAATTTTTAAGTTTGAAAAGTTAAAAACGTTAAAAACTTTTTTTTTCAAATGGGATGGTATGAAGTTTTACATCGGTGGATGCGAAATTAAATTCTCTTTCACTTTTATCTGGACACATGTGGTTCTATCTTTGATGGTTTTCAAGATATTTACGGTTTTGTAATTATTGCCTAGGAATTGGATAAATCGTAGGTGGCGTGGCTCGCAGGCGAAAGAATTGGCAGGAAACCTTTCATCCAAAGTGTTTCGACCTCTAATACTAAAATGTGCTTTCGCTCTATCTAACTGTATCCACATTTCAACAGGTTTTCCAAATTTTCATTTATAAAATTTTTGCAAACATTAGTTTAATATGCGGCTTCCAATAATACCACGTTTCTTATTTCATATTTTTCACGTCTCTAGCTATTCTTGTCCAGTTGTACTGAGTGACAATATATGTAAGAAAAGCTTAAATCATTGATTTTTACGTCAAAGAAATAGTGGTTCTTGAACGTAAAACATAAAAAGAACAACTAAATAAAAAAAAACTGTGCATCATGGTGGATCATGCACGGGTGAAAATAAATCGTAGATTTTTATCAAAGATGAAAAGAAAATGAGACACGGACTGAAAAGTTAAAAAAAAACAGACTTTGAACTGACGCAAAATATGATATAAAAATTTAATATCTTAACGGAAAACAATTATTACATGTATAAATGAAATTAACTTACATAAATGGCAAATATTATTAGATTATGCAACATCATACTACTAATTGTGACGTGTTACAGTCAGGCATTGGTTCAAGAGCAAGTGCTGTACCATTAAAAGTAGTTGAATGTTGCACTGCGCGGGCACAGCTACCACCAACCTCTAAGTAAGAGGGCAGACTCTCGTCGATTACTGACTCCAAATATAACAATCTCTGTTCAACAACACCTGGCGCCAGTACTTCAACTGGTACTTGCAAATGGGTTTTTACATGGAGTACTATTTTTGACCAGACATTTTTCATGGCATTTAACATGGGCGAATATGGGTTAAGACGCCGGATACTTTTACCTGTAGTTAAAACTTTGTATGTACATTTGTCATTTGACCACTTCTGAATTGCAATTGATGGGTTCTCATATACAATTGATACCTTCTGAAATTGATATGGTCCCTTCTAATTTACATTTGATACGTTCTAATTTTCATTTGATTATTCTGATTTACATAATTATATGATGCTATCTGATTTACACCAGGAAAAGGTGTAGTTTTGTCTTCGATTTACATTTGACCCCTTCTGAATAGCAATTGATGGTTTTTCATATACAATTGATACCCTCTGAAATTAATATGACCCTTTCTGATTTACATTTGATACGTTGTGGTTTTCATTTCATTAATCTGATATAAATATGACATTCTGACTTTCAATTAACTGTTCTGACTTACATTTCATTTGTTCGCATTTTAATTTGATTATTCTGATTTACATATGACACATTCTGATTTTCCACAGACTGTTATGATTTACATTTGATACGTTCTCATTTTCATTTGATTATTCTGATTTACATATATGATGCTATCTGATTTACACCAGGAAAAGATGTAGTTTTATCTTCGATTCACATTGACCCCTTCTGAATAGCAATTGATGGTTTTTCATATACAATTGATAACCTCTGAAATTAATATGACCCTTTCTGATTTACATTTGCTACGTTGTGGTTTTCATTTGATTAATCTGATTTAAATATGACATTCTGATTTTCAATTGACTGTTTTGACTTACATTTCATTTGTTCTCATTTTCATTTGATTATTCTGATTTACATATGACACATTCTGATTTTCCATTGACTGTTATGATTTACATTTGATACGTTCTCATTTTCATTTGATTATACTGATTTACATATTAGACTTTCTGAATTACAACTGACGCTTTCCGATTAACTACTGGAAAAGGTTTTAAGTCCTTTACGGAAACTATGATCGCGCTAACCCGATCATAGGGATTACTGAGGTTACTGTTCGGAAAGGGGTATAGGATCCACTGTTGCACGGAAAGTAATCGGATTATTCGGTTGGGATCTCCTCGGCCCAGCAGTAGGACATCGTTGGATCCAGTTAATGCGGGGTAAATAGCCAATTACCAGTCATCAGTTTTGCGTTGTTGACCCAACCCTTCGTTGTTCGAAGTTTGTTGAATCCATGGAATCACAAATCTAACTACTTGAAACTGATATTCTGTTTATTGTTAAATACCTGTATACTAAAAAAAAAATACTTTTTTGTGAGAGGTTCAGACAGAGTTGGTGTCACTTAAAAGAGGTATCTTCCAAGGAGATTCATTGTGTCCCTTACTCTTTTGCATCTC
Organism: Callosobruchus maculatus; assembly: GCA_951848785.1. Lineage (NCBI taxonomy): Eukaryota > Metazoa > Arthropoda > Insecta > Coleoptera > Chrysomelidae > Callosobruchus > Callosobruchus maculatus. The sequence continues at coordinate 529,773 of CATOUR010000186.1, forward strand.
ACTTTTGCCTCTGTCCATAGCGCTGAGATATACTAGAGGATACAGATGTGGCACGCAACAACCGGAGCATAAGGTCACCCATCTGTTTTATATGGATGGCTTCAAAATTTATGCTTCCGGCCAACGCGGACTACAACAATTGCTGAAGGTAGTGCAAGATTAGATAGTGGACAACATGAGGAACAGCTCGTTGATGGGAGCATCTTGCGACAACTGCATGCCGGAGACACTTATACCTACCTTGGAGTGGCGCAGCGACATGTCCAAGAGGCAGAATTGGTCAAAGAGTGTCTCCGCCGCAAGTATTTGCACCGACTCCGGCAGATCTGGTCATCAGAACTGTCCGGCAAAAACAAAGTCGCTGCAACAAACATGCTTGCGGTCCCATTGTTATCATACACCTCTGGTGCTATGCACTGGAAAGTGAACGAGTTGAAGGAAATCGAAACGAGGACCCGCAAAAGGATGAATATGGAGAGAAGTCTACAGCCTAAGTCCTATGTCCCGCGAATGTATCCCACGCAACACCTGGGAGGGCGCGGACTGTTGAGTTTGGAGCGTCTGCAGAACAGGGTAATATTGGCAACTGCCTGCTATGTGACGAACAGCACCGATCTCCTCCCGCACAATTAACATTAGAACTGCCGAAGTCGACTTTCTTCTAAGACATTGCATAGGATCTTCTAAAAACATCTAGAAACGCAAGGCTTGTCTGAGCAGTTGACCTTCTCTTTCCTAAGGTCTAGTGGGTTATGGTTGTAGATGTACTCGACACCCGTTGTGGAGCCTGCCGACAACCACCAGAGACGCTTATGCATCTTTAGTCGGCGTGTAATGCCTGTTTGCTACTAAATGGACAGTTGAGTCTATGTTTTGTTAGTGTTTCCTGGAACCTGAAACACAAAAACAAAACAAAAACAAACGTTAAAACTCTTGTTTCCATCAAGCTATGTTCGAGTTTCGTTTTTGTTTTCCGAGCCCTTTTCCATTGGTCAGGAGCACATATTTTTCAATAATCGCTATTATCTGAGGTCCCCTTGGAACCAAATCATTGCCTGCCCGCACTCAAAGGAAACGTGTTTGCTATGCCGCTAGGTCTTTATTTCACAGGTCAGTATGGACGTCCTATTATTAATACAACAATTTTTTCGTTTTACAACCCTCCACCCCCAAACCACCCCAATTTCACCTCTACCCAAAAAAAAGTAGAAAATGATCAGGAACAGCTAAAATGTTTAAAAACGAAGTTTGAGCTGTTTTTATAGTACTAAGACCTCACAGCATATCTCGCTACCCAAATTTCATTACAATCCATGTGCATCGATAACTGAGATTACGAAGCTAGAAAAACGCCAACAGACAGACAAACAGACAGACCGACAGGCAGACCGACGGACTGACATGGATTTTCGTTATGTAGATATCATAAAACGCCCAAAAAGCGTATCCTCTCAAAATCTAAAATTCTCGCAATCACAATACTCCGCTCACCTACCGGTGTGGCAAGTTTAAGTGCTATTATTTTAGGAGAAAATGACGCCAGCACAGATTTTGGATTCAATCGTTGTTCTCTAGACGAATAACTACTTGCACAACTGATGAATGATTTCCAAAATGCCATGGGACTATATGGAGAGCTATAAGTTTCTCATTTTATAAACTTTATTTTATAAATCTAACCTTGAAGAGCTAATAATATTAATTGACAAAAAAGTTGCAAAAAACACAATTAGAGATTTAATTTATGTAAAAGTCGATTAGCAATCATATTGTGGTTTCTTGCCATTGGCGACAGTTATTAAAGCTGAATTTACTTAAACCGAAATAAAAGTCTAAAACTCCAAGAAATACAATACAACCATTTTTATGAGACAGACAGACAGAGTTTCAAAACATGTCGAAACCCTTTGATGTACCGCCTCCGAGCGGTGTCTGAAAAACAACCTCGGACTGCCGCAAAACACACCAGTCTTCAAAAAGTTTGCGAATTGTCGCAGTTTTGTTTTCCTCGACAGGAGTTTGTGTTTTGTTATTGTTTTGTTTTTTCCTATAGTATTAAAGTCGTTTTTCAAAGTCTAAATGCAGAATTCTATGGGTTACCTACCTGTATTTTGTAGGGGAACATGTGCAAATCTTTCACCAAAATTCGATTCGTTGGAATGGACGACGGGTAATTTTTAATTGTGAAGATCGTCTTTTTGTAGATGTACTAGGCCTTTCCAGCACATCACTACGTACGCGGTATACCGGGTGTCCCAGAATTTCCTTGACACGTGATATTTCCGTAACGAAAAACGGTTCAAGCAAGAACTGAGTGGTACTTTTGAAGGTACTATATGATCTATCATACCATGCATTCAAAACATTTTTTTTGTACGTCAACCCCTAAAACTCACCCCCAACTTTTTTTTTTCAAATAGCACCCCATAGGTTTTCCTACATAAATTATATCCCCATTTTATTTAAAATCTTGTGGTACCTTTAATTTTATATGCAAACTTATTTTTTCCGTAAAATCATAAGCATAAGACAAATGAAATGATAATTTGTTTGACGCCTGATATTTTTGTAACAAAAACGGATAAAAAAGAAAAGTAAGTAGGTTTTTTAAGGGTAGTGAATGACCTATCATTCCTTGCTTATGAATCATTTTTTTCTTACTTAAACCCCTGGAATCCACCCCTAGCTTGTTCTTTCAAATTTCGATCCACAATTTTGCCTGCAAAAATAAATTCTTTACTTGAATTTAATTATCGTAGTGCCTTACTTTCTATGCCCCTACTGCAATTTATCGTTAATTTTGGCGCCCGTGTGCGGGGCACACTCTGCACACGGGATTGGCCCGGCCCGATGTAGCCATAAAACTTTTTCACGTTTTTGCACTTAGTTTTGTTGTCACATTTTTTTTATTAGTTGATTCACGATAATAAAAAAATATTTTCCACACATGTGTTTTAATTAATTTATGCTCACGATTTCATGGATTAAACGAAAAAATTTAACGATAAATTGCAGTAGGGGCATAAAAAGTAAGGCACTACGATAATTAAATTTAAGTAAAGAATTTATTTTTCCAGGCAAAATTGTGGATTGAAATTTGAAAGAACAAGCTAGGGGTGGATTTCAGAGGTTTAAGTAAGAAAAAAATGGTTCATAAGCAAGGAATGACAGGTCATTCACTACCCTTGAAAAACCTACTTACCTTTCTTTTTTATCCGTTTTTGTTACAAGAATATCAGGCGTCAAACAAATTATCATTTCATTTGTCTTATGCTTATGATTTTACGGAAAAAATAAGTTTGCATATAAAATTAAAGGTAGCAAAAGATTTTAAATAAAATGGGGATATCATTTATGTAGGAAAACCTATGGGTGCTATTTGAAAAAAAAGTTGGGGGTGAGTTTTAAGGGTTGACGTACAAAAAAAATGTTTTGAATGCAAGGTATGATAGACCCTATAGTACCTTCAAAAGTACCACTCAGTTCTTGCTTGAACCGGTTTTCGTTACAAAAATATCACATGTCAAGGAAATTCTGGGACACCCGGTATATTATCCCTTGCAATTGTGACACCGCGTCTTCCATATTTCTTACGGTACCTATTCTCGTTGAGCTAGGATAGTCGACGAATTGCTTTGATAAAAATAATACGATTTCGGCCTGTTCTCGAGGTGTGTATAGATTCATAATGAATTTCCCTGATATCTACTTTGCAACTGACAGAAAAACTCGAACAAATATCAACTACAAACGAAACCATAACAACATTCCATAGGGTACTTGATTTTGCACCACCTTGTACATCGCAATAATCAATAATAATATATTTTTATGCATTGAACTGGGATACCATAGTATGATGATGAAAGAAAATTACTCCACACGCAACGTTAACTTGTATTTCTGTTAATTACAATCGTCAAACATAAGTTATATCAACAAAATGCATCGCACAATATTTGAGTAAATAACTATACTGTTTGCGCAAGCTTTTTGACCTTCATTGGAAGTCCAATTTTTGATTGCAGTACCAAACTCTTCGGCTCGAATTCTACGACGTCGGGCGTTTGCATATTCCTCACCACTTCAAATTGAGATAGTATGCGCACTAGCGCTAGCTTTGTGGCCAATAAACCGAAACGTTCACCTAATAAAAAGCATCATATGATCATTAAAAAAAATCTCATTTATATAGTGCTAGTTCATGTGATGATACTGTCATGTGGAATAGAATAAACTTGAATCCCTTTTTAGACAAGCCTCGTATTTTTTAATCGCACGTATGGAAACTAGTAATAATGAAGTACCCCTTTTTTAGTTTGATCTCTTGAAAAATGGTTTAGTAATCACAATATAATATGAAAAAAATGTCTGTTTTTCACTAAGCTAGCTAAACTTCTTAATAATATTAATATTCTGTACATGATATGTGGGATTGAGCAATACACTATTACGAAACAGACTTCCAAGCCTAATGTGATAGCTGTATTAGTTCAATCCCCACTTGATCTACATATTTATATAATACTGATTTGCACATATTATTACATGCCATGATTTTGTATAGAATGTTATTCTAAATTTTCCTTCGCTTGTCCTCGATATAATTATACGTTGTAGTTTCCGTGAAATCTACTTGTCAGCACGATGTTCCTAAAAATAACGATAAACGAATAACCCCCTCTCTATTGCATCCGCCTACCCTAGACGCTACTGCTACCATCTCATTCCGTTATTCGTGCTTGTCAACACAACATCTTCCGCAGTTTACAAACTGTTTAGGTGTTTCGCAATAAAAACATGTCGAAAAGGGCAGTGTGCGTGCTCCACATAAGGAAATCAAGAGGCATAGGAGGAAGCTACTACAAATCCAGTGTGAAAAGAATTATTAGGTTTGCCTATCGTCAGACAGTTCATCCGAATCATCAGGTAGGCCTTAATGTTGTAGACAAATATACTCTTTTTAGGTACGGAGGAGTCATCTATAGTGTTAATGCAGCAACCTCCCGTAAACATATGCATCACCGCGGTCGCAGTGTGGTGCATATTCATTCCCACTTAAGATAACGTTCGTTGTCTTTTTAGCATAAATAGAATCGTTCGATTCTATTTATATGTGGGGTAGTAGAATTCATATGCATGGGAGCATAATATCTCCATATCTCCGAATCATCAGGTAGGCCTTAATGTTGTAGACAAATATACTCTTTTTAGGTATAGTGTTAATGCAGCAACCTCCCGTAAACATATATGCATCACCGCGGTCGCAGTGTGGTGCATATTCATTCCCACTTAAGATAACGTTCGTTGTCTTTTTAGCATGAATAGAATCGTTCGATTCTATTTATATGTGGGGTAGTAGAATTCATATGCATTAGCATAATATCTCCAGAAACTCGTTCAAATAAGTAAAGTCGTTCGATTTTATTTATTTACGGCCTTGTATTGGCTCGGCATTTTTTGCTAAACAAAAACAGAATTAACGTTCGTTAGTTCTGTGTAAAAGATCGAGTTGGGAGATGTGATGAAATTATTTCTTTGTTCATCTGTTGATCCTGTTTTTTTCTGGATTAATGTGCGTTGGTCCAAAAAACAGTTAAGCAGAGGGAACACTTCGTAGGAAAAATAAGATTAGCATGCGTTAGTCTTTATTCCTTTTTGGGTAATAAGTAGTAAGCAGAAGGCATATATTCTTCGAACAATCCTCGCAGCTGGTGGGTTCCTGTTCTAATCTCAGACTCATCGACAGATCGGAAAAGGCAAAAAGTGTTCAACGGCTTGTTTAGACCAACGAGCATGGACGCTTCACGCCTCAAAGCCGGAACCGTTTTTTTTTTTTACTACCTCGGCTTCAAACCAAATTTTGAATATAAGGTAGGCAGCCAATACATGACGAAATATCATTTCGTTCGAGTAGTTTTTTGCAGAAATGGCTGACAAAGAATCAAAGAGAGGAATTTTTAGGAGAATATAAAGTACCGAGCAACTGTAAGGCATTACCTTCTCCTCAAATTAGGGGCGAAATTATTCACTGTATAAAAAAAAAAAAAAAAAAAGAAAGACAATGGTCATTATAGATTCCTAAATCACTTACAACAACAAATGGCTGTAGGGTTAGGTGCATAGGTGCAATCGCAGATGTTATAGATGCATTAAGGTTTGTGCAGGAACAATTAAGCAACCTCATACGTCCAGCTGAAGCTCACAACCTATTTTGCTAACGTGCATTATCCGTTCGTTACACCGTCAATCAGTTCCTCGTCAGAATTCAGATTGTACCAAAGGTTAAAAACCTGCTAACTTAGATAGCACTCAGCGGGCATACACAATCATCGTTACTGAAACTACAACCTCCCTCAACTCAAATTCAAGAGAAGGAGAGAAGGGGGAGAGGAAGTCGGATCATCCACCATCAGCATATTGTAAGAAAGAAGCCAGCTAATGCTACAAACAAAGTCATACAAAGTGTATACATGCATGTACATATATATTACTTAAGCTGGCAATCTATCAAAATATTTGCAAAATTGGAAAACCAGAAAGTCTTAGTATGTGTAATATCCACTCGTGGAAAAGAAAAACCAGAGCTATTGTTTACACGTTTATTCGTACTAACACAACAACCGCCCATACATACTGACTGCGCGCCTAACGCTCGGACGCCAGCCGTCAAGTAGATAGTGCTTACTCACTACACTACAGATTGGAGTGATATCTATTCCTTTTCAATTTATGCCAATGCAAAATTCCGAACTTACTATGTAAGAATTTCGGGTAACCTATTCCCTGAATACCAAAGTTAATTGATAAGTTATACAAGATTGGAGGTAGCAAAATATGTCCTCCTACTCTAAAATTCACTTCATTTTAATTTATTTTTCATTCCAAAACCACAAGGAACATATAGATTTAAGTTGGATTTAATTAATAGATTCAGCCACGCCCCCCCCACTTCAAGTGAGGGTCATAGAACAGTCTTAAAATTATTAAATAAAGATGCATATCTTTCTAAAAGAGGCTCGAAATCCTTCGTTAAAAAGAATCATGAAATATTTTTAAGGTTCAGATTCGACAATAAATTGTATTAATTTACTTGTCTTGCCTTTGACTTGAAGGTAGCTCTCTATATTTTCATCAAACTTCTCAAACCAGAGGCGGAAAGACTTACACTCAAAGGCGTATTGACAGTTTTTCTATTTAGACGTTATCCTAGTAATAGGAAAGGATAAATTGCAATGTATGAAGAATACTCGGGAGAATACTGGAATAACCGTAATCCTCTTAAAACGTTAAGGTTTTTTGTTAAAATTAGGATCTGCCACTACTTAGATCGGCTACAGGCCAGTTTTTGAGTTTTGAATGTGATGCAGTAAATATGCAGATCTCACTGCAAGAACAAAAAAGACATTAAGAACTGATTTGCAGATTAAAAATAAGACTAAAAAACTAAACTTTTAATGGAAAATTGGTTATTCCAGAAAAATTATTGCTAGAATTACAATGGTGATATACCTACAGAGATTGGAATTTGGCAAGATATTAAACCTAGATCTTCTTCTATGGACATTTTTTCGGATGCATCTCCAACCGGTGGGGGAGCCTCTTGTGGAGAAATTACTCGCCATGAGTTTTAGGATCGATGCAAGCATATTAATTATCTAGAAATTAAGGCGGCATAATCAGGTCTTGCGATCGAAAAAAAAAAAAAAACTAATATTCGTATACTATTATAACCAAACTGCCATTTCTTGTATAAACAAATCATGTAGTATTATTAAGTATCCACAGTTAAATGAAACCGTGAAAGCGCTTTGGCAATGGTGTGAGGAGTAAAGTATATTAGTAGTATTTTTTTTTTTTGTTCTAAAATACACAATTTCCAATGTATATGGTAGCTATACTTGTACTTGGAAAACAAAGAAGCTGATAAAGAATCGAGGTCGCTTTCTGTAGATACAGAGTATGTAATCAACAAGTTACATAGTTTCGAGCAAAAAAAAAAAAAAACTGATAATCCCGGCATAAACTCATATGCAAAAAAAAAAAATAAATATAATTCAGAAATTTATGTCCGGTTTTCCGGACCCAGAATCCTTCTACTGACACATTTACAATAAATTGGGCTACACATACTACTTGTATGTTTTCCCCATATTCAATAGAGTTCTGAAAAGAGAGAATCTTCAAGAAAGGGCTTCAGGAATTGTCGTTAATCTAGATTGGACAACACAACCCTGTTATCTTCAATTTTTTTTTCACTATAAAAAAAAAAAAAAAAGAATAATAATAAATAATAATAACGTCATTTTTTAGCCTAATGAGTATGTATACTCAGTTCTCCTTTTTTAACAGAGTGATCCTCTGTACAAGCAGATTTTTCCTACTGGCAGGGAGATTGTACAGCGCTATTTTCAGACAGGTACCAGAAAACGTTATAGAAATGACGATGATAGCCTCTTTAATAGAGGGACCCCCGAAACAGTACTCAGCTTGTTTTCAGAAACTACTGGAAATTTTGTAATTACAAACAAGACCTTTTTTCGTGTATAACTTTGAAGTATATCTAGGTTAATTTCACCGAGAGTGAAACTCCTCAGTTTTTAAATTCCTAATTCCAATCAGTTCTAGCGAAGAAAAGATAATATGTAGAATCTTTAGAGGAGTTTTTTTATAGACATCCATCAAGACCCAAACAGGGCAGACCTGGAATCCAGATCTCTAACGGGGCAAATGTTATCCGTCACACAGCTTAGCATTTGAAAATCTAACATATAAACATGTTATACGTGTGGCTCTGGTACTGCTAGAAGAGTTTAAGTCAACTTTATCGTCGGTGGTTCAAACTTTAACATTAATGGAGTTTGAAAGCATACAGAAATTATCTGATAAAATTTAAAAAAAAAAAAAAAAAAATCATATCAAAAACATCTAGACTGGGCAGATATCAACCGAATCTAATATTTTCTACTATAGAATTTTGCATGAAAAAGAGTATTATATCGCAAAAAAAAAAAAAAAACAACTCATGCTCACTCATGAAGAAGTATTCCATGCAGCTTGGTCACAGATCAGTATAAGTTGGAAAAAAAAAAAAAAAGAAAAACGAGATTTAGCTGGAATACATACATCAAACATTGTTATAATTGTTCATCAAACTCTAATGACTTGTATTTGCATTTCATAATAGGTCCTTGGAAGATCCTAATAACTTTGCCGAGACAATTGTTAGTATGTTTATTATATGTGTGTGTATTATACATTTGTACACACGTATAATAATATAATATATAATAATATATAATATATTATATAATAATAATATATATTTTTTTTTGTTTCGTTGCTGTGTGATTAATGCTGTGGAATTAAATTTGTAGGTATCAGAAATACATATGTAGGGTGTGTATGCTATTTACATTCATAGACTTATATTTGGTACATATAATTATGTACGAACTGATGTTTTCATTGTAAATTTATATTGAAAAGGATATATATTTTTCCATATTGACCTCGGATGATATTCTATATACTAATATATTGAATTAATATATGTTGTTCAAAAAAAAAAAAAATCGCCCTCTTTACTCTGAACCGCTACAACGTATAATTATATCGAGGACAAGCGAAGGAAAATTAATAGATTAATCGACTTACCTTAAGGAAGATTAATCCTAATTTTCCGAGCTTGTCCGAAGATATAATTACCCACCCGCCCTGTATCTCCCGTTGGTTAGGCGATTTTTTTCTCAATAGCACTTCAACGGAATGAGATGGTAGCAGTAGCGTCTAGGGTAGGCGGATGCAATAGAGAGGGGGTTATTCGTTTATCGTTATTTTTAGGAACATCGTGCTGACAAGTAGATTTCACGGAAACTACAACGTATAATTATATCTTCGGACAAGCTCGGAAAATTAGGATTAATCTTCCTTAAGGTAAGTCGATTAATCTATTAATTTTGAATGTATTGTAATGAATGTATTGTAATCTTAACTTGTTCAAATATAATACAAAAAAAATCACACTTGATGTCAAACTTTCCATCGACAAATATTAAAAAAAGTCTATGAAAAAATTAAGTTGACTTCCCACACATTACGGTGATATCAGATTATTATTTTCCCATGGCTTGAAGCCATACTCTGATATCCCCTTGCAGCCGAATAATCACCCGTCCGCCCGCAGAAAAACGTCCAACACAAAAACTCTCGTAAATAATTTCTTGCAACTCTCTTCGTAGGAACTAGGATGGCACAGTTTTTATTCTGCGATCTTAAACTGATATCCTAATCACATAGCATGCCGATTTTCCTATATTCAAAAAACATTTACATTACCAGTATCAATCTTCAAAGAGCAATGAAAACTGTTCCAGGGTTTCCCAACCACCTTATCAGAGACCCCTACCTACTTCAGCCACAGTCAAAAAAAAAGCAGAAAATGATCAGAGATTCCTATAGTAGTTACACAAAAACAGTTTGAACGGCTTTTATATTGTACTGTTTCTTTTTCAATTTAGTTTCACCGCCACACTAACACGATTTTCAACAACCATAGACTTTATCAATCTCGACCATGGCCCACTTTGATAATGAGCTACATACATTACAGAATTACCTACATTAATATAATTTCAAAAATTTTGTTAAAGGTAAGGCAGCATTTGGATCAAGCTAAAAAAGTATGTTATGTCGTTCTTTTACAGGGCAATGAAGAGCCCTCTACGAATACAACAAATTTTTCAGCTTCACAACCCCTCACCCCAAACTACCCCAATTTTACCCCCTCTGAAAAAATGTGGATCAGTAACCCCCAAATTGCTTAAAAACGAAGTTTGAGCTGTTTTCATAATGTCTAATTCTTCGATTACTGCTGAACCGCCACTGATAACGATTTCGAAGAACCATACGCGTTTTCCTTCCTCGCCACGATAATTTTACATACATACATATAAAGCGATACTTGTATGTATACATCAGGAAATTATAAGTCCCTTGGTCTCTGTAATAGAAAGACAATGTTCGAATGGACCTAAGAAGGTGTACTATATGCCGCTAGGACTTTCTTTCACAGGTCAATGAACAGTACAGTGGACAGCCTATTACGAATACAACAAATTTTCAGTTTACAACTCCCTACTTCCCAACCACCCCAATTTCACCCCCACTCAAAAAAAGTAGAAAGAAAAGTAACTCCTAAAATGCCTTAAAACGAAGTTTGGGGGTTATTTGAAATTTTTCGTTTTTACTTCCCACACCGATAGGTGAGGGGAGTATTGTGATCGCCAAAATTTTCGATTTTGAGATAACATGCTTTTTGGGCGTTTGATGATGTCTACGTAACGAAAATCCACGTCACTCATTTCCGTCGGTCTGTCTGTCTGTCTGTTGGCGTTTTTCTAACGTCGTAATCTCAGTAACCGCTGCATGGATTGTGGTAAAATTTGGGTTGCGATATGTTGTCAGGTCGTAGTAGGTAATGTTCCTATAATTTTGGGAATCGTTGCACAGAGGGCAGAGTAATTAGCAAAAAATAAAAAAATTCAAATATTCCTCTAACTTCGTTTTTAGGCGTTTTAGTGGTCCCTCATCCTTTTTTACTTTTTTTTGGGTGGGGGTGAAATTGGGGTGATTGGGGGGTGGGGGGTTGTAAAACAGAATAATGAGTTGTATCTATAATAGTCTGTAGAAGAAATACCTAGCAGCATATTACACTTTTTTAGGTCCATCTGAACATTGGCTTGCCTATTACAGAAACCAATTTTGTGATGTACAGGGTGTTTACGATCTTAATGCCGTTATGTAAAGTACGAATATTACACATCATTGTAATGCTTGAAGTTTCAAAAAAATCTCAACATTTTCTGATAACACAGAATATGCGGCAACAAGTCTAGACACAATAGATAGCATTTGTTTACGTGAATATCTCCAAGAAACTAGGGCGAATACTGGGCAATGTTGTCGGATTATGATTTTGCAGTCATACTTTATTTAACTTTTTTCTGTTTAACTATGCGTTAACCAGTGAAATGGTACTGGGGTTTCAGGTTCGAAATATCATGATCTATCATTCCTCCAAATTAATGCAGATCGTAAACACCCTGTATACATACGAGTTTTGCTTTATTTCGTTCTATGTATATTGCGTAAAGCGAACATTATTGAATTGATTTTAATGAAATTTTGACATAGAATTCACCAGCGCGGCGAGAATGGAAAACGCGTCTGTTTTTAAAAACCGTGTCAGTGGCGGCGCAGTAATAATAAAAAAACCAAAAATATAGACACAGCTCTAACTTCGTTTTTAGACGGTTTGGGGGCTACTGATCGTTTCGCATCGTCCAATTGAAGCATGCAGAAAAACACTGTGGCATCCTAGCTTCTAAGGAGCGAGACGCAAGAAACTATATTCGAGAGTCTTTGTGTTGGTTGCTTTTTTGCGGGCGGGTGGGCGATGATACGGTTGCAAGGGGATTTCAGACTATAGCTTCATGCAATGGGAAAATAATTAAATGGTATCATCATTATGTACTGAGTCAATCAACTTGACTCCATTTTTTGCTGCTCAGCCGCCCATGTACCGATTTTCAAAATTCCAACCACAAGTTTTGGAATGATTATAAAGTGCATATCAATATGACAGTTATCCACAGTTTTTAATTAATTTAGGCACATTTTATGAATGTCTGTTTTATTGTTACAACCCTAAGCTGAAGTATGCAATGGATGCATAAAAGCAGCTCAAGAATGCAGAATGTCAAACTGTCATCAACATCCGGCTATGTATATTGGAGACTTTAACAGCCACCACCAACGGTGGAGATACCCCGACTGTGACGAAAATGGCACAAGGTTAGCTGACTGGGCTGATGATAATGATATCTTTCTTGTATTTGATGCCAAAGATAAAGGCACTTTCAAATCAGCAGGAACTCAGAAAGTAACCCTGATTTGTGCTTTGTGGGCTGCAACCGGAAAGGGATCCCTATACCAGCTAACAGAAAAGTCGCAGAGGCCTTCCCACACAGTCAACACAGGCCAGTTTCCTTAGAGGTGGGAATCCAAATACCCCTAATACGATCCATCCCTCGGCCTCGATGGAATCTTGCAAAGGCGGACTGGTGTAACTACTCACGGGAGCTGGACCGGCTGGTACAGTGGATACCGCCAACATCAAACAATTACAAACGTTTCGTTGGAGCAATGATGAGCGCTGCAAAAAGGTCCATTCCTAGGGGATACAGGAAGGAATATATCCCTGGGTGGGATGAGCGGTGCGAACTCCTATACGGCGACTTTCAGAAAACCAACAATCCAGATATTGCCGACGAACTCATCTCTGCCCTGGACAGCTCACGAAGGCGTAAGTGGGAGGAGACTACGTCGGAAATGAACTTCCAACACTCAAGTCGAAAGGCCTGGAGCCTTCTTAGAAAACTAGGCTCAAGCACGCCATCCACACGGGCACCGTCGGGAGTAACTCCAGACAAGATTGCTGCGCATATTGTAGAAACGTCAAGAGCACCTTCTGATAGAGAGCATACAAAACGCGCGAAGAAGGAATTGACTTTACTGAGGAGGAACGCTCCTACGCAAACAACGTTTTCCCGACCCTTCTCGATCGAAGACATTAATAATGCCATATCAGATGTTAGTCCTGGAAGGGCTCCTGGTTTCGACGGCGTCCTGCCGGAATTTCTCATTCACGCAGGTCAGCAAACAAGAGTGTGGCTATCTCTCTTCTTCACGAACCTCCTTAATACGGGAAACCTCCCACGGGAATTCAAAAGAACGAAGGTCATATCAATATTAAAACCCGGTAAACCGAACGATCAACCCGCCAGCTACAGACCTATAGCCTTGCTCAGTGGCTCCTATAAATTAGGTACTAGAAAGAGCCGTCTACAACCGACTGAGCGCGACTATCTTAGACCGGGTCCCGATAACCCAGGCTGGTTTCAGACCGGGTCGCAGTTGTTGTGATCAAGTACTGTCCCTCACAACGCATATAGAGACAGGCTACCAGCAAAACATGAAGACGGGAGTTGCATTTGTTGACCTCACTGCCGCATACGATACGGTCTGGAGGGAGGGTCTCCTATATAAGTTGCTGCAGGTGATTCCCTGTCAGACCACTACAAGACTCATAAACAACATGTCATGCGACAGAAAGTTCCAAGTAATCCTAAACGAGAAAGCAAGCAGGCAACGCAAATTGAACAACGGACTTCCACAAGGCTCAGTACTGGCGCCCTCACTTTTCAATCTATATATATCTGACATGCCAGAAACAGTCAGTTACAGGTTTTGCTATGCGGACGATATAGCCATAGCTTTTTCCGATAAGAGCTTCAAGAACGTTGAGCATACTCTTTCTAACGACTTGTTAGCTAAACCAATGGCGCTCCCAGTGGGAAGGTTTTGCGGAACACCACTTGCGATGCGCATTTATGGGGGCAGCCTTACTTCCACGATCAGAACTACCCCGGAAAGAGTGGGTAAAACTTAATAGAGTCCGAACAGGTCAAGGCAGATGTGTCGACTCCCTTTACAAGTGGGGCTATGTGCAATCTCCCTTATGTGACTGTGGCGCGCCCCGCCAAACTATAAACCATATTACGAGCGAATGTGAACTGCGTGCGTTTCAGGGATCGCGAGGAGAGTTCTTCACAGCCACACCGTTGGCGCTGAAGTGGTTGAAAGAACTGGGTATCAACCTGTAAATACCAAAGACTATGTATCTTAGTTTGTAGCTGTATCTGTTTTATTCTAGTATAGGTTATAATAGTTTATAATAGTTTTTTTTACTATATTTACTATTGTTATGTTTTTGAGCCATACGATAAATAAATAAATAGTCAAACTGTAAGCGCTGGTAATGTGATACACCTGATGATTGGTGATAGATGTGGAATTATTTGGGATCAGATTGTAGCTAGTGGCTCACAAATCAGCGATTTGTCAAAGAACAGTTAAAGAATTAGGGGCGACAAATCATAGTTCAGCCCGTTACTCTCCTGATCCTTCCCCATGTGACTTCCATTTGTTCCCTGAAGTCAAAAAAATTGAGGGGGCGAAGATTTGAGTCAGACTATAGCTCAACAATGTTGTGTGCGTATGCTAAACAAATTAGAAAATTGGTTTTTTTGAAGCTTTAGTCCTGTGGATAAAGCGATGGTTTCAGCGTATTGAACACAATCAAGAGTACTTTGAAATGTAGTTGTTAAACATTTTTCAGTAAATGTGTCATTGTTATACTGTTGCATCGTCCTAGGTTTGGGTTGAATTGAAGTAAATCTGACAAAATTTTTAACTAGTTCTACCTAAAAAAAGCTGTACTAGAGTGCCCCCAATCACTTCGACTCCTACCCCCTCCCCCTACGCCCAAACAAAATCGATATCCCACTATCCCTGTATGTTGTAAAAAAGTCATGGTTTATACAAACCTATGCAAATTCTGGGCCCTTCGCCGAAGGGTAAAAATACTAGTCCATCTTTGTTGTAAACACTAGTGCCCTTTTCAAATCTTTCTGGCTTGTACTCAAATGGCTCTGGAAAATACTTCTCGTCAAAATGCAGACCAAACATAGGAATATACACTGGTAGGCCTTTTTCAATCACGAAGTCAGAGTCTGGTATTTTGTATTCTGTATTGCATCGACGATCCAAGAATGGTAGTACTGGGTACATCCTGAGAGTTTCTGTAAATGATATTACAATTATAAATTATTTCATGTATACACGTTTAACTCATCTATATGAAATGTCTCCCGTTACCACGTCAAAGAACTTTGAGGTATTAAAATATACAGGGTGTCCATTTAGTGAGTAATTCTTAGATATCTCACGAGATATACCTTATAGAAGAAAGTGTAAAATACAAAAGGTATTTCATTGTTTAAGACACATATCTTAGAAATATTTTGAAATATACAGAGTGTCGAGGACAAGCAGGACAGTGATCAAATTGATTTTTTTATATCGAAGCATTAACTTTTTTTAACCCCGCTTAGGTATTATTATTGATTTCTATTTAACCCTAAGATATTTCTAAGATCGGTTGCGAAGTTGCCTAGTTATAATTTCTTTTCAATTAACTAAATAAGGTGAAAACTCTGCTTCGCGATGATTTTCGAAAAATAGCATCGTTTTGGTAACCGCTATCGAAAAAAGGTTCAAATGACTTAAGAAAAGAAGGTTCAAACCCTCCCCCCACCATAGAACCATAACACCCAGAGGTTGCAACTTGAATTTTCTCATTTGATCCTTTTTTTAATAGAACTTACCAAAACGGCGCTACTTTTTGAAAATCATCGCGAGACGGAGTATTTACCTCTCCGACCCCGCGAGCTGCACAACCCTTAAGGTCGCAAACTTAGGTGTACATTCAGGGGACCAATGTCTACCATGTCACTAAATTTCATTTCCTTCCGACCATTTGCGCTCAAAAGACTTTTTTTTGTAGGACTTGTCGATAGCGATGTCTCAAACTGAATCTGATCTTGATTAAATAACGCCGAGGAAATATCATTTCCAGTAAAAATATGTATAAATAAGATGTTTTTCGCAACAGCACATATCGGTAGTAGGTAGCGGTGTGCTCCTAAATGTCGTAATTTTTTTAAATAAAATGCGTTAGTCTAGGCAGCTGCTGAAATAAATGAGAATACAGTAGAAAGTAAATCCTATCCCAGCTTTTTTAACTATTTAGTAGAAAAGGTTCTTCGAATTTTGGGATGATAAAGTACTGCAGATGTTTGGGGTATGCTCGATGGCCTTGAAGAAGGCGTAAAATAAACGTCGAAACGTCGGATTTTTGAGTAAGAAAAACCTCTGCAGTACTTTATTAACCCAAAATCCGAAGAACCTCTTCTACTAAATAATAAATGAGAAGATATCATTTTTTTTAGGAAAACAAACATCTCACATGACTTTTTGATAAAGTTCTTCGACTTAATCCGCGATAAAATTGTGATTTTGGTTTTTAGTGAAAATCACAAACCAACCCCTGGCTTTGGCGTACTGTGGGACGGAGACTATTGGTCGCATACGGAAAATGGGAGGACCACATTCATGCAGAATTTTGTTCTCTCCATAAATCATTCGAACCTCTTTTCGATAGCACTTACCGAAACGACGCTATACTTCGAAAATCGTCGAGAAGCAGAGTTTTCAACCTCTCAACCCTCGACCAGCAACCACCCGACAACATTGAAACTGACACTGTTGTCATTTTAAAAACGTCTTCTCTTGACAAGTCGATTACGTGATTTCAAAGTATTATCTATGGTGTCGGTCGCTTCAAGGTAGAAAAGCTTAGCGGGCTCTTAGACTATTTGACCGTAGTGACTCAAACTAGGAGAGAGAGCAGGTAAGTAAAATTGTTCGACCTTCGTTGTCGTTATTGGGCATCATTTACCTATTTCTTATTACTGCGCATGCTCAAAATAACGATAGCCAGGAAAATGCGTTATTTCTAGTGGTCCAAAAACGACCCAATGTCACAAAATAAACATGATTTGAAAAGGTGGAGTTGATTTGCAATTAGCAAATGACCCTTAGAAGTTTTAAAATAAAATGAACTCACTGGGAAGCTTTTTTAATTCCAACCAAGTAGTCAGATAGTTAATACTGAAATATTCTTTATCGAAGTAAAAAGTCAAATACGTAGAAATGTTTATGCATTTTCCACTGTACGCTCATTGCCACCAACAGCTTCGTGGAATGGTACTCACTGAGATGTACAGCGTTGCGAGACCACAGGCTAATCATTAGATAATTTCAGTCTGACATATTTTTGCAGTTCCTTAGGTCAGAGGTCACCGTCACGCACAGAACATGTCATACTGGGCATTTCGGTTTTGACAGTTTTCACATTCACAACTTCAAAGTCGCCATTTCTGGCGACCTTCATTCATGCATGCCAAAGATCGGCGATTTCTGACGATTTTCATGACAAACGCTGGCTATAAGCATACTTGTAACCTGGCAACTGGCTGTGAATGTAGTGGGAATGTAGGATGTATGAAGGGTTAGGTGTCTCTTTTTAACTGATTGCTTTGCCCGTATGTAGCCTCTTTGTTCGTTGCATTTGAGATTTCGTACCCCAGATCCAATTTTGCCACTCGTGTCTGCGTCGCGTCGTCGCTATATCCATTGAGACAAATATTAATAAGCTTCATCGCTATAAACGGGTTACGCTATAGTTTTTAAGAACTTTTGTTGAATATATAAAATAAATAGATATTTTATGATGAACAAGTAACATGGATGTCAAAATTTATCCATTTATTTCGTACCTACCTTGAATGCACATATCCAGATATTTCATGCCCATCAAATTTTCGTAGGTTATGTCACCATCTTTAGCCACAGTAGCCTTTATTTCTTCCCTCAAAGTATTTTGATACTTCGGGTGCTTACACAGCTCGTACAATGTGTATGATATCGCCGAGCTGGTCGTTTCAAAGCCTGCTAAGAAAAATTGCACTGCTTGTGCTATCACCTTGACTCCCTCTGGAAAAATGAAATCATATTATCGACTGAGTACTATCTACACCTCATTTTGCATAGCGCACCGCCATATCGTTTTCGCCTTGCTAAATGGGCCTATAACCAAGGTTTACGCAATACATATAAGTTGGATCACTCCGCAAAAATATCAAAACGGCCTGCCCCTTGCCCCGTCACCCCGGTACACCGGTAGCAGTGTACCGACGCCAGCCGGGAGATGCGGGGCGGCGCAAAGTAGAGGTTGAACGTGTTTAACGCGAAGTGTCTCAAAAATATCGGATTTTGTTATCTCGGATTTGTTTGCAGGAAATGGATAATCTTTTAAGAAGTTTGAGAGTAATCAGTTTCGTGAGAAAAGATATTACCAATAAATTTAAATTTATTAACGGGTGGAGAATAACAATCAGATCCTTCCTTATTTTGTGGTAAACCTTGAAATGTAAGGGATATAAATACAGGGTATCCCACGACGATTAAGACAAGAAATATGTCGGAACTGGGCAGTAGTAGAGAATTATAATTTTGGGCATGTAAATTAGAGCAGATGTTGTGTCTTTTTTTGTCATTGTACTACCCAACGAGGTATTTGTTTTTGATCACGTAACATTCGATCCAAAATTATTAATGGAACACCCTGTGTATTTGTGCCTGTGTTCCTCCCGATAAAACAACTCCAACAAACTAGCACACTTGGGGTCTAAAATGATTAGTTCAAGAGCTACAGGTACTTAAAGGATTGTATCACGCTGAAAGCGTATAGTGAGACAAAATATTCATTCGGTGGTTTTACCATACCACCTAGGGACATTGTAAATTATATTTTAGAGCTCGAAAATATTTTTATTGGTAACTTTAACAATTTAGTTTCTGCAGTAGCAATTGGAATGACACTAAAAAGCAAAATGTCAAAAATAATTTATTCATATCGCTGTAAAGCATTTCCACATGGTTATCTTTTAAAATTGTACATACGAGTTCGTATATACTATACCATAAAATGTATAAAACGTGATCTCAAAAATAAGCCAAATAAACAAAACATTAAGGTAAAAATAGTACAGCACCTTTGAACCATCAGTTTTTACTTATCTACGAAATAGCTACAATATGTGAAATCATTTGAGATTCATTAGTAATAGTTTTACCAGGCTTTATTTTTGATATCCATTTATGTAACTTAGTGCATTAGCAAAATAAACGTAATATTTGTATTTGTACGTCTAAATCGGCCGTCAATACATAGTTTTTCAATGACCCTCGTAAATACGTACAACCCAGGCGTTAGCAGGTCCCCGCGTGCGGCCGCGGCATCGCTTTCATGTGAGTTCTTCAAAGTGCTGACGGAGAGTGATCCAGAGGAATGATCTAACTTATATGTATTCCGTAAACTTTGCTATAACCAATCTTGTTTTCTTTTTGCTTAAACATAATTTACATCGTACAGATATTAAACTTTAGTTTATATAAATGTTCCATCATATTTGTCTTGAAATAAAATTGATTTAAGAATTGTATTTTCTAATCGTGTAGTGTTGCTTCCAAACATGAACTCAACCAATAAAAACAATGACATCCTGATTCAGAAACGTTTAGGCTCTGGTAGGGGAGGTAGCATCAAATTTTACGGTAATAATTATACTGAGGTTCAATTTTTTAGTGTTCCGCTCAGCCTTAAGGCTTATTATGCACCCCCAGTCAAAGGGGTAGTGTAGGCTTTCTTGATGTTGATGAGAAAAATGTCTATGTCATAATGTATATGTTATGATTTTTTCCATCCATGTCATTTTTTCGGGGTATTTTACTGAAGGTGAAAATTTGCAGATAGCTGATGAAATTTTTATCACGAAAAAAATTAAAATTTCTGTAACTTAACATGTTAGCTGCGCGCATGATCATGTTAGGGTGTATTATCAACGACGTGTGGGTGGATGATAGCTACTTTCCTAATTGAGATCAAATAAAAAGTGTAGAGGTCAATAAAATTCATGTTACGAAAATATTTACCATTAACCAGGGTGACCAATAAATGTGCGACTTATCAGAGTTACATTGTTTCAAATAGAACCCCTGTATATTAACGCATACTTGGATTCCTTGGTCGATTATAGTGTGACTTTATGTATCATACATGATACTTAAAACGAACCCTTTAGCGCAAATCATCATTTTTGATACAAGTAGATGTTAGAAAACATCTAATATCGCATCGTGTATGAAGGCTGTGACTTTGTGGTGTGACCAAGTATGAAATGTGTCAGCTTACGTAGTACTATCAAATATGAGTTCTTTATGTACCTTGTGAGATCGGTCGATTAATTAACTTCAATCACAGGTAGCATCACTTTTTTGAATAGGAAAGCCTAAGTTTTTTTCATACGGTTAAGTGTAAAATTTGGTAGCCTTTCTAATGATGTAGGATTGTTAATTTTGTAGTTTCCATTTTATATCAAAATTTTAGTGAAATCGGTGATGCGAACGAAATAGAGTCAATGTACGATAGTTCGAGTGGTAGTAGCTGCAAAATCTGTGTGACTCAACATGTTAGCTGCGCGTGGACTATTTTAGTGAGGCTGAAAATTCACTTAGATGACAACTAATAATAAGAAAACTATAAAAATAATTGTTAGCTGATTCGCGGGGATTCGCTTATATCTGTCACTGAATGAGTGAAGAGCTAAAATGTCTCTAAGCGTAATCACCCATGAAATTTTGACGCTACCACCCCGACGAAAAATTTGAAAAAACCGATTTTGACCGAAAATTTTAAATAAAATGGAAACTACCAGAGATGGATAGCGATAATCCTATATCATTAAGAAGGCTATCAAATTTTAAATTTAACCGTATAAATAAAATTAGGCATTCCTATTGGAAGAAATCCAATTACCTTTGATTGAAGTTTTCTTAATGGATCTACCGATTTCATCAAGTACAAAAATAATTCAAACTTGACAGTATTACGTAAGCCGACACATTTCATGATAAGGCATACTGCAAAGTCACAGCCTTCTGAGTTTTATGCAAGCTGAGATATTCAATTTTTTTTCTAACATCGACTCACATCAAAAATGATGGTGATTTGCGCTAACGGTTCATGTGTGATGCATAAAGCCACACTACAATAATCGACCAAGGAATTCAAATATCCAATAAATATACGGGGGTTTCTATTCAAAAAAATGTAAATATAATAAGTCACACATTTATTGGGTATAATGGTAAACATTTTGGTAACATAGATTTTATTGCCCGCTACATTTTCTATTTAAGACACGTTTACCTATCTCAAATAGGGAAGTAGCTATCATACAGGCACACACCTTCTAAAAATTTGATGCTCCACCAACCTTCTATCCTCTACTATCCCAAATCGACCTTCCCAGAAAAAGGAAAAACTATCAAAACAAAATCGGTAGGACGATTAAATACGAAGTTTCAAGGGGTCTTCATACTTGTTATCAAATGTAAGAGTAGCAATGTGCATACAAAAATTCCGCAGATATACCTTGTTTAGATAGATCTGTAAAGGATTAAGAATATTGCCAAGGCCAAATTTTAAGTTTCCCTATCTACTACCCTCCCCGCCGCTCCCATTTTGAATCCCTCTCAGAATATATTGAAAATGATCAGGATCCCTAAAACGCATAAAAACGAAGCTTAGAGCGGTTCTCACAATGTTTATTTATTAGTTATTCCATCGCCAAAACACTGATTTTCAAAAATTATGACGCTAAATCATATCTCGTCTTAGATCACATCAGAATCGATGCAGCGGTTTCTAAGATTATGCGCTGACAAAAATGACGACCAACAGACTGACGGAAATAAGTGACAGATATCTTGTGATGATCATGAAACGAAGTGTTCAAAATGTTGCCCGTTATCGGCCAAACAATGATATAGGCGACGTTAAAATTGCTGGCGGTCAGTTGCAAAAACATGTTATATATCATGGCAGCTTTCGATGATGCATTGACGAGAGTCATCCAACCTGTTGGAGAAGTAAGTAGTAAGTACAATAGATATCAAATGGCCCCATAGAAAAAGTCTAATAGCATCAAATCAGGAGGTCTAGCAGGCCATTCTATAGGCCCCCTTCACCCTATCTATTTATTTGGAAACGCGTCATCTAGCCTTTGCCGAACCGGAAGAACATAGTGAGGAGGAGCGCCGTATTGCTGGAAATAGATTTCAGTCTCATCAATTACAGGGTTCCATTTATTTTAATTTCATCAATAAATAATGACCCATTCACCTTGTTTCCGAAAATACTATTCTGTTGTGCAAACGCTCTAAACACAATAGTCCACACCTTCCTGGGTATCGGGGGACGTAGATTTGCGGGACAGAGATATGGAGATATTCAACCTTCTGTGGATGTTCGTGTCGATTTGACCAGCAGACTTGCAGTGTAGACTGACCTTTGAAAAAAGCTTTTACTCGATACCCCTTGCCCCTTGCGGGACCGTCGAGAGCTACCGGGCCTGATGGTGTATCCGTGGTGTATCCGCAGCACAGCGTCTACGTCACGCGAGGCGCCGAGCGACCGTCCGGTCGCGTTTGTAATCGTCAAATACCCGGAGGGATTTTTCATTAAATTTTTCGGATTTACGTGTATCTAGCCAAGAATACCGTCTTTAGTTGCTGTGCACCCTTCTGCAACAGTCATTATATAGATACAGAGCGCATACCTGTGAAGCAGGGAAGTATTGAAACGGAATCAGTGGTTACGCGCAGCCACATATCTTCACGATAAAGGATTCTTCTGTAATATGCACCAAACACTACGAATTACAAATCTTCCTTCGAAGGTAATTCGTACTGATACTGCTAAGTTTAATAGTTCCTCGAGCTAAGATTAAATTGTCTTCACAGATTTTTTAAAATACTGCTCAGCAATTACTGTAAAGTGCATGCATTCAAAACATTTTTTTGCACGTTAACCCCGAAAGCTCGCCCCAAATTTTTGTTTTCAAATAGCACCCCATAAGTTTTCCTACATAAATGATATTCCTATTTCATTTAAAATCTTGTGGTACTTTGATTTTATACGCAAACCTATTTTTTTCGTAAAATCATAAGCATAATATAAATAAAATAAGAATTTGTTTGACACGAAAAATTGATGAAAAGGGAAACTAAGGGGTTTTCAAGGGTACTGAATGACCTATCATATATGCTTTCAAAAAAAAGTATGTTTACCATTTTTTATTACGAAAATATTACGTTTGAAGGAACCCTTATGTTATTTATCCTATGCTTTGACTTTACGAAAAAAAAATCTGTTTTGTGTATTGAATCAAAGGCACTACAAACAATGACCTCATTTATGTAGGAAAAGCTGTGGACAACTGTTTGAAGAAAAAATGTTGGGGGTGAGTTTTACAAGTTCAAGTACAAAAATTTGTTTTCAAAGTATGATATGTCCTATATACTCCTCAGTACCCTTGAAACACCCACTTAGTTTTCATTTTTGCCTGTTTTATTACAAATAATTATTAAGCCTCAAACAAATCCCTATTTTATTTATATAATGACTACGCAAAAAAATAGGTTCGTATATAAAATCAAAGCTACTATAAGATGTTAAATAAAATAAAAGACTTTTTTTGTGTAGCACTATCGATTGCAACATGAAAAAAAATTGGGGGGAGTTTTAACGAATGAAGTACAAAAAAAATGTTTTGAAAGCATAGTGTGATTGACCCTATAGTACTTTCAAAAATTCCACTCAGTAAATTCATTCCTATACATTACTTTTGTATGTTTGACCGTTTTCTCAGTATTTCAAGAAAATGCTCGTAGCGCCGGAATGTGACGTCACACGCAGCACCATCAGACCCGGTAGCCCTCGACTAGCCCTTGTTATTTAAAATTTTTGAGGGGATGACCCTGGGGGGCGGAGGATACAAGGAGGCGAAGTAGTTTTAGGTTAAAAAGTTGTCCCCCTTGACAAATCCTTTGACATCTCTCGGCAATTTCTCTTTTAATGAATGTTTTCGATAAATCCGTGGTGGGAAAGCATATTACAACTAAGAACTTGTTTCTAAAGCCTATGTGCCTTTGTGGTAGGTGGTACTTTAGCAACGTAATTCGCTATTGATATTAGTAAAAATAATGGAACAGCTCGATTCCGTAACTGTTAGTTCATCGTACATGAGATGCTTACCAAAGGCGTATTTTTCTCTAAGATCTTGATTTTTCTTCAACTCTATCAGCAAATCCAAAAAATCGTTTCCTTTAGTGTTTGTTTCTTCTCTGTGTTTCATAGTTTTTGAAAAAGCGTCAACCAAATAATCAGATACTTCTTTCTCGAGAAAATCTAGATGGAACCATGCCACCCATTGTGGACGGAAAAAATAAGCAGTTTGTATCTAAGCATACAGAAAAATATTTTGCACGTTAAACTAACGAATTGCACTAATCATTTTTCTGAAAATTAATATAATGATGACTTGCTTATTATTACCAATCTTTGTCATGTATTAATCAAAGTCGCCAGAAATGGCGAATTCGCAGTTGTGAACGTGGAAAATGTTAAAACCCCAGTATGACGTATTCTGTTCGTAAGAATGACCTCTGACCTACAGAACTGCAAAAATATGTTTAACTGAAATTATCTTATGGTTAGCCTATGGTCAAGGTCAGATTTGTTGTAGAAAATAAGGGCTATTGTGATTGTCTCGGACTCCCAGGCCGCTTAAAAGGCCTTCGACTGCTGGAAGAGATTACATCAAAACTTATGGTATAAGATTGTTTCAATAGCTCATTAGTTTCACGCAATGCGTGAATCTCAGTTGGGTCAGGCCACCAAAATATTGGTGTATAGTTGAACTCATAAGCATTACTACATATGAACTCCCTGACTATATCTGATTGGAATTGAAACAACTTTCCAGTGAGATCAATTAATTTTAAAACTTTTAAGGGTCCTTTGCTAATTGCAAATCAACTCCAGCTTTTCAAATAATGTTTATTTTGAGACATTGGAGCGTTTCTCAGTTCTGCCATAACAGTATAAAGTACCTCAAAAAATTCAATTCAACCAGAACAGTAGTTTCTGATTCTCAAAGGGGCCAGTAATTAACGAGATACGATAGATAGACTGACAGAAATCAGTTACATGATTTTTCTTAATTTAAATATCATATTCTTTCAAATTTATTTTTTTGCGAATCAAAACCCCTATCCTCCTCCTCGTAGCAAGTCGAGTAAAAGTAAAATATAGTTTCGATGGCAAGGTCCGATAATTTAAAAAATCTGACATGCATCTGACTAAAAAATAGGTATAAAATATATCGGGATTTTAAAATGTCAAAAAAGCAATATTTCTTCAAGAATTGTAAAAACACAATACTTTACATTTATGGCCGAATAATTTTAGGCTGATATACTTCTGTATAGTAAGAAAAATTACATAAACATATTAATTTAACGCTAAATCTTCTTCGAAATATTGACTAACAAATCTTAACTTGAACCACCCAATGACCTCACTATCTCAAACAGTTTAGTTATAAATCTTGCAATATAATCTTTGAGTATTGGAATAATTACTAAAATGCTTACAATTCCGTTTCTCCAACTGAAATCAAAAACTCTTTTGCCACATTTTCGGAAAGTGGAATTATCATCCTCAAAACAGTGAGAATTGATTCCAAATGCACACCTGGCAATGGCATCAGTTGAAAACTTAGCGCACACTTCTTTCATTTCAAGATCCCCGAGGTTTTTTCCTAGGTAGCGATTCAAATCCTTGCTTATCTGAAATTAGATTTGAAGTTTCTGCTATCACCTGGAACAATTCATATCTATTTTCTTCTCTTCTACACCAAAACATCAGCATCTCAGTATGCGAAATTTAGAATCCAAGAGCCACTGCCTTATTATAATGGAACTTTAGACTCTTATCACTACCATCAGAATTGAAGGCGATCTCTCGGACTGTGAGGCAGAAACTATGGAACAACAAATGGCTACGATTCTTCAAGCTTAAACAGGTCACGTGCAGCGCATGACATGGCCCATGCGCTGGCCACTCAGAGTAACAACTGAACATAGAGGTAGTAAACAACTAATTCTAATAGGCCGACATAATATTTTCTTATATTCATACCAAATACCAAATATACGAGTGAACATGGTAGTGTTGGATGACGCGTGCAAATGCATGGAAAAGGGCAAACGTGGTATTGCTAAGCAGGATCGGAAATCCGCCAGAGCTTTCCTCCTCATACAAGCCGATCTGCCCGTTGGGTACCATCGAAAGCTGTATGAAATTGTGACAAGACAGAGGCTCGAGAAAGAGAATGAAAAGGCATATGTGCGTGATTATGTGATCTTTAAGAACATACATTGTTCGTAAATCTAGAATGCGTGCCAGTAATGTATGCACGTTTTAAGCTCACGATTTTGGTCGTTTATGAGTGGATAAGGTGACATGCAACAGTTCAAAACTAAGACAAAACATAACAGTATCTTACTAGGGTTTAAAAACATATCATAAGGAGACTTGGAAAAACTCTATAGTTTGGCGAACAATTTTCTCGGAATAATAAAAAGATTAAATCATAACTCAAAAAATGATATATGATTTAATTAATCAAAAGGCTTAAAAAATATAGTATCAGCGTCTACCTTCTAACTAAATAAACAAAAAGATACGCTACGGTTTACTTTGGATCAATTAGCTTTGAGATATTGAAAACTGTGGGCATATCTCTACGATATTATATTTATTAGGTCAGCACCAATATTCAAAATAAATATAATTAACGTGAAACTGTATCGCATGTCTTGTTAAAACCAGTATTTACAGGAGACCGTTTGTGTTTAGTGCCACCAAATGTTAGATCCTAAGAATACTGGTAAATTATCCTACGACCTCAACTTCTTTACACATTAAGTGATTTTATTTGCTCCTGGAATGAATACCCAATAATATGGTGATCGTTGTTTATTTCTTTTTATTTTATATGAACTTTTTACCAAATAATGTACAAAAGTACTAATTTTTATTATATACAACCTTGGAAATTAGGGAGATGGGGCTTTACTGCTAAAAAATACTAGGATTCCAGACGAAACGTCCAAATAATTGTTTTTCCAAAAACACTGAAAGAACAAGAAAAACACTAGTCAGTACATAGACATTTCACTTCCTAAGAAACCTGCAGAAGAAAATTATATAATTATTATTGCACAATATTAATTACTTCACATACTATAGCAATATATCGTTAATAAATTATATAGGTATTTTATAGTTGCTTTGTCTTTTTGGAAAAAAGGCTTACACATTTTTTTGCGCTTGTTACTCGTAACTCCTTCTTAATAATTGTAGCAGATAATCCGAAATACCACAAGATAAACTTAAATAAACTTCACATATTCATCTACATTTGTTTTCGATCGCGATCGCGTCGATAAAAATGGGTCAATAATATCTCGAAACAAGTCAACTACGAATCTACGAATTAGTAGATACTAATTTACTCAATATTGCTTATATACGCCAATGCCTTTTGTTGCGCAATTATATTGATTCAAAAATTGCCTAATTAAAAAAATCCGATTTAAGGAAAGAGATCGAGACAGTCTCGTAAACCTTTCGAATATTGAAATGCATCACTATTATTTGCACCTATGTTGGTGGGCAACTGCATTTTCTGACCCCCGCTATGTTTCACCCTACAAAACGAAAAACTAAGAAAGGTATAGTGGTTTCGTCTCTCAGTACCGTTGAGCGAGACATTTCACTTACATCAAGCGATAATAGAAAGTACAGACCTCATTTACAGTATGGAACATGAGCTTCAGTTTGCCGGAGGTAAAAGCTGGTGAAACTTTCGACCTGTAAACTTTCCATTTCGGGCTTTTTTGTAGAAACAGCAGGTTGGCTATTAACTCATTGTGCTCTGGTGCTGTGACCGTCCTATCTGTGAAATAATTGGCATCTTTCACTAATATCTGAAACAAAAAACAACACTCTAATTGCATGATAAGCAGGTTATGAGCGAATGAATGAATGAGGGAGAGAGGCTTTCTGGTGACCAGAACCACCAGTGCATAGGCCTAAAAATGGACCCTTATGCACCTCTCCTTACCCTAGTTCCCAAGCCAGCCCTCATCGCAAAGGTGAGGATGGCCCTGAGTCCCGCCCATCTTATATCCTCAGGTTCAAGAACGCTTGAACCTAATATGTCTGCCTATGATATCCAAGGGCTTGACAGTGACATAGAATGTGTGCTGAGGGCTCTCCCTCCTCTCCACAGCGAGTACACCTCAGACCACTTGCCATCCCCATCACATCCAAGTAACGTTTCATGGTGGTGTTATGGCCAGATCGCAGGCCGACAAGTAACCATAGCTGACTTCTGTCCCGTAAGAGGCAGAACCGCCCCACCTTGGCCAGAGGTTCTAAAATAAAACCTCTAACTTGACGGAGATGTCCAGAGATCCCTCTCCATCTCATAAGATGCTAATTTTGCAACCATACCTCTGTTTTCCTTCTAATGGTATCTGCTGCCAGCCCCATAGCCGGCCCAGGATCCAGGAAATATTCCTCGACCCTTGCCTTTGCGAGCGCGTCCACTGTTTCATTACCACAAACTTCAACATGACTAAGCACCCACATAAGCCACACTTGATGTCTTGCCGACATGTTATCCAAGACCTTTCTACATTGCAGAACGAGCCTTGATGTAAGTCTATAAGCACTTAATGCTTTTGATGCTGCCTGTCTGTCAGAGAAGATAGTGATCCGCCTGCTAGGGCCCTGAATTTCATGAAATTTTGTGAATACGAAAGATATAAGCTAAAATCGCATATATCTCTGCTTGAAATACCGTGGTGTATACCTCAAGAGAGAGGACGAGCTTTGTCTTTGGTCCACAGACCCCAGTGCCGGAGTCTCCGTCGGTAAGTGAGCAGTCCGTGTACCAGACTGGCCCTCTCCCCTCAAAAAGCCGCCTGCCGCTTGGCAGTCTTCCCGGATACTCCACCGTAAATTTGAAGTCAAAGCAATATGTAGCAGAAATTATATCACTCCTCATATACACGATAGGGTCATCCCTTTGCAGTTCCAAGAGGATGGCACAGTGTCCCCTGCCAGGATTCACAAAGGACCAACTACCTTGACTCCACAGTCGGTACGCAGACGCCCTTGCCTCCCCTTGAATTACCAAGTCGAGTGGAGGAAGATTCAGCTGTGCTTCTAGCGCGCTCAACGGAGTCGTGTGTAGTGCACTTGTTATACTGACACAAGCTAAGCGTTTAATTTTATTTAGCTTTGCTTTGATTGTTGTCACCCTTACACATGGCCACCACACCAGTGATCCATACAATGAGAACGGCTTAACGATTGTAGTATAGAGCCAGAACATCACCTTGGAAGTCAAGCCCCAATTCGCTCCTACAACGCTTCTACATGCCCATAAAGGAAGGAGACTCGGCAGTCCTTCTAGCACGCTCAACGAAGTCGTGCTTACTACACTTGTTATACTAACACAAGCTAAGCGTTGAATTTTATTTAGCTTTGCTTTGATTGTTTCCATCCTTACACATGCCACCACACTAGTGATCCATACAATAAGGATGGCCTTACGATTGTACTATAGAGCCGGAACATCACCTAATGAGTCGAGCCCAAATTTGCTCCTACAACCCTTATAACTACAACCACCAACAGCAGATTTTAGCTAAACGCGCACTGGGTCGGACGGAACGGTACGAACGGTACGCACCTTCGGTACTTTTTTTAGGTGTCTGCGCTCACTGGGTCGGTCGGTACGGACGGACGGACGGAAGGTCGGACAATAGAGACAAGCAGTCTCGTAATAGGTGTTGTGCTGCTATGTATTGTGAAAACCAAAACGATATCTTGAGTGAAGAAGAAATAATTGTAAGTCTAATGTTAGAAGCAGAACAAGAAGAAGAAGAACAAGGAACATCCTTGCTCGCTTTGCAACCGGTATTGCTCAACTGAAACGGCGGAACGTCTGTACCGAAGCACGTGCAGGCACGCGCCGAAGAGCTGATGAGTCATCGGTACGGCCGGTCGGGACGGCCGGGATGCCTAGAAATCTTTCTTTTGG
Source organism: Callosobruchus maculatus (assembly GCA_951848785.1). NCBI lineage: Eukaryota > Metazoa > Arthropoda > Insecta > Coleoptera > Chrysomelidae > Callosobruchus > Callosobruchus maculatus. Next base: position 560,384 of record CATOUR010000186.1, read on the forward strand.
GATTTTATCGGACGGCGGAAGGTGCGGATGGTCCTGTCCTGTTCCGACAGTGACGACCCAGTGCGCGTACCCATAGGCAAATCAATGCTAAACATTTTTGAAAAATCCCGCGCGTACCGTTCGTACCGTACCGTCCGACCCAGTGCGTTTAAGGCTTTTATGCCCCACCTTAATGACGGTACAGCATCGGGATTGGATAATCGCTGCAGACGATATTCAATGTCCCTGTTTTGGTAATATTTTCTATCCCTTTTTAGACCCTACAGGATTAGGACGATCGCTACCTGAAGAAACCTCCCGCTTCCTTTACCTCATGCCGCGCTGGTCAATTTACTTTAACCACACAGTATATGAAGTTGATTAAAATTACAAGTGTTATTTGGATTTATCAGCAACGTAAATACAATATAAACCTATTTATCTTATGTCATATTTAATGCTCATTTGATATATTTGTGTTCACTTATCTCTGTTTAAACCAATATAGATATGTTTCTCATTAAATTGCATGATTTTTGTTTTACAATGTAGAAAGTTACAGGTACTAGTCGGTATTATTTTATTAAGAAACATCAGTAAAGTTTATACCGATTGAATCACGATGCAACACAGAGATATCCACAAGATGCGTTTTAGTTATCATATTGTTTATTCAGAATTTCAAATAAATAAATCTATCAATTAAAATAACGATGCAGGGAAGAGTATAGCCCCCAACACATATTTAACATATTTACGTATAAATATGTTAATCGAAGATTGTACTTACTAACCGAATTCGGTCACTGACCGAAATTTATACACATTTCTCAAATATCTCACATCGCATTCCGGGTAATTTTTTATGCGCAGAATACGTTGTGGGTAAATTACAAAGACCCATAAAGCAAAACTCCGAATGACATTGGAAACGCAAGACCATTTCGCGTTATGGGTACTACAAATAGCCAATAGCGGAAATCTGATAACCTAACATAACCGCAACAAGTCTTTTTTGTCTTTTCAGAACAATGTTTAATAAAATTAGTGAATTCACAGAAACACTTCGAAAAGAATTCGAGAATGGCTTGAATAAACTCTATTATAGAGTCATCTGACACTTTATGAAGAACTGTGGAAATTAGGCAAGAACCTCTCATCTAAACGAAGCTATCGAAAGCTAAATTGATACGAATTGTTGAAAATTGGAAGAAATGAATAATTGATAGCTAAAAGATATAAGAATGAAGAGGAAATTAGATTTTTCGTAAATCGTGAGCAGATGTTTGATATTAAGCCTACAAAACACATTATTTTACATTGTTTATTATAAAACTTCAAGCTTCGCTTTGTGGCTATATTTCTATTGCCCATAATGTGAAAATGGTCGAGTGCTTCCGACAGCATTCGAAGTTTCGTATTGTGGGTGTTTGTAATTTACCCACAACGCGTTCTGGGTATAAAGTTCGGTCCGTTGCCGAATTCGGTTATTGAGTATACAACTCATACAAAAATAAAAAACGTATTTTTTCTACTGGACAGTTCAACAAGAAGATAAACTGAAATTTATGAGATATACATTTTGTTGATAATATAGGTACAAAAAACAAGAGCCCACTGCACAAATATTAAAATAAGCTAAAAAACACAGGTACAAAACGAGAGCAAATTATGCATAAAAAAATTAAAACATCTTAAAACAAGACATAATAACCTATACAAAAGGAAAATATTACATGTCAAGCCTGACGAAATGAAAATTAGTATTCAAAGTTATCATAGATGTTAGCTGTGCAGTCTTTTATATATGAAAAATGGAGATTCAAGAGCTATCAGTGAAAAATGCAAATTTTTAGTTACGTCTCTCTAAACCAAAAACGTCTATAATCGAAGAAGAAATCTCTTCTTTGGTATTTTGCACCATTCTGTGGTCTACGCATAGGCCGGTTAGCCTAGTTTCAGTTGCTGTAGACCGTAGCAATGTTTTTAGACGTATACGTTCGTTCGGTTGAAAACGTGGACGTTGGAAGTGTCAAAAATATCTAAACATTTCTGAATGCTCAGGTAAAGCTCAGAGTGATTTGAAAATAATTCACAGATATAAACGTTTTCTGATACCTCCTCAGCTTTCCAAGAAGATACCCACGTTCCATACTCAGCCGCGAAGTTGTCTGCGTCATATTTTTGTATTATACTGTCAATTTGACCTGATCATCCAAAGAATTTCCGACTTTCACAACTTTTGCTCGTTTTTGCTTGATTGTGCGCGTTTGCTCAGTAAGCGGCAAGCACAGTAGCGTAACTACAAATTCGCCCCCCCCCCCCGCAAGATACTTTCCGGGGCCCCCTGCAAGAAATTTTCCGAGGCCTCTTATTTCATAATATTTTATGTATATATACAGAGTGAGTCCTAAGTTGATGCTATTCTTGAACTGTGTATGGAAGTCGTTAAAATAAACCACTTTTTCAAATAACTTTCATCCGAAAACTGCAAAATAAGCGAGATACAGAATCAAAAAAAGTAAGTCTAAACCCTGGTCTGTACTTGTATATTAAGACGTACGTAGTCTCTATAATTCTATATGTTTGGTTTTTCGCTCGAATTTTTGTCTTATCCTCAAGCATTGTACCTATCAATAATAACTAGTCCCTTTCAGTTTGTCGTAGTTAGTTTTAAACTGGTAAACCCTAAAATTTGCGTTTATAATAATTTATCGCTTTTAAGAATTATCAATCTTAAAAAAACAAATTAAACAGAAAGTTACTATTGCACTATTTGACAGGTGCAGTGCCTAATAGATAAGACAAATCCAAAGAAAGAACTAAGCATAAACAGACTAGGGTAGGTTCGTCTCAGTACACAAGCTATAGATTTACATTTTTTATTTTGGAGCTCGCATACATTTTTCAGTTTTCTGAAATAAAAATTATATGAAAAACTAGTTTGTTTCAACGACTTATCATCTTAGGACTGACCCTGTTTATATGAAAGAGAAAATCTTTGTGACCAAAATTTTGAAAAGAAACACGGGTCACTGCATGAAGGAAACTCCAAGCTTTCGGCAATGTTTATTGCCATCTTAGGCTTCGGGGCTTTAACGTTGAGGTTTGCTCGCAGAAAACACTAATGTGCATTGAGTCATAGATTTTCAAATGCAATTCTCAAGCGAATAAGACGTCAAACAATTTTTGGCTAATTAGACTCGGTGTCTTCCACAATACAAGTCACAAGTCACAGTTAAAACAACCAACACATAGATGTAAAATACAAACTAAACAACGCCCTTTACAGGTTTAAATCACCCGAAAATTACAAAATTCATGGTTTGAAAATACACATTTTTCGATTTAAATTGTTTTTAGAAGGTCGTTGTTTGGTTTGCATGGTGCACCTATGTGTTAGTTGTTTGTGTGACCTGTGTGAAGAAAGACATCGCGTTATATTAGGCAAAAAATGTTGATGTATGCTGTCTTACCGTATTTTTTCAATGATAGGTAGGATGAGGTTAATAGGTATATTTTGTAAAATATACTAAGAACAATGAAAGCGGTCTTTTAATTTAGTATCTACTTTCTTGTTGCACAAAGGATGGCTCATGAGGGCACTGGGCCTCCAAGACTACGGGCCCCCAAAACGACGAGGCCCGTAGTCTTGGAGGCCCGCAGCTGCGGGCCCTGTGGGCCCTTAGTTACGCCACTGGGCAACCATCAATATGCGGCTGTGTTGCCAAAACTTCGGAAATAGTTTAAAAATTTAAAATTTAAGAAAGTTAGGTCAAGGTCAAAATGTGACCAACAGAGTATCTTACGCTCACACACACCGATTTTGGTCGGTCGGTTTTATTCCGCCCGTCCAAATTCCAATAGTGAACCACTGGATGCAATGGAACTTTGCACACACGCCGGCTGTAAAATAATACCGGTAAAATATCGGCGAGCAGCCGGCCACTGCCATTGCAGACCGCCGGTACCGGAACGTCCCGCCGACACAGTGACATACGTGGCTAAATACAACCTTGCACACGTATCGATTGTTTATCAACGGATAGTCGCTATGCATCTTCTATTCTAGTCATCAGAAACACAAAACAACTGACTGTTTGGCCGGTGAAAATCCGGTGTGTCTGCAAGCACCTGCTACCGATAAAATATCGGCCGATTGTTTACCGACCGTCCAAAATCGGTGTTTGTGCAACTAGCGTTAAGTAGTAGAGGTTGCACAAAAAGATAGTCAAGACAAAAGTCGTAGGAACACTTTCCGGCTATCCGATGATGACCTTTATGCTGACCTTGATCTTGCCCTTGCTCTTCAAGGTCACATCAAGGTCAAATTGATTTTCTTAAATGGAGACAGCTACTTGAGATGCCGGAAATGAAACGCCCGGAAAGTTTTACGTCCACATATGACCTTGACCTTTGGAAAAAAATTACCTTTGATGATTAGGTCAATGTCAAGGTACAATGAGTATAGTATCTTGAGAAGTAAGGGCCGCACAAAATATTAGTCATAACAAAAGTCGTAGCAAATTTACTTGGCTATCCGATGGTGATCTTTATGGTGACCTTGACCATGATGTCGAGGTTAACGAACAACTAAATTATAAGGTCATGATGGTATTTGATGAAGTCAAAACCCTGAATCATCGAGATAATACAGTCAAGTATGCTAAGGACACAATTTTGTAGGCGTGATGCATAATTATCAAGCAGATTTATCAGGTATGCCTTGAAAAATTTACGGTTTTCATAGCCTGCTTGATAATTGCGTACTGTGTGAAAAACGAGCTTTAAAAATTAATTTTTCCATTGATTGTATTTAGGAGAATCATTCAGAAATTGCCTACTTGCCTCTAGAATGTATCAACTATAAACAGCAATATCCAGAACGGAGTCACTCTAAAACTAATGCGTTTGAAAAATTGAAGAATCGTTTTATTCGGACTGCGTCGTTTAATATTTCATAGCCTACCTGATACATCTGCTTGATAATTATGCATGACGTGTATAAAATTGTTTCCTCAGCACACTTGACCCATATTATGTCGTTAATCCAGTGTTTTGACTTGATCAAGTACTATTATGGCCTTATATGTTAGTTGTTTGTTAAGAACAAATAAAATTTGATAGTATTTTCATCAAAATAAATAAATTTTAGTAAACAAGAGGTATATTTAAAAAAATTTGTAGAAAAATTGAAATATCTCAGAAACTAATGAACGCAGCTATAAAAGATGAAAGAGCATATTAAAAGCAATTCTTTGGTATAATAAAATATTGGGGGTTACATTTAAAAAAAGAGAGAAAATCTAGATTTTGCATTCTACATCACCCTGTATACGAATATGCGTCACAAGCTTTTTTTATAGCCGATTTTAAAACTAGATGATATTTTTTATCCACCCGCGTAAAAAAAATTATTTTTGATTCATCACTTTTTGATACGTGCGTTCATTTGACAGCGATATGGATATAAAAATGGTGATAACTTTTGAAATACCCTGTATAATGTAACAATACCCTATATTGGAAGAACGGAAATCGTTAGTAGAATTTTCCTTCGCTTGTCCTCGATATAATTATACGTTGTAGTTTCCGCGAAATCTACTTGTCAGCACGATGTTCCTAAAAACTACAATAAACGAATAACCCCATCTCTATTTCATCCGGCTACCCTAGACGCTACTGCTACCATCTCATTCCGTTATTCGTGCTTGTCAACACAACATGTGTTCCGCAGTTTACAAACTGTTTAGGTGGTTCGCAATAAAAATATGTCGAAAAGGGCAGTGTGCGTGCTCCACATAAGGAAATCAAGAGGCATAGGAGGAAGTACTACAAATCCAGTGTGAAAAAAATCATCAGGTAGGCCTTAATGTTGTAGACAAATATACTCTTTTTAGGTACGGAGGAGTCATCTATACTGTTAATGCAGCAACCTCCCGTAAACATATATGCATCACCGCGGTCGCAGTGTGGTGCATATTCATTCCCACTTAAGATAACGTTCGTTGTCTTTTTAGCATAAATAGAATCGTTCGATTCTATTTATATGTGGGGTAGTAGAATTCATATGCATGGGAGCATAATATCTCCATATCTCCGAATCATCAGGTAGGCCTTAATGTTGTAGACAAATATACTCTTTTTAGGTACGGAGGAGTCATCTATAGTGTTAATGCAGTAACCTCCCGTAAACATATATGCATCACCGCGGTCGCAGTGTGGTGCATATTCATTCCCACTTAAGATAACGTTCGTTGTCTTTTTAGCATAAATAGAATCGTTCGATTCTATTTATATGTGGGGTAGTAGAATTCATATGCATTAGCATAATATCTCCAGAAACTCGTTCAAATAAGTAAAGTCGTTCGATTTTATTTATTTACGGCCTTGTATTGGCTCGGCATTTTTTGCTAAACAAAAACAGAATTAGCGTTCGTTAGTTCTGGGTAAAAGATCGAGTTGGGGGATGTGATGAAATTATTTTCTTTGTTCATCTGTTGATCCTGTTTTTTTCTGGATTAATGTGCGTTGGTCCAAAAAACAGTTAAGCAGAAGGAACACTTCGTAGGAAAGGTAAGATTAGCATGCGTTAGTCTTTATTCCTTTTTTGGTAATAAGTAGTAAGCAGAAGGCATATATTCTTCGAACAATCCTCGAAGCTGGTGGGTTCCTGTTCTAATCTCAGACTCATCGGCAGATCGGAAAAGGCAAAAAGTGTTCCACGGCTTGTTTAGACACCGAGCATGGACGCTTCACGCCTCAAAGCCGGAACCGTTTTTTTTACTACCTCGGCTTCAAACCAAATTTTGAATATAAGGTAGGCAGCCAATACATGACGAAATATCATTTCGTTCGAGTAGTTTTTTTGCAGAAATGGCTCACAAAGAATCAAAGAGAGGAATTTTTAGGAGCATATAAAGTACCGAGCAACTGTAAGGCATTACCTTCTCCTCAAATTAGTGGCGAAATTATTCACTGTATAAAAAAAAAAAGACAATGGTCATTATAGATTCCTAAATCACTTACAACAACAAATGGCTGTAGGGTTAGGTGCATAGGTGCAATCGCAAATGTTATAGAAGCATTAAGGTTTGTGCAGGAACAATTAAGCAACCTCATACTTCCAGCTGAAGCTCACGACCTATTTTGCTAACGTGCATTATCCGTTCGTTGCACCGTCAATTCAGTTCCTTGTCAGAATTCAGATTGTACCAAAGGTTAAAAACCTGCTAACTTAGCTAGCACTCAGCGGGCATACACAATCATCGTTACTGAAACTACAACCTCCCTCAACTCAAATTCAAGAGAAAGAGGAGAGAAGGGGGAGAGGAGGTCGGGTCATCCACCATCAGCATATTGTAAGAAAGAAGCCAGCTAATGCTACAAACAAAGTCATACAAAGTGTATACATGCATGTACATATATATTACTTAAGCTGGCAACCTATCAAAATATTTGCAAAATTGGAAAACCAGAAAGTCTTAGTGTAATATCCACTCCTTTTTTTGTAGAAAAGAAAAACCAGAGCTATTGTTTACACGTTTATTCGTACTAACACAACAACCGCCCATACATACTGACTGCGCGCCTAACGCTCGGACGCCAGCCGTCAAGTAGATAGTGCTTACTCACTATACTACAGATTGGAGTGATATCTAATTCCTTTTCAATTTATGCCAATGCAAAATTCCGAACTTACTATGTAAGAATTTCGGATAACCTATTCCCTGAATACCAAAGTTAATTGATAAGTTATTCAAGATTGGAGGTAGCAAAATATGTCCTCCTACTCTAAAATTCACTTCATTTTAATTTATTTTTCATTCCAAAAGCACAAGGCACATATAGATTTAAGTTGAATTTAATTAATAGATTCAGCCACGCCCTTCGCTTCAAGTGAGGGTCATAGAACAGTCTTAAAATTATTAAATAAAGATGCATATCTTTCCAAAAGAGGCTCGAAATCCTTCGTTAAAAAGAATCATGAAATATTTTTAAGGTTCAGATTCGACAATAGATTGTATTAATTCATTTGTCTTGCCTTTGACTTGAAGGTAGCTCTCTATATTTTCATCAAACTTCTCAAACCAGGGGCGGAAAGACTTACACTCAAAGGCGTATTGACAGTTTTTCTATTTAGACGATATCCTAGTAATAGGAAAGGATAAATTCCAATGTATGAAGAATACTCGGGAGAATACTGGAATAACCGTAATCCTCTTAAAAGGTTAAGGTTTTTTGACAAAATTAGGATCTGCTACTACTTAGATCGGCTACAGGCCAGTTTTTGAGTTTTGAATGTGATGCAGTAAATATGCAGATCTCACTGCAAAAACAAAAAAGACATTAAGAACTGATTTGCAGATTAAAAATAAGACTAAAATACTAAACTTTTAATGGAAAATTGGTTATTTCAGAAAAATTATTGCTAGAATTACAATGGTGATATACCTACAGAGATTGGAATATGGCAAGATATTAAGCCTAGATCTTCTTCTAGGGACATTTTTTCGGATGCATCTCCAACAGGTGGGGGAGCCTCTTGTGGAGAAATTACTCGCCATGAGTTTTAGGATCGATGCAAGCATATTAATTATCTAAAAATTAAGGCGGCATAATTAGGTCTTGCGATCGAAAAAAAAAACTAATATTCGTATACTATTAGGAGTTGATAACCAAACTGCCATTTCTTGTATAAACAAATCATGTAGTATTATTAAGTATCCACAGTTAAATGAAACCGTGAAAGCGCTTTGGCAATGGTGTAAGGAGTAAAGTATATTAGTAGTATATGGTAGCTATACTTGTACTTGGAAAACAAAGAAGCTGATAAAGAATCGAGGTCGCTTTCTGTAGATACAGAGTATGTAATCAACAAGTTACATAGTTTCGAGCAAAAAAAGAAAACTGATAATCCCGGAATAAAACTCATTTGCAAAAAAAAAAAAGAAATAAATATAATTCAGAATTTCATGTCTGGTTTTCCGGACCCAGGATCCTTCTACTGACACATTTACAATAAATTGGGCTACACATACTACTTGTATGTTTTCCCCATATTCAATAGAGTTCTGAAAAGAGAAAATCTTCAAGAAAGGACTTCAGGAATTGTCGTTAATCTAGATTGGACAACACAACCCTGGTATCTCCATTTTTTTTTTTCACTATAAAAAAAAAGAATAATAATAAATAATAATAACGTCACTTTTTAGCCTAATGAGTATGCATACTCAGTTCTCCTTTTTTAACAGAGTGATCCTCTGTACAAGCAGATTTTTCCTACTGGCAGGGAGATTGTACAGCGCTATTTTCAGACAGGTACCAGAAAACGTTATAGAAATGATGATGATAGCCTCTTTAATAGAGGGACCCCCGAAACAGTACTCAGCTTGTTTTCAGAAACTACTGGAAATTTTGTAATTACAAACAAGACCTTTTTTGTGTATAACTTTGAAGTATATCTAGGTTAATTTCACCGAGAGTGAAACTCCTCAGTTTTCAAATTCCTAATTCTAATCAGTTCTAGCGGAGGAAAGATAATATGCAGAATCTTTAGAGGAGTTTTTTTATAGACATCCATCAAGACCCAAACATGGCAGACCTGGAATCCAGATCTCTAACAGGGCAAATGTTATCCGTCACACAGCTTAGCATTTGAAAATCTAACACATAAACATGTTATACGTGTGGCTCTGATACTGCTAGAAGAGTTTAAGTCAACTTTATCGACGGTGGTTCAAACTTTAACATTAATAGAGTTTGAAAGCATACAGAGATTATCTGATAAAATTAAAAAAAAAAATCATATCAAAAACATCTAGACTGGGCAGATATCAACCGAATCTAATATTTTCTTATTTTAAAAATAAATCGGAATTGAATATCGCGTCTGCTATAGAATTTTGCATGAAAAAGAGTACCATATCGCAAAAAAAAACAACTCATGCTCACTCATGAAGAAGTATTCCATGCAGCTTGGTCTCAGATCAGTATAAGTTGGTAAAAAAAAAAAAAAAGAAAAACGAGATTTAGCTGGAATACATACATCAAACATTGTTATAATTATTCATCAAACTCTAATGACTTGCATTTGCATTTCATAATAGGTCCTTGGAAGATACTAATAACTTTGCCGAGACAATTGTTAGTATGTTTATTATATGTGTGTGTATTATACATTTGTACACGCGTGTATAATATACATATTTTTTTTTTGTTTCGTTGCTGTGTGATTAATGCTGTGGAATTAATGTTGTTGGTATCAGAAATACATATGTAGGGTGTGTATGTTATTTACATTCATAGACTTATATTTGGTACATATAATTATGTACGAACTGATGTTTTCATTGTAAATTTATATCAAAAAGGATATAGATTTTTCCATATTGTCCTCGGATGATATTCTATATACTAATATATTGAATGTTGTTCAAAAAAAAAAATCGCCCTCTTTACTCTGAACCGCTACAACGTATAATTATATCGAGGACAAGCGAAGGAAAATTAATAGATTAATCGACTTACCTTAAGGAAGATTAATCCTAATTTTCCGAGCTTGTCCGAAGATATAATTACCCACCCGCCCTGTATCTCCCTTTGGTTAGGCGATTTTTTTCTCAATAGCACTTCAACGGAATGAGATGGTAGCAGTAGCGTCTAGGGTAGCCGGATGAAATAGAGATGGGGTTATTCGTTTATTGTAATTTTTAGGAACATCGTGCTGACAAGTAGATTTCGCGGAAACTACAACGTATAATTATATCTTCGGACAAGCTCGGAAAATTAGGATTAATCTTCCTTAAGGTAAGTCGATTAATCTATTAATTTGAATATAGAATAATATATAGGGCATCTCATTTAAAAAAATGCATGATTGCATCACCACGTAGTTATGGATCACCCTGTATAAATCAAAATATTTTCTCAGCAAAGAGCATATCCGTGGCTACAACTTTTATAGACAACTTTTTTCGCTATCTTCTATAGTAGTGGTGTTATCGACCGAGCCGGTACTAAAAACTCACCCTGTATAATTTTTGTTCGGTGTTTGGATCAGCGAAGATAGTCCTTACTGGAGATTTTAGACTCCAAATATAGCTTGCATGATTTCACCTTCTAAATAACAAGTAACACATTTTGTAATTGTATACGATTTATGAAATAAGTTGCACATATACAGATACAGTTAACCATTGCATTATCGTGGACGTATGAATTTTTGTTTTCTGTTATCTGATACATATTGAATGAGTTATTAAAATTAGAACTTATTACTCAATTTACCTACCTGCTTTACTAATTTTGGATCCTTAATAACCAGATGAGGCTCATCGTAGGCAAAAATTCCGAAGTATGGTTCATCGGTGGAGTCGTACATTTTCTTCAGCCATTCCCCGATTGTGATTTTGAAGAGAGCGACACCTTTGAAGTTACCGATAAAAGGGACTGGTTTTATATGATAAACATTCCTTTTTGTCCAATAATTAAATTTTCTAGTCGCGTATTTATACGCGATGAACCAAATTGTGGCTATTAGAATAACGAAATCTATTATCCATGACGATGTGACTAACATCTGAAAAAACACTAGTTTTCACTACAAATATATTTTTCTAAATATAGAAAGTTTTTCTAGGCTATTCATTTATACCATTGATTAAAGTATAAATGTGTTAATCAATGTTGCAAATAATCAATGTTGCAAAGCTACCGAAACCCGTACAGAAAATGCTGTACTCACATCTCTCACACTTTGTACCTTTCGTGTTTGCGAAGCAACGGATTCAACTGAAACGGGCATCGAGTGCATCGAAGTTATTTATTCGCTGATTTGACGGTACAAATCCGGAATGGTCCACAAACCAGTATTTTTAATGCGCAGACATGATCCGGTGTTCCTATGTGATTATTTGATACCGCGAACACATGAAAGTGGCTTTGATGCAAAAATTGACGAGAGAGTTTATATCCGTTACAGCATCAAGATCGACGATTCATGATCATGGTTGATGAAACGGAAAATTGTAAAGGAAACCTAAAACGTGTGTGTTGTAATGGGATTAAAAAATTGAATATATCATTCTTTTAATATGTATATTCTGACATAAATTGTGGTGCAGCAAATCACTTAGTATATTACTGTCACAAGTCCTACAATTTATTGCATTATAATGGCGAATAAATAAATAATATTTTCTTAGATAGATAGTTGAATATCCCATAATAACTAATAATAATAATCAACATCAGAAGGCTATCCGGTGCGTGGCGACAGCGCGGAGCAAACTGAAGCCCGAGGATGCAAACCTTCACAGATGTATCCTCAGGAGGCAATCTGGACGGCTGCCTCCGAAAATATCAGCTGGAGGCCCTAAGGTGGGAAAGCACCCACACCAAGCCAGTATAGGAAGTCGGCACTGCGCAAGGTGGAGGTGCTTCGGGTCACCCTGATGACGTTCCCCGCTATGGCATGGAGTACATGGACCGTTTTAGGTGGACGATGGAAGTCTGGGATAACATGCTGAGCTACTATCAGAGCTGTAGCCTGCGCTGTATGGGATACATGTTCCGCATGTATAAGAGGTGGTGTGAAATGCACCCAGAGCATAGCACCCTTACCTGTCAGAATTTGCGAGATTATACAGGGTGGGCCAATAGTGCGTGGACGGAGGATTGTGGGCTTACTAAAAAATATTTCAAAAATATGTTGCTTGATCATAGTAGGGACCCTTAAGGGCTATAACGTAAAAATATTTTCACATAAATTTTGACATTTATACAGGGTGATTCATATCAAACTTACATTTTTTTGAATGGAACCCTCTATATATTATTGTATATTTGGATTCCTTGGTCAATTCCAGTGTGACTTTATGTATCACACATGAAACTTTAAACGAACCGTTCATTTTGACTCATAGAATGTGCATCTAAATTGTCAGAAGTGTACCGAGTCACCGAGTGACATAATTGCAGCAAAATTTTTCGCAACTTCAGCGTCCTCTGACGGCTCTTCACCTTTCGCCTACACTTCTGACAATTTTTCCCTACTTTCTTATAATATTTTCATTTGTATTGCAAATTTTCAGAGCTGTACTTTATCATTTATTATGCGAAAAAAAAATAGCATATTTAAATATTTAACCCCCCACTTCTACCTTACCCATTCACATCGCGTTTTGACGACACACCTATCCCTATGTCGATACCTACCGAACCTGTAAATGATACAATTTTGACTTTACCGAGTGACCTTTTTACTTCGCACACTGATAGATGAGGGGAGTATTGTGATCACGAAAATATTCGATTTTGAGATAATACGCTTTTTGGGCGTTTTATGATGTCTACAAAACGAAAATTCATGTCACTCATTACCGTCGGTTTGTCTGTCTGTCGGTCTGTCTATCTGTCTATCTGTCTATCTGTCTATCTGTCTATCTGTCTATCTGTCTATCTGTCTATCTGTCTATCTGTCTATCTGTCTATCTGTCTATCTGTCTATCTGTCTATCTGTCTATCTGTCTATCTGTCTATCTGTCTATCTGTCTATCTGTCTATCTGTCTATCTGTCTATCTGTCTATCTGTCTATCTGTCTATCTGTCTATCTGTCTATCTGTCTATCTGTCTATCTGTCTATCTGTCTATCTGTCTATCTGTCTATCTGTCTATCTGTCTATCTGTCTATCTGTCTATCTGTCTATCTGTCTATCTGTCTATCTGTCTATCTGTCTATCTGTCTATCTGTCTATCTGTCTATCTGTCTATCTGTCTATCTGTCTATCTGTCTATCTGTCTGTCTATCTGTCTATCTGTCTATCTGTCTATCTGTCTATCTGTCTATCTGTCTATCTGTCTATCTGTCTATCTGTCTATCTGTCTATCTGTCTATCTGTCTGTCTATCTGTCTATCTGTCTATCTGTCTGTCTATCTGTCTATCTGTCTATCTGTCTATCTGTCTAACTGTCTATCTGTCTATCTGTCTATCTGTCTATCTGTCTATCTGTCTATCTGTCTATCTGTCTATCTGTCTGTCTATCTGTCTATCTGTCTATCTGTCTATCTGTCTATCTATCTGTCTATCTGTCTGTCTATCTGTCTACCTGTCTATCTGTCTATCTGTCTATCTGTCTATCTGTCTATCTGTCTATCTGTCTATCTGTCTGTCTATCTGTCTATCTGTCTATCTGTCTGTCTATCTGTCTATCTGTCTATCTGTCTATCTGTCTATCTGTCTATCTGTCTGTCTATCTGTCTATCTGTCTATCTGTCTATCTGTCTATCTGTCTATCTGTCTGTCTATCTGTCTATCTGTCTGTCTATCTGTCTATCTGTCTATCTGTCTATCTGTCTGCCTATCTGTCTCTGTCTATCTGTCTATCTGTCTATCTGTCTATCTGTCTATCTGTCTGTCTATCTGTCTATCTGTCTGTCTATCTGTCTATCTGTCTATCTGTCTATCTGTCTATCTGTCTATCTGTCTATCTGTCTATCTGTCTATCTGTCTATCTGTCTATCTGTCTATCTGTCTATCTGTCTATCTGTCTATCTGTCTATCTGTCTATCTGTCTATCTGTCTATCTGTCTATCTGTCTATCTGTCTGTCTATCTGTCTATCTGTCTATCTGTCT